>QEPC01014118.1:297357-338607 GCA_003113815.1 Sphenodon punctatus | reverse complement strand
TGTTGCAGGGCTGTATTGGTGCCCTATGCAGCCCTGAAACATGCATAAATGACCACCAAGGGTGGTTAGCGTCATGTCTGTTTTCACCCTATATCTGTTACCTTCATGCAAGTCCCAATGGAAAGAATGGGACCGACATGTACTCAGAGAGTCATCGATTCCTAGAGCTGGAAGTGACCACAAGGATAATCGAGTCCAGCCAGCCCCATGCTAACTGATAGCACGTACATTCTCTGCTGGAGGATCAAGCTGTTGGATAAATTTCAATGGAACTAAATTAAGTTTGGTTTGGGGGGCTGTGGCTCCTGGGGTTAGGGGTCAGGGTGGATGTGTGGCTCAGTGCTGAGCCTGCCAGTTTTATTGCAATACAACCAACAATGCAAACTTAAGCACTCCCGACATTTTATTTGTGAGGATTCAGATACTTTACTTCAAAACTGCCCATGCCAAGAGTTCAGGCAGGAATTATCCCGGGTCATTCAGGGCTGCCATTCTCCGAGATTGCTTTATATACAGGATGTTTTATGTAGGGCTAACAAAGCTATATTTAATTAAAGCAGTCTAACACAGCGGCAATCCTCCTTCATGTAGACACCCTTTCCATGGGTTAAGAGGTAGCTTGTTTTCCAGAGTGAGATGGAGTTTGTTACTCTCCCCGTATAGACACTGTCTCTGATGCATGACAAAGGGTGTGTCTGTGTGGGGTGAGAGAGACGTTGTCTCAAAGCTTCTTCCACATTTAAGGCATTTACAGGACATCGTCTTTCCTGTGTGGACTCTCTAGTGTCTAATAAGGTATGAAAGGAGATTTTTTCCCATTGTCAAGGCACATGGAGTCCCCCTCTGTGTGGACACTATGATGTTGCTGAAGGGTCAACCTCTGAAACTTTTGTCCAAGGGGTGACCTCTGATGTTGCTGGAGGGTTGACCTCTGAAATGCACACAGGTGGGCATTTGCAGGGATCCACTCTAGCATGAATTCTCTGGTGTTTAATAAGATTTGAGTTTACGGCGAACCTTTCCCCACACTCTGTGCATTTATACAGTTTCTCTCCTGTGTGGGTTACTCGATGCCTAATAAGAGTAGAGCTTGCACTAAAACTTTTCCCACAATCAGGACAATTATGGGGTTTGTCTCCTGTGTGGACTCTCTGATGTCTGATCAGGATTGACCTGTCACTGAAGTTTTTTCCGCAGTCAGGGCACTCATAAGGTTTTGCTCCAGTGTGGATTCTCTGATGTGTAAGAAGGTGTGAGCTTTGAGTAAAATTTTTCCCACACTCGGGACATTTATAGGGTTTTTCTCCAGTGTGTGTTCTTCGGTGTCTAATTAGGTTTGAACTCTGAGTAAAACTTTTCCCACAGTCAGGGCAATTATGGGGTTTGTCTCCCGTATGGACTCTCTGATGTTTCTCAAGGCCTGACTTTAGACAAAAACTTTTCCCACAGTCTTCACATTTATAAGGTTTCACGCCAGTGTGGATTTTCTGATGTTTCACAAGGCTTGACCTCTGATTGAAACTTTTCCCACACTCTGGACATTTATATGGTTTCACTCCTGTGTGGATTCTCTGATGTGTGAGAACATTTGAGCTTTGAGCAAAACTTTTCCCACACTCAGGACATTTATATGGTTTTTCTCCTGTGTGGCTTCTTTGATGTGTGAGGAGGTTTGAGCTTCGAGTAAAACTTTTGCCACACTTGGGGCATTTATAGGGGTGATCTCCTGTGTGAGTTCTCTCATGTGCAATAAGAGCTGACCTGTACCTGAAGTTTTTCTCACAGCCGGAGCATTTATAGGGTTTGTGACCTGTGTGGGTCTTTTTATGTTTGGCAAGAGATGAGCTCAGATTGAAGATTTTCCCACAATCCAGGCATTTATAGATTTTCTTCCCATTGTGGGTTCTCTGATGTCTCACAAGTGCATCAAAGGATTCATAGCTTTCCCCGCACTCGGTGCAGATGTTACATGTTTCTCCTGCCTCCGCTTTTAGCTGAATTGTTGCTTTGTGCAGTTCCCCAAAAGGAACAAATTCTGCTTCTCTTTCTCCTGAGAACTTTTCCAGCTGCCCCTCTGGCCTGTGCTGACTCTCACAGGCTTCTTCCTGCTCAGGAATTTGGGAAACATCCCCTTCAAATCCTCCAAATAACATCTGGTGCAGGTTCACGTTTTCATCCACTTCCTGCTGCTGTGGATTCTCCTCCTCATTGTCCCACTCGGTCCAGTCACCTGCTGGGGTAAAGGAAATCAAGACCTTTATTTGCCCCTGTGGTGGGGGAAAAGGGAACTTTACAAAGGGGGAAGAGGAAAGCAAAGGAACAAATATGATAATTGAGACTGGAATCCCACAGGCCAGAGAATCCCACAGACATTTGTCCAGAGCAGAGAGAGGACGGGACTGATTCTGCCTCCACATCCCATCTCAGCCCTCAGGGGAAAGACAGGACACTGGGGAGGGAATTAGTGCCAGGTATTACTTGGGGGGGTGTTGGCTGGCTGGGAAGTCATGAGTAATGTCTATTCTGAGAATCCAACCCCTGCTGACTGCAATCCTGACCTGGGTGAGAGGAGTCGGAACCAGGGATGTTCCCAACCTCTTTATGAAGATCTCAGCTTTCCCCATCACTGGCCGATGGCCTAGGTGTTTGTTTAAACTATTCCTCACCTGAATGGGTGCCTTTTGGACCTCTCCTTCCTTCGGAGACCTGGAGCTCCAGGACGTGTGGCTCATCTTCTTCCATTTCAGTTTCCGAAAGTGGAAATCCTGATGAGGAGGTCAAAAATAGGTGAGACTGAGGTGATTCATGGATTGGTGGAGTATTGCATTAAAACTTAAATTGACACCATAATTGGATTAAAAGCTTAATTATTTATTCAATTTTTACCCTGCCCCTCTCACAAAAGTATCTCAGGGAGGCTTACAATTATAAAAAATAAAAATAAAACAACAGATTAAAAGTTGTTGAATAAAACAACAGATTAAAAATTGATGCCATTAAAAGTCTTTCCCAGCCCCTTTCTGTGCTGGGGCAGTGCGGGGGTGGGGGCAGGACAAGAGGATCTCAGCTCCTTGTAATTGCTGGAGGATTGCAACCGCTACAGGACAGTATGACTGTTTCTCACTCTCTAACTCTTACTGTTAAGGATATTAAGATGAACGTCTCTCTCTCTCACACACAGGGCACACTGAGGCCTATGAGGCCAATGTACCTGAAGCCTAAGGGACCAGGAAGAACCCTGAGCAGAAAATGACCCATGTGTGCCAGAGACCGCACAACTTCTAATAACAAAGAGGAGAGAAATCCTTACCCAGTGAGGCCACATTCTCATAATTCTCCTGCAGGACCTCCCAGTACAGGGCCTTTTGCCCAGGGTTGAGCAGAGCCCACTCCCCCTCAGTGAAACACACAGATACACCCTCAAACGTAATCGACATCTGGGGGGAAACGCAGAAAGAGAGAGAGAGAGTGAACCCCACTGAGTATCTGCTACCCCAGAACAGCCCCATCGATGAGCTGCCAATTTAACTTCCCTACTCCTGTTTCCTATATAGCACCCCTGAGCCCCAGGACAGACTCATCTCACTGTCAGACAGTCCTTGGGTTAGATGGAGGCCCCTCTTCCACTCTCCCAAATCACACTCCTAAGCAGGGACCTGGGTTTACTGCACCACAGAGATGTGCGATTAGCTTTGATTGCTTTTTAAAGGGCTCCTTTGATTTTCAAATAGCCACAGGATCAGCAGCACTCCTCTGCAATAAGCTTTAATTGCTTTTTAAAGGGTTCCTTTCTTGTTGAAAAGGGAGAGGATCCATGCTTTGTTTGGAAACAAAGACACACACACACACACACACACACACACACACACACACCACTGTTGCCTGTGGAAAAGGAGGGGCCACCCACCTCAGCCAGCAGAAGCTGCATGCAGCTTCTCCATGCATACAGGTCTGCCAGCACTATAAGGTTCTGGGTGAAAATCCTAGCGCATCTGATGAGTGACCGTTTCTTGCCCTTCTCTCTGCTCTTGCTGGCGCTACTGGGGGGCTGCCTGTAAGCGCATGAACTACACACAGGGGGCTACCCGTTTATTAGGCTGGTCATGCTAAACATGTGAGTGGGGGGCTGCACGGACCAAACCCGGATTCCCGTGGGCTATTGTCCTGTTTGTTTACACCCCCAAACCTCAGTCGCCCACCCCCTCCCCTGCGAGAAGCGATGGCTCAGCGGTGACCTGCATCCTGGCTCTGTTTCTCTGTGTGGGGGGGAGTAGGGGCAGCCTTTTTGTGTGGAGTGAGGCGTAGGTGTAGCTGGAGCATGTGGGGAGGGGTCAGTCTGTGTGAGTGGGGGTGGGAGGGGTTGTTGCTGGAATATGTGGGGTGCTGAGGGGGTGTGTTTTTTATTGCCTGTGATTGCAGATGAGGTGTCCTGTGAGAATGTAAGAGGAAGGCAAGATCCTGCAGGTAACTAACCAGGAGAGCTACTCACTGTGGCGTTGCACTGTCTGTCATATCATCCCATCCACTCTCCCCTGCCAGCTCTACCCTGATCCCAAACCTATGCACACAAACACCAGAATCCTGCAGTTCTCACCTGATCAGTCTGGGCTGGGCCCCGCTCCCCCAGATAGGCCTCAGCCAGTCCAGCTGCCTCCTCGCTGCTGCCCGGCTCCCTGGCTCGCACCCAGGCCCGCAAGCCCGCCGGCAGCACGCCCAGGAACTGCTCCAGGATGACACTGTCCACAATCTGCTCCTTGGTGCGCTCCTGGGGACGCAGCCAGCGCCGAGCCGCCTCACCCAGCCGTGCCAGCATCTCCCGGGGAGCTTCTCCCGGCGGCACCGGGCCCGAGCGGAACCTCTGCCGAGCGGCTTCCTCACTGGCCTGGGGCAGGGGGGAAATGGCCACCTGCGCCTCAGCATGGGTGCTGACCGGGCCTTCCCCCCTGGGGTGACAGGCCTCAGGCACCTTCCTGGGGAACGAGGGAGCCAGGGAGGGGATCCAGCCCTTCTCAGGCCAGGCGCCGGCTGGATCCATCAGCCCCAAACATCAGCATCTGTCCCTTCCAGAGAGAGGGGAGGCTTCCGCACCGTCCTGAATGGAGACTCTGCAGCCTGTGGGGGCGAGAAGGGGAATGGGGAAGATTTCAGAAGGGGCTTCAGTCTATTTCAAACCCCCGATTCCTCCAGGCTCTTTCCCTGCAGACACAAGCGCTGGACTCTGCCCTGCTGGGAAATGGCTCCTTCACTTTATCCCAGCGCAGACCCGGCCCCTTCGCTCAGGACTAAAACCCGGAGACATTTCTAAACCCTCCAGGGACAGAGTCTCTGAGCCAAACGCTAGAAAAGAGCAGAGTCAAAGGAGCCTCCTTGCCCTGACACTGTCCCCCTCCCCACCAAGGCAGCGCATCCCCCAGCAGCATGGATACGGGGCAGGGACTGGCTTGGCCTCTCTCTGCTCCTCCCCTTGCTCCAAGGAAAGTCACTGCCCAGGGGGGAGTCAGCGGATGGAGCTGGGCAGGGACGGGAGCTTGGAAGTCCTCTATTAGTTATTTGTCTTTCCTTCCCTTCCACTCTCTCCTCCGGCTGGGAGACTGGGTCCCTGTCCCGTTGCCAGGTCTGGTCTCTCTAGCTGGATCAGCTCCTGCCAGAGACACCAGCAACCAGAGCCTGGGGGTGTTGGGAAGAGCAGCAGCTCTGGGGCTCACAGACACACAGGGGAAAAACTCAGGGGAGACTCTGGGCTGATGTATTTTCCACCCCTCATCCCAACCCTCCTCTATCCTCTGGCTCAGGAGTGCCTGGCTGCAGAGCCTGGGACTGCTCCAGGAACCAGTTCCAGCCCAAGCCAGTATCCCCCTGGGCTGGGGGCACTGGGAATTCCAGGAAAGGGTTTTATTACCCACAGCACAGACCTGACTTGGGGGCACGATCACAGGAAATAGCAGCCTTTGATCCGGGAAGCCCAACCCCTGTGTGCAGAGCAAAGAGAGACCCAGAGCAGCCTCCCCTCCCTGAGCAAGGAGCAGAGCCCTCTGGTGGGGGAAAACTAATGTTATTTTGCTGTCGCCCGTATCTCAGTGGCTCCTCAGTCGCATAAAATGAGTCAGCCTTGTCACAGCATCTAACGGAGAATTCGCCGGTCAGTATCCGTACAGTAACCATTCCAGTTATCATGGTGCCAGTAACCATACAGACAAGGCTTTATAATGAGGAAGTTTTATATAAGAAGGTGCCTACGAAAACAAAAGCAAAACAATACACAATGCTGCTGTCTTGACTTTGATGTTTCCCTATCTAAATTCTTATCAAGGCCAGGTCTAATTCCAAAGAGCAAATGTCCCTGTCTTCCATGCTGGGCAGACAGGCTGGTCATGGGTTCACATGGTGAATGTAGCGTGCCATTTTCTTAAATATTGCTGGAGCTGAGGCAGCCGCAATATTCAACAATTTTAACTTATCGGATAGTGAATAAGGAAATTATAATGCAGTGATCACTAATTTTCCAGATTATCTTTTACCAAAAGCAAATGAGACTTATGAAAGATACATGTCTCATATGAGACATCCAGAGACAAATGAAATGTTTAACTAAGGAGCCGCAGGAGCCGCTCTATAGTTAAGGAGGCTTACACTCGCTTTACAAATCACAAAATTTCAACTCGTTATGTAATTGAGATGATTTATTCTATCAGTGCAAAACTTTGGAGGGAGGATTTCTTGGGTGAGGGGTAGAACCTGTCCACATTTCAGAAAAATTGGATGAAACACAAGCATGTTACAGATGCTTGAAATTTGGAGGCAGAAATATTTTTTCTCCACTTATTGTGGCATCGTGACATTTTCTCTTGACAGGCAAAAGTGTTGCTATCTGACTGGAGGTGTAGAGGTCTCCGAAAATTCAAGTGCGGATTCATTTCCTGAGGTTGGATTTTTAAAATCCATTGTGTAGTTTTTAAGTTATTATATTTTGAAGTTCCCATGTTATCTAATGGGAGAGGGTGAGATTTTAGTTATGTCATGTACATAAGTTTTATGTACATCTCCCTCTGCACTGTCGTATAGAAGAGAATGTGTATCCATGGCCAGCATATACATAGAGAAGTTATTATACGTAGATGCGGTATATATACAATATGTCCAGTTCCCCTTTTTTCTCTTCTCTCTGAGAAGGTAGAGTGAGATGTACATAAAACATCCACATTTTTGTTGTACGTATAATCCACATCCATCATGACAAAAAGTCTCATTGACGTGGATTACACATACAACAAAAATGTTATCCAACGGAGAGAGTGAACTTGCAAAGTTCTGTCACGCATGTGCAGGTTCAGTGAGTGGGCTGGTCGGTCTATCAAGGAGAAGGGCTGTATTTGAAGGGTGTTAACACACAAGACAATAGCCTGCTGTGAATCCCCCCACACAGCCACCATGCGTGTGTTTAGTGTGTCCAGCCTATGGGAATAAAGTCCTGAAAAGTCCTAGAATTTGACAAAAAATTATTGTATATCTAGCTTATATAGACTGTTTGTACCTATATAGTCATATATAGATATAGATATCTTTGTATTTATATAGTCAGTCTATTTTTCCTATGTTGGTACTATTGTAGGAGAGGGAATTTAGTGTATTCCCCTCTCAAAAAACATGGAAATTATAGGATCAAAAATCCTGCTGTTTAAGAGAGGAGTTAAGGCACTTACAGATTCAACCATGCTCCAAAAGACATGGAAATTGTAAGTTAAGGCTCCCGCCTTACTTTGAGAGCCATGTAAGCAGTAAAGACATTGTACAGTCTCACACATTGTGCTCGCTTACAACTTAGGCTCCATGCACCCACACTTTGCCTTGGTCTTTCAGTCCCAACCCTCTTCCTCTGCAGGTTGGGGGGGGGGCAACCCTGAAGCTGTGGACAGCACGGGATAAATGAAGGAGAAATTGTGGCTACAGAGGAGACAGAGCTCAAGCCCATAATGATGGGGCGGAGCATGATAGGGAACACCAGATATGACAGACTTTTCCCCATGAGGTTTAGGTTCCTAAATGGAGAGAAAGGCTCATAAGTTGGGGGTGTCAGAGGTGTTCTGGGGGAAGGTGCAAGAAGAACTGCAACTGGCAAGCCACACTCTCACTGAACTAGGGAGCATCTCCAAAATAACATGGCAGCAAGGGGGAGAGAGTAAAAAAACAAGGGGGAGGAGGGAGAGAGAGGGAAAGTAATTAGAGGGTGTGAAGGTGGAAGGGAAGAGAGGGAGCAAGAGGGGTGTGTGTTTCAAAAAAGTTTGAGAACCACTGCCCATTTGGATTCATTATACTGAAGTCACACTGTGTAGCACTGACTTCTTTTATTTTACTTTATTTGGGAGGATGAAGATGCTTTACTCCCAGGAACGGGGAACCTTCTCCCTTCCAGGGGCCACACTGAAAATTAGTTCAAAAACTCCAAGGGTCACATACGAAGCTGGGGATGGGGTGGTGGTGTGCTTAAGGGGTGATGTCAGGAAAAAGGAGTGCCCAGATCATGGACCTGTCCCCTCTCCTTGTGTGCATGCCCTCATCTCTGATCCCTTCACCTGAGCTCAGACTTTCAGGACTTGGGGTCCTGGATCTAGAGGCCACATACGAACTAGACACGGGCTGCATCTGGCCCCTGGGCCCGAGCTTTTCCAGCCCTGCTTTACTCTGGGTATTTTCAGACATTACGAGATCACAGTCAACCACAGTGAATCTGCACAGGGTGAAAGTGATCCCGTAACATCTGATGGGGGGAATGGAAGTTCCCCCCCATGAATCACGAGGGGGAATCAGATTCACCACGCGATCGGAGGTCCTGCCCAGACCATCCCTGACCGCGTGGTGAATGAGATCCCACCCACCCCCGTGATGCCCTGACCATGGCCCGGAATCCGCGGTGGGATTCCAGGCCGTGGTCAATGCCAGGGGGGGGGTCAGCCGGGCGCTGCGGCCGCATTGGCCGCGGCGCCCGCCCGTCTCCTGGAGGGCGGGCGGCCGGGGCAGCGTGGGGGGGGGGGCTGTGTGGCTGCACGTTGCACCGCGCAGCCCTGCCCCCTCCCCGGATGCACCACCAGGATAGACCACCGCGTCTGTTAGCCCGTGATGTGGTGGCCCCGTTGGGGAATCAAAGGGTTGTTTCCGTGCTGGGGCCAATCGGCCCCATCACGTCTGAAAATACCCTTTGTTACAAACCTGGCCCTTGAGGCCTGAGACCTATAGGAAGCCTCTCAATAAGCTGCTATCAGTTACAGGAAATGGCTGGCCCCCTGGTGGAGTGGAGGGCTGCCCTCCTCCAGTGGCCTGGCCCTGATTGGCTGGATCAAACGTTGGAGTATGGGTGCAAAAAGGGTCAGGGGCGGGGCTGGTGATCCGTTAGCAATTGAAGCTGAGCCAGGCTGTGGACTGGGATCTAGCAGCAACACAGGAAAACGCCTGCAAAAGTAAAGTTGAAGTCTCTTGCATCTTTAAGCAGACTCTTGCTCCTGTTTCCACATCCCCCATTCATATTACACCTCCGACTCTGTGCAGGCCAATGGCTCAGGCAGAAGAAAATATGAGCTAGTTTGGGGCTGGATATAGAGGAAGTTTTCCACATAGCTAATTAAACATTATTTTTTAATTAATACAAGCTAATGTAGCAGTAGCCTTTTTCTCATTTGGAACCCTGTCCTTGGCTTAAGTTTGGTTTTCCAGTGTCTGGTGGAATTTGTTTCTCTCCCCATGTAAACACAGACTCTGATGTATGACAAGGCGGGATGTTGTCACAAAGCTTCTGTCTCATTCAAGGCATTCATAAGGCATCATCGTTCCTGTGTGGACTCTCTGGTGTCTGATAAGGTTTGACCTGCGAGAGAAGTTTTTCCCACAGTCAAAGCACTTATAGGGTTGCTCTCCTGTGTGGATTCTCTGATGAGCAAGAAGGGTTGATCTTTGAGTGAAACCTTTCCCACATTCGGGGCATTTATACGGTTTCTCCCCTGTGTGGGTTCTTCGATGCCTTACAAAGGTTGACCGCAGACGGAAGCTTTTCCCACAGTCAGAACAAATAAAGGGTTTGTCTCCTGTGTGGACTCTCTGATGTTCCACAAGGGTTGACCTCTGACTGAATCTTTTCCCACAATCAATGCATTTATAGGGTTGCTCTCCCACGTGCGTGACCTGATAGTTAAAAAGAGTTGAGCTTTTCGTGAACATTTCTACACATGCTGGAAAACTATACTGTTTCTCTCTGGTGTGGGTTCTTTGATGCCTAAGAAGAGTTGAGCTCTGCGTGAAGCATTTTCCACAGTCAGGGCAATTATGGGGTTTGTATCCTGTGTGGACTCTCTGATGTCTGACCAGAGTTGACTTGACAGTGAAGTTTTTCCCACATTCAGAGCATGTATATGGTTTCACTCCAGTGTGGATTCTCTGGTGTTTAATAAGTGTTGAGTTTTGACTAAACCTTTTCCCACAATCAAGGCATTTATGGGGTTTGTGGCCCGTGTGGATCCTTCTGTGATGGCAAAGAATTGAGCTCAGACGGAAGCTTTTCCCACATTCGTAGCATTTATAGGGCTTCACACCAGTATGGATACTCTGATGTGCAATAAGGTTTGAGTTCTTACTGAAGGTTTTCCCACAGTCCAGGCATCTATAACTTTTTTCCCCTTCGTGGGTTCTCTGATGTTGCAGAAGCACTTTGAAAGATTCAAAGCTTTCCCCGCACTCGGTGCAGATGTGACAGGTCTCTTCCGACTCAATTTTTAGATGCATTGTTGCTGTGTTAAGTTCCCTGAAATCACCTTCATAACGAACAGTTTTTGCTTCCATCTCCACTGGATGGCTTCCTGCCTGCCTCTCTGTCCTGGGCTGGCTCTCGCAGGCTTCTCCCTGCTCAGGAATCTGGATAGCATCCCCCTTGGGGCCTCCCAATAACATCTGGTCTAATTTCATTTCTCTATGGGCTTCCTGCTGATTTTTTTTCTTCTCATCAGTCCAGTCGCCTGCTGGAGTAGAGGAAATCAAGATGTTACTCTGTCCCTGTGGTGGTAAGTTAACTTTGCAGAGGGCAAGAGGAAAGAAAAGACACAAACACAGTAACTGCAACTGGAATCCCATGAGCTGAATCCCACAGACATTTCACCACAGCAGAGACAGGAGGGGACCGATTCTGCCTCCACATCCCATCTCAACTCTCAGGGGAAAGACAGGACGTTGGGGAGGGAATTAGTGCTGGGAGTTAATCAGGGCAGCTGGGAAGTCATGAATGATGTTTACTGTGAGAATCCAACCCACGTTGGCTGCAATCCTGTTCTGGGTGAGATCTGGCAAAACCAGGGATGTTCTCAAACTCTTTGGGAAGCCATCAGCTTTTCCTTTAAATTGGCATATTTATTTAGATTTATCCACCGCCCTTCCCACAAAGGTTCAGGGAGGCTCACAATCAAACAACAACTATAAAATTCAAACAATAAAACCTCCCATCCTCCCCACAACCCTCCATGAAAAATCCATCCAACCCCTATCCTTGCCTGCTAGCCAAACGCCTTTTCAAATAGAAATGTTTCACGCTGCCTCTGGAAGATACTTAGGCTCTGGCTCAAGCGAACCTCCTGAGGAAGGGAGTTCCACAGGACCAGGCCAGCAACCGAGAACGCCCTCTTGCGCACCCTTGTCCTATGGAAAAGGGTAACAGATGGAACCAGCAAGAAGGCGCTCCCAGAAGACCATAAGGACCACAGTGGGACATGGTAGGACTGGTGATCTTTCAGATATGTGGGGCCCAGATCATTTATTTATTTATTTATTTAGCAAATTTATATCCCGACCTCCCTGCCACAGGCAGCCAAGGGCGGCTAACAACAGCAATCAATATAAAATACAATAAAAATACAGTATAACAATTAAAACATATCCCCCAATAAACAAACACTAATAAAACCCCGGGGAAAAAACCTGTCCACCCTCCTCCAATGCCCATTCCCCCTTTCCCTCGCCAAACGCCTGACGGAACAGCCAGGGCTTACAATTCTTACGAAAGGTCGGGAGGTCCGGGGCCAGATGGGCCCCCACCGGGAGGGAATTCCAGAGGCGCGGTCACCGAGAATGCCCTATTCTGCGTGGCCCCCCCGGGAAACCCGAGGGACCTCCAGCAAGGCACCCCCGGATGACCGCAGGGGCCGATCCAGGACCCGGGGAGTGAGGCGATCTCGCAAATACGCAGGGCCCAGGCCGTGGAAGGCTTTATAGGTCAAAACCAACACTTGGAACTGGGCCTGGAAGACTATTGGCAGCCAGTGCAGCGATCGGAGCACTGGTGTGATGTGCTCCCGGTGATCCAGCCCCACCAGGAGCTGGGCCGCCACATTTTGCACCAGCTGCAGCTTCTGAGCCGTCACCATGGGCAGCCCCACGTAGAGCGCGTTACAGTAGTCTAGTCGAGAAGTGATAAAAGCATGGATGATCGTGGTCAGGTCCAGAACCGAAATCAGCGTCCGAAGCCGCTGCACCAGATGTAACCGGCGGAAGGCACTCCTTGCCGCAGCCTCCACCTAGAGATCCAGGCAGAGCTGCGCATCTAGGAGCACCCCCAGGTTCCGCACCAGGGAAGTCAGTGGAGAACAGATCCCATCAATCGAGGGAGCTGTCACATCCACCGGCTTACCCACTAGCATCACCTCCATCTTGTCAGGATTCAGTCGCAGTCGGTTAACCCTCATCCAGTCCCCCACAGCTGCCAGACACGGGGTAAGCACTGAGACAGCCAGGCCTGGGTCAGTTGAAAATGAGAGGTACAGTTGGGTGTCATCCGCATACTGATGACACCTCACCCTGTACCCCCTGATCACCTCACCGAGCGGCTGCATGTACACGTTGAACAGGAGAGGGGACAAGACGGAACCCTGCGGGACCCCACATGGGAGGTCTCGGTGTGATGAAAAACAGTCACAGAGTACCACCCGCTGAGTTCTTCCGATCAGGAATGAGCGGAACCATTCGAGAACAGTCCCACCCACCCACGCACTGTCCTGCAGGCGCGTCACCAACATCTCATGGTCAACGGCATCAAATGCAGCCGAGAGACCTAACAGGACTAATAGGGCTGAGCGGCCCCGGTCGGCGGAGATCATCTACCAAAGCCACAAGTGCGGTCTCAGTGCCATGACCCGGATGAAAGCCAGGCTGAGAAGGATCAAGATAACCGACGCGGTCAAGATGCCCCTGGAGCTGCTGAGCCACTACCCGTTCAATAACCTTCCCTAAAAAGGGGAGGTTAGAGACAGGCCGATAGCTGGCAGGGGAGTCAGCGTCAAGCGATGGTTTCTTGAGCAGAGGCCGCACCACCACCTCCTTGAGGCTATTAGGAATTAATTAAGCAGTTTGGCTATTAGGAATTAACTAGGCAGTATTGGCCATGCTCAGAGACACGGGCTGCATGAGGCCTGAACAAACTCAGCTCAGCTAACTTGAAACATAGGCCTCAGGCTGGCACAGACAAAGGAGGCCCATAAGAAGGAGAAGTCATAAGTAACTCACACTCTAGCAGGAAGAATGTATTTCCAAGGCCATACTAACTACCCCAGATGGCCACTATCTCTAATCAAGAAGGCTTGAAAAAGACAGATAACCTCAAAGAGTCAGACCGGCAATTAAGCAGTGGAGCAGGAGAAACTCCCAAAAAGTGAAAGCAGTTTTAATGACTCTGCTCCAAATAGTAAAGAGATGAAGTCAGTTTATTTCTGCACCTCACATGATCAACAGAGGGGACCCTGCAACATGTATTCATAACAAATAAAACTACAAAAAGGAACGCCCAGACCCCTATCCTTTGTCCTTGGCGCTTGCGGCTACTAGCTTTGCAGTGAGCCGCGTGGGCCTTGGACCCTAAACGACGCTCTCAAAGATCCAGAGAGACTCTTACCCAGCTGCCTGCTGGGCCCCTTCCCCTTCTCCTCTCAACCAGCCTGCGTCTCGGACTGTGCCTCTGACACGCAAGATATCCTGGGTTACTGGGGTCTGTAACCGAGACCACTGCCATGTCCAGATGTTAAGTGTCTATCCAATAAAATAGAGTTGTACCTATATACTTTGGCACGTTTACTGGCAACTTTGGATCCCGTTTGGGGTAAATTGAAGCATGCCACCTCATTTATTTCCTAAGAATGCAGTCCGGCACTCTATCCTCCCACAGGGAGGCGTTGACCATCCCGGCCAGCAATGGCCCCATTGTCTCCCGGCAGCTCTTAACCAGCCAGGACGGGCACGGATCTAATTCACAAGAAGTGGCTTGAACCACCCCAAGCACATCCACCACGTCAGCGGGTGTCACCCATTGAAAGTGATCCCACAAAATCGGACAAGCCGGGGCTTCTACACCCTCTACATTCTCCACTGTATTAAGTGCGGCATCAAGGTCTTGGTGAATATGGGCGATTTTTTCCGCAAAATAATCCGCAAAAAGGTCACAGCGAGCAGATGATGACTCAACCCCAGGGTTGAGGGAGGCCGGACTGACCAGCCCCCGCACAACCCGGAACAGCTCCGCTGGACAGGATTTTGCAGACGCTATGAAGGCAACAAAGAACTCCCTCTTTGCTGTCTGCATAGCCACGGAATAGGCTCGTAAACTAGCTCTATGTCGCAATCTGTTGGTTTCAGCACGAGAACGCCACCGTTGCTCCAACCGTCGCAGCTCTTGCTTCAGCATCCACAGTTCCTCGGAGAACTAAGGAGGTCTGTGGAGCCTCCACCTGGGCAACGGACGTCTGGGAGCCGTTGATCGATGGCCTCGGTCAGCAAGGTGTTCCATAGCCTGACGAAGTCATTGATGAGACAGTCATCGAGGTCAGAGGGTAATTCCCCCAGAGCGCCTAGAAACCACACTGGGTCCAACAGCCTCCGGGGGCGGACCATCCTAATAGCTTCCACACCCTTCCGGGGGCAGACATGTGCTAGAAGGGAGGTCTTTAGGGCTTTAAAGGTCAAACCCAGCACTTTGAATTGTGCCTGTAAAGCTACAAGGAGCCAGTGCAGACTATGGACCACCAGTGTAATGGGCTCCTGGCAACTCGTCCCTGAAAGAAGGCACGCCGTTGCATTCTGCACCAGCTGCAGCTTCTGAACAGCCATCGAGGGCAGTCTCACCTACAGTGCACTGCAATAATCTAGCCTTGAGGTGACGAAAGCACAGATGACAGTGGCAAGATCAGAATCAGAAAGAAAGGGCCGCAAGGCTCCTCACCAGATGGTGAGGAAGGGGTCCAGAAGCCCTCCAAGGCTGCGAACCTGACTGACCAGAGGGGGCCGGACCCCATCAATGACAGGTGTTCCAATCCCTTCCAAGTCACAGAACTGACCAACCATCAGCGCTTCAGTCTTGTCAGGATTCAGCTCCAACTGGCTCAACCTCATCCAGTCCCCGGCAGCAGCCAGGCATCGGGTGAGCACCGAGACTGCGGGACCCAGGTCAGATGAAAAAGAGGGGTAGAGCTGAGTGTCGTCAGCATATTGATGACACCTCACCCCAAGCCTCCGAATGACCATAATTCTCCTGCAGGACGTCCCAGTACAGGGCCTTTTGTTCAGGGTCCAGCAGAGCCCACTCCCCCTCGGTGAAACACACAGACATGTCCTCAAAGGTCGCCGGCATCTGGGAAAAAACACAAGAAATAGAGAGTGGCTTCCATTCAGCATTTGCTACCCTAGGACAGTCCCACCAGCTCCGGTAATGAGTTGCCAGTTGTGCATCCCTGCTCCTGTCACCTCTCAATAATGCACCCAGCACCCATAAGCTCCAGCATGGATTTACCTCCCCATGATTGATGACACCTCACCCCATATTGATGACACCTCACCCCAAGCCTCCGAATGACCTCGGCCAGAGGTCTGATATACACGTTGAACAAGAGGGGAGACAGAATAGAACCCTGCGGGACAACGCAGGGGAGGCCCCGAGGGGGTCAATGAGCCATCACCCATCACCCCCCCGCTGGGACCTCCCCGACAGGAAAGGGCGGAACCACTCAAGGGTGGTCCCCTGCACGGTCCTACAGTCCCGTCAACAATAGCTTGTGATCAACTGCATCAAAAGCGCCGAAAGATCTAACAAGATCAACAAGGTAGAGTCGCCTTGTCTATCTCAAGGTGCGGATCGTCGACCAAAACCACAAGTCTCTGTGCTTATACCTGGGATGAAAATCTGACTGAAACGGGTCCAGGAATCCGATAGCATCGAGATGAGCCTGGAGCGGTCAGGCAACCACCGGTTCACTAACCGTCCCTAAAAAGGGAAGGTTAGAAACAGGCCGATAGCTGGCTGGGTTCGGACTTTGTTTAAACCGTTCCTCACCTGAGCAGGTACCTTTAAGGCTCCTCCTTTCCTCAGAGCCCTGGAGATTCGGGACACGTGGCCCTTCTCTTGCTTCCAATCCGGAAATTGTGTCAGATTCAGGAATCAGAAACCCTGACCAGGAGAAAGAAAACAGGTGCCAGGTCACATGACCCACTCACTTCCAGTCACATGATCTCTTACTTACAGTGCTGGTTTAACCCTCCCTCTGCTGGTTCTGACCTAGTAGCAGAGTGCTAAGGCGCTGCGGGCTTCATCCTGCAACCACCCACCAACAGCCCTCTGTTACAGGGCTACAGCAAGATACACCTCCTGGACAGCTGATATCCTGCCTATTTCTGGCTGTTTTAAATGGACACTGTGTGTGTGTGTCGGGAGGGTGTCCACGTGCACTCAGTGGAGTGCACACAACTTTCGGTGGATGAGGGCGGGTTTAGACGGCGGTGGACGGGTGTGCGCTCGGTGTGCGCCTCCATCCACCTGTCGGTCACCTATGCCCCCGCACGGAGCAACCCAGATTTTTCCTGCTTGTTCCATGCAGGGAGATGGGTGAAGGTGCATGGGGCGCGGGACTGTGTGCCCACCCACTGCCACTTTTAAACGGGCAGTACCACATGTGTCCACTGGGTGGACTCACGTGATACCGTCTCGTCTAAAAACAGCCTCTGAATCAGCAGTATTATTTACTACCAGCAATGTGCCTGGTGATGAATAGCTGTAATTACACACAGGTCCCTGCCTCAAGGGGCTTACAATTTAGGATGGACACGGATGGGAAGATGGGAAGAAATATATGGATTCCTGTTTTACAAATGGCAGTGTCTTGCCCAAGGCCAACCAATGAGTTCATAGTTAAGCCAGGATTTGAATCTTGGTCTCCCAGGTCCAAGTCCACAACCTAATTCTTAGGCTACACCTGCTCCCACCGTCAGGGATAAGTAACCACAGTCAAGGATAGGATACACCCAGTAGGAGGCCTTTTGTCACTTCATTGAAGTTGTCATCTTGTCCTACAGAATTCTTGGGGGCGGCGGGAGAGTTGTGGATATTTTATGTGGTGGGTTTAGGCGTTTTCTCTTCTGCATTTTATGTGCTTGTTTTTATGATATTGTTAGTTACCCTGAGCCTCCAGGGAAGAGTGGGATAAAACTCTGTCATTTTATAGGGCACCAGCCGAAGGAACACTCAGTGCCATGGACCCTTTTCCCTGCTAGAGTATCCAGGCTACCCATTACCTGGGGTTAAACAGACCACCTTGTTCCCTGGGCCAATATCAGCAGCAATGCAAGAGACCCTAGAGGGTGGAATATGAGTCTCCCTTTCTGTTTCTCTCCTGCTGGGATAAAAGGAACAGAGCAGGTGGCAGAACTGCACAATTAACTGAGAATGAGGTCTTGTTCTGGTGACACAAGTGGAAGCCCTGAGGGAGGCTCTGTTCCTTATTTCTCCCCACCGATCAGAGAGGAGCCAAGCCCCGAAACCCTGTCAGAGCCTCTGGATACACCCAACCCTGCTGAAGGGGCCCAGGGGAACGGGAAACCCAGTGTTGCTCAGAAGACACATGTAACCAAAATCTGAATCCTGGATCAGAGACCCCCATAGCTTCTGCTAACCAAGAGGAGAGGGAATCCTTACCCAGTGAGGCCACATTCTCATAATTCTCCTGCAGGACGTCCCAGTACAGGGCCTTTTGTTCAGGGTCCAGCAGAGCCCACTCCCCCTCGGTGAAACACACAGACACGTCCTCAAAGGTCGCCGGCATCTGGGAAAAAACACAAGAAATAGAGAGTGGCTTCCATTCAGCATTTGCTACCCTAGGACAGTCCCACCAGTAATGAGTTGCCAGTTGTGCATCCCTGCTCCTGTCACCTCTCAATAATGCACCCAGCACCCATAAGCTCCAGCATGGATTTACCTCCCCATGATTAAGTCTCACCCTGATTCCAGCCCTATTCCATGATAGTTGGAGGCTTGCACAATCATAGGACAAAAAGAGTCAGAGATCTGAAAATGACCCGTTGGATCTGGGGGAGGCAAGAGTTTGGGGAATGAGGAGTATTAAGCATGGTTCGTACAGTGTTGCAATCTCCCCCCGACCCTGAGATGACGGATTTTTTTGAAGGGGCTACTCTTCCTCCAGACATTCCAAACCCCTCTCATTTGGCCAATCTAGGCAAGCAAAAAAAGGTCTTTCTGCTTTGAGCAACTCCTTTTAGCACATCCAAGTGGTCTGTGTGGTAGATCCCTGGTGCTGACCTTCTTGACCAAACTTAAACCAGGACTCTTTCTTTCCCTGGAGTAGGGACACACATGGCCTTCCATCGAAGCACCTTGCCTCCTCTGCTTCTGACTCTCCCTTAGATTCCTAGGCTGGGATCTCTAGCCTATCAGCCTCTGCCTTGCAGGATTTCATTGTGAGAGAAATGCAGGTAACTAAATGGAGATCCACTGCATGGGGCATTACATTCTCTGTATTATTTACATGTGTTTTCCTAATAGTTCCTAAGATTCTCTCCAGTGGACTGAGCTAACTTTTTAATGAATATCACAGCATACTCGCCTTCGTATTAACGCATTACTCTGACCACAAATCTTCACACAGACCCCAGCATTGTGTAATTCTCACCTGAGCAGTCTGGGCTGGTGCCCGCTCCCTCAGATAGGCCTCAGCCAGTCCAGCTGCCTCCTCGCTGCTACCCGGCTCCCTGGCTCGCACCCAGACCCGCAGGCCCGCCGGCAGCACATCCAGGAACTGCTCCAGGATGACGCTGTCCACAATCTGCTCCTTGGTGCGCTCCTGGGGACGCAGCCAGCGCCGAGCCGCCTCACCCAACCGCGCCAGCGTCTCCCGGGGAGCTTCTCCCGGTGGCACCGGGCCCGATCGGAACCTCTGCCGAGCGGCTTCCTCACTGGCCTGGGTCAGGGGCGAAATGGCCACCAGTGTCTCACCATGGGTGCTGACCGGGCCTTCCCCCATGGGATGACAGGCCTCAGGCACCTTCCTGGGGAACGAGGGAGCCAGGGAGGGGATCCAGCCCCTCTCAGACCAGGCGCAGGCTGGATCCATCAGCCCCAAACATCAGGGTCTGCCCCTTCCTGAGAGAGGGGAGGCTTCAGCACCGTCCTGAATGGAGACTCTGCAGCCTGTCGGGGCGAGAAGGGCAATGAGGCAGATTTCAGAAGGGGCTTCAGTCTATTTCAAACCCCGATTCCCCCAGGCTCTTTCCCTGCAGACACAAGTGCTAGACTCTGCCCTGCTGGGAAATGGCTCCTTCACTTTATCCCAGTGCAGACCCGACCCCTTCCCCCAGGACTAAACCCCGGAGACATTTCTAAACCCTCCAGGGACAAAGTCTCTGAGCCAAACGCTAGAAAAGAGCAGCACCAAAGGATCCCCCTTCCCCTGACATCCCCCCCAGCAGCGTGGGGACCGAATGGGCAGGGACTGACATGGCCTCTCTCTGCTCCTCCCCCTGCTCCAAGGAAAGTCCCTGCCCAGCGGGGAGAGGCAGGGAAAGGGAATGGACCTGGGCAGGGATGGGAGCTTGGAAGTCCTCTATTACTTATTTCGCTTTCCTTCCCACTCTCTTCTCGGGCTGGGAGACCGGGTCTCTGCCCCGTTGCCAGGTCTGGTCTCTCCAGCTGGATCAGCTCCTGCCAGAGACACCAGCAACCAGAGCCTGGGGGTGTCGGAAACAGCAGCAGCTCTGGGGCTCGTAGACACACAGGGAGCAAAGCTGGGGGGAGCCTCTGGACTGATGCATTTTTCTCCCCCCCCCATCCCTCCAACTGCCCCTCCATCCCCTGGCTCAGGAGTGCCTGGCTGTAGAGCCCGGGGCTGCTGCTGCAAGGGCCAGTCCCAGCCTGAGCCCGTCCGCACCTGGGCTGGGAGCACAGGGCGATTAAATGAAGTTTTCTCAACGCTCGGACAGGCGGGGGAGCCGCAGCTGGTCGGTCCGGGATCTTTGATCACAATGGAGACAATAGTTGCCTCTAACAAGGACAGTTCAACTTCCTGTGTGCAGAGCAGAGCGCGGCCTCCCCTTCCCGAGCGAGAAGCAGAGCCCTCTGCTGGGGAGAAGAGTTCAGACTCGGTTCTCGATCCGAATCTGCAGATGGGGTTTCGTTTCCTCAGCTAGGACGCACGCGTTGCATGCCGCCAGTCTTTGCTGAGGCCGGCCTGGACTAGTCGCTGGGTTATATTTAAATCACAAAATGGGGCCACTCCTACAGACTCCCGGGCCCCGGCTGGTGCAGCTGGGTCCCCTACTTTTAGAAGGGAAGATCAGGGCCCTCATTCCATCTTCTGCACCAAGGACCCATTCCAACATAGCTACATACCCCCCTGATTTCACTGGACCGGGATGGTGTAAAACCCGGAACGCGCGGAACTGCCCGGATCTGCACACTATGCATAAAAATTTTTTTTTTTTAAAAGGTGGGTGCTCTTCCACACACCCTCACCTATAGATTAGAGTGAACCACCCCCTGCTAGCTCTTTTACCAAGCCGTTCCAACGCTCAGCCTGAAAACGCACTGTTGCAAAAAGTAGCAGGAGCTCATACAGAGAGATTTAAGGTAGAGAAATGAGAGCCAATGAGAAGCACGCTTTGATTAACTCTTTTTGACCTGGAATGGGTCCTTAGCCACTGCTCAGAGTAGCAACACCAATCGCTGCTGTTACACTCACTGATGGGCATTAGAACAGACACAGGGCCCAACCTGTCATTAACCCGTTCCAGTCCAGACCGGAACATTAGAACACACTGAGAGCCCGTGTGATGTAGTGGATAAGGTGATGGATGGGGACCTGGGAAGATGGGATTTAAATCCTGTAGCCTTAGCCATGAACCCCCTGGGTGACCTTAGGCAAGTCAAAACCTTTCAGACAAAGTTCCCCATCTGTAAAATGAGAATACATGTGTCTGTCTCTCCCTCTCCAGAACTGGCTGGAACCAAACCTTAGCCATTCCTACCTGTAGGAGCATCAGTGGATGCTTTTACACTCACTGAGGGGCATTAGAAGTGATCAAAGGACCAAGTGATCAGACCTCATCATTAACCTGTTCCAGCCCAGAATAGACCAGAACTGGCCAGAACAGAACCGTGGCTATTCCTAGGTATTTTAACATCAATGGATGTTTTTACAGAGGGACATTAGAACCAAGTGATCAGACCTTGTTATTAACCCATTCGTCCGGTGAAGATTCACCTCTCTCCAGATCTTAAGAACATAAGAAGTGCCATACTGGGTCAGACCAACAGTCCATTGAGCCCAGCAAGACCTGGGTGTTTCACCAGGTGTTTGGGGGTGTGTGTGTTTTTCTTTTGGGAAGGAGGAGGGGTGTTTGTTTTATACCGGGCTTCAGTTTTATTTGATGGATGTTTATTTATTATGAATGTATTTTATATATTTGTTTAATATATGTTGTTCGCTGCCCCAAGCTCCCAGTAGGCAGGAGGGTGCAGGTTACAAATTGTGATAATAAGGGTGGGGGGGGTATAAGGGACAACCCTAACCCTGTTACAGCTCACACAGGTGGGTGGGGTAACAGACAGCCCCTTACAGCCTGCCAGGATGGGAGAATAATGGGACTGGTCCAAGGTCATCCAGTGAGTTTCTGGCTAAGGCAAGACTTGAACTGCAGCCTCCCCCTACCTCCTGGTCCAGCTACTGCGTGCTTAGCCACTACACCATGCTGCCGCTCTTGTTCTTGCATCAAGGTAGTTATTGGAGATGTGTTCAGATGCAGTGATTTGCCTCTCCCACATTCAACCAAAAACAACTTTAAAAAATCAGGCCATATTGCTGTGCAAGAGGAGCATCCTTCCCCCCTAGGACATCAACAGGGAAACCAGGATCCTTACGCAGGGTCCAGGCTGAGGTGCAGGGACAGCTTAGCATCTCCCCAGCATACGGGGGGGGGGGGGGGGGGGGGGCGGGGGCTCTGCTTCTTGCTCAGGATCTATCTCTCTCTCTCTGCTCTAAACACAGGAGTTGGGTTTCCTGAATCAAAAGCTGCCACCTGCTTCCTTAAATATTTCTCTGCCCCCAGCCCAGGTGGGGATTGATTCCCAGAGTCCAGTCCAGAACAGGCTGGAACTAGCCAGAACGGAACCTTCATGGTAACACCAAAGGGTACTTTTACAGTCACTGGTGGGATTAAGAACAGACAAAAGAACCATGTGATCAGACCTTATTATCATTAACCTATTCCAGAACAGACTAGAACTGGCTGGAGCAGAACCTTAGCACCCAGCGACACTTAGTGAATGTCTTGTTACTCACTGAGGGGCATTAGAACAGGCACAAGAACCAAGTGATCAGACCTCATCCAGCCCAGAATGGCCTGTAACTAGCTGGAACTGTTCCTCTCCCAACAGATATCTAGGTAGCTAACCACTTTACTACTGTTCCTTGAGAATTAGCTATGGTATATACCAGTTCGCAAAATGTTTTGTTCTCATCCTCCTCCTGATTTAGCGGTCTACAAGGTATCCCATTCTCTTTTTATTTTACAGAGTGCATTTTAATACACAGAGACTTTTGATAGATCTGCCTCCCCTCTTTTCTTGGACCTCCAGGGATGTGTTTGTTTTTTAAATTTTATTTTGAATTTTTCAAAAGTGGATACAAAAGTACAATGTTGAAACATACTATACCACTTTGGCACCAAGAATTACAATTATTTGTATACGCATATGTCAAAATAAACAAGTAGGGATAAGAAGAGAGACATGGGAAGTGGGGGAAGGGGAACCAGGATGGCTTTAATCCCCACCCCCACCCCAATAAGTAAGTAAATAAGTAATAAAACAAATTTCCAATGGACAACTGGTTTTAGGCTCAGACCCTATCTAAGGTGAAAGAAGCGGATAGGGAAGGAGGGGGAAGGTCAAAATATATTAAAAAAGAGAAACCCTAAAAAGAATTAAATCCAAACCAATAAATAAATGAATTAATGAATAAGTAAACAATTAAAAACATATATACAGGGGAGGGAATAAGGGGATAGGATCATGGATAAGAAATAAGAGAATCAGTCCTTACTGTCACTCCTATATGCACAGAGCTAGCAACCACTTGCAACAGAGTAAGCAATCAACAACTATAAAAGTCAAAAAAGCATTCATGTTTGTGGAATCAAGGAGATAGTTCTCCTCTCACCCTGGACCATTCAGAAGTGTCTGTGCTTTTGATGTACCTTCTCCCTTGTGCCTCTGGCTATCCTGCTTGAACAGGCTACTACTGCCAAGGACCCATGTTCAAGATCGGCTGTACCACAGGGTGACTGCCCCAAACCCTGCTCTTTTCTCTACCGGGGGCCCCCTAGTGGCTGGCCCCTGATTTTACCAGGGCAGGGTGCGTGCCCCCCACTCTTGCCCAGTGGGGCCCCAAACATGGCCACCACCTCTTAGGCCCCACAGAGGGTGACTCTGAGGAGGTAGGCCCATGGGGAAGGGATCACCAGGGCCCCTGGGGAAGGGATCACCAGGGCCCCTGAATTTTATCTTTGTCCTGGGCCCCACATATTCTAAAGGCCAACCCTGCCCATTTTCACTGCATCCCCCACCCCACCCCCCATTGCTGACAATGGGGGAAATGCAGTGGGGCAAGGGTTCCACTCTTTGTGTTCTTACTCCAATTGCGAGAGCTGACCCCACAGAGTCTCAGCAACTCAGTACATAATTTGGATCATGTCTTAAGTCTTTTCACTTGTCCTCACATTTGTATACAGACAATTCAGGCTGATGCCAGAATGCCTCTCTGTTTACTCAATAATGTCCAATTGAACTGTAATAAAGTTTCCCTTTCCCAGCATGGCGGAATCTGAACCTTGCACCACATCTGCATTCTTTAGACCAGAGGTGGTGAATCTTTTCCCTCCCAGGGGCCAATTTGAAAATTAGCACAAGCTCTAGAAGTTGGGGGCAGGTTTGCTTAAGAGGTGCACTCAGGAAGAAGAGGGTCCAGATCATGGGGTCTGTGCCTTGGATCTGTCCTCTGTCCTTGGGTGCATGCCCTCCTCTCTGCTCCCTTCCCCTGAGCTCAGTCTCTCAGTGCTAGTGGGTAGGAACTGAATCCAGCAGTCAGACCTAGGAACTGGAAAGGGGCCACATGAAAACTACCCTTGCTCTGAGGGCCTCATAGTCACCTCTAAATTGCCCAGGGTTGTCCTTGGCAGTGTCATTAGCACCCACGCGGATAAGCAGCAACGAGCAGTCATGGCGCCAATGAGTTTCGGCAACCTCTCCATGACGACTTGGATTTCAGGCATAAAAGACAGCCAGCACACCTTACAAAATATCAGGCTGGGTTGGTAGGTAGTTGCCTCTATCACTCTCAGGGGAGAATCCCCAGCCATCACTACCCTTCTTTTCCTTCTGGTAGGCCGAGGGATTCCCCCTCCCCACCGCGTCCTTCAGAGCATGCAGCTTCCCAATCCAAGGGAAACTATTCTAAGCCATTTCATGAGCCACTTCCAAAACACGTAACAGACCATCAGATGTTTCCATTTCTACCTGCCAAGTTGCCCTCATTGGGGACCGACCCTAAAGTCATGCACACGCACACAATTTGCACACGTCCTATTCTCCATGCAGGGGATGTGCGGGAGTTGTGTGCACGTTGCGAGCATGGTACACTTGGTTTAGAATTAGGCCCATCATCTTTAAATGTTCCACAACCTCTTTTCCTACAGCTCCCTCCAAAGGACTGACTATTAGCTATACACTTAGCCTGCACTGATTTCGTTAATCCTTTGATTATATTAGTTTCCCATCATTGGTTTTGAAATGCCAATTATTTTTTCCTTAACATCTCCCTCCCAATTGATTGCATTCACACACACACACACACACACACAGAACCAGACACACACACACACACCCCTCCTATATTTGCTCAATCTATGGTTCGGAAATTTGACATGCCTGAGGGGAGGTCCCATGAGGCCTGACAGCTTGTGTCATCTCCTCAACGGAATCTGCCCGACAAGAGCGATCATTGGAAGTACTTTGTCATCATCTCGGTAATTTGGAGCCAACACGGGCAACAATACTGTCTTGAGATCGGGGTAACAGTCTCCGTTCAAATAAAGTCTATTGCCATCCCGCTGAGACTTGGCATCTCTGTCCGTTTTAATGCTGCAAATTTCAAAACCCAAGTGGTAGGAACAACTACAATATAGCCGGGGACCCATGCTCACTTTAAGGCCAGGATGTGCACGGCTTTGTGTGCTGTCAGCTGAGCTCTGCAGGGAATGGCCAATGGCTTTTTAATTTGCTTTAGACACCGTTCCTTTGTAGTTACTGCAGAGGGAGCGGAGAGACTCCACACTCTGCTTGGAGACAATGGGTGAAAATAAATGTGTAGCTGGTACACCGGCTAAATGCTCCGGGGGGGGGGGAGCAGGCGGTCCGGGGGGGGCAGGGCCTGCAACACATGTGCATCCGACCAGTGCGCCGTCTCCCTACCCCCACCCCAGGCAGGAGAACAGATCTCCGGCCAGGCGGTTCCACTCCTGGCACCATGATGGGCAGCCATGGCAGCCCGTCATGGTGGCCTCCAATCCCCAGCAGGACATGGGGCCGCTAACAGACATGTGGGCCCACTATGGCCTGGGCAGCCTTTGACCTGGGCTGTGGGCCTGGAATCCTTGGGGGGACCACATCTGGGCCAGGCCAGCCGCTTACCCGGGCGGTGGCAGCAGCGGGACTACATCTGGCGCCCGTTGTTAAACATGATGGGGAGTCCCTGGCCCTCGTTATGTTTATCAGCACCCAGTAGCTAACCACCCCCTCCAGCCATTCTCACTGTTTACTGAAAGGGAGGGGCTCCCTCAGCCCAGCAGGCTGCGTACAGGCTGTAACCCACACACCGCTCTTCCTGCAGGGCCTAGGTGATTACAGCAGCAATCTGGGTGTTTCTCTGTACCGTTGTGTCATGGGGGGAGGGGGAGTAGGGGCAGCCTCCACTTGTGTGTGCAGGGTGGAGGTTTTTTTTTTTACTGCTGGGGTTTGTGATGAAGGCGGCAGCCTGTATGGCGAGGAGAGGGCAGGCCTGTTTGGTGTGTGGGGTGGTGGGGTTGCTAGGGGGTGTGTGGGGAGGCAGGCAGTCTGTCTGTGTGTGAGAGAGATGGGGGGGGGGGGGAATATTTGTGTGAGGGAACAGGGGGTTTCACTGGAGCATGTGAGGAGGAGGCTGTCAGGCTCCAGAGGTGGAGCCAGGGAAAGGGGAGGAGAAAAGGGGCGGTCAGAAGTGGAATCAGATGACTCCAGGGGCAGAGTCAGGGAACGGGGAGGAGCTGCAGGTAGAGCGGAGGGGGGATGGGGTGTAGGGAATCTGAGATGTCCCTTAGTACACACGGGGAAACTTCTCAGCCGCTCTCCAATACCAAGGAGATAGGGTGTTCAGCATGGATACCAGCACTGCTGGTCTAAGAACACCTACGGCTCATCATTGAGGTCAAGGGACAGGGAATCAAAAGTAGGGGCTAGGGACCCAAGGGTAGGGGATGGGGAAACGAGGCCCGAGGAGAGAGGGCCTTGGTAATAAGCCACGGCGAGGGGAGCGAGGGCCAGGAGCGAGGGGAACCTGAAGCAAGGGAGTACACTGGAGGCACGGGGAGCGAGGGAAACCCTAGGAGCAAGGAGGGGAGCGAGGGAAACCCTAGGAGCAAGGGAGTACACTGGAGTCGCGGGGAGCAAGGGAAACCCTAGGAGCGAGGAAACCTGAAGCAAGGAGGGAGCCCTAGGAGCTAGGAGGGGGCCAAGGCGAGGGAGCCCTGGGAGCTAGGAGGGGGCCAAGGCGAGGGAGCCCTGGGAGCAAGAAAGGGAGCGAGGGAATCCCTGAGAGCAAGGGACAAAAATAAAGAGAACTACAATGCAGAGACAACTAGAACGCAGAGATACCAGGCTACACATAAACTAGGAAGGAACAGGGAGACAAATACAGCGAACAATAGGGATTACTTACAGTAGGGCATTGAGGGAACAACAGGGAGACAGACTAACATGAAGACAAGGCAGGGTGTGAGAGGGAAACTGTACACAGAACTCACCACCACCAAACACTACTCCCAACAAAGACAAAGGGCAAACAAGGTGCATCTAGAGACAGAACAAGGTGAGTGGGCCAAGCACAAGTCTAAGCGGAAGTGACTTGAAGCTCCACACCTGCCACTGCCCTCAGCAGTCCTTAAGTACTCCACAGAGCCAATCAGACCGT
Source organism: Sphenodon punctatus (assembly GCA_003113815.1). NCBI lineage: Eukaryota > Metazoa > Chordata > Lepidosauria > Sphenodontia > Sphenodontidae > Sphenodon > Sphenodon punctatus. The sequence continues at coordinate 311,035 of QEPC01014118.1, read as the reverse complement.
GGCAGGTGTGGCCACGCCCACCACCAGGTGTGCATGGTGAGCAAGGCAGGAGAGAAAAGGGAGTGTGCCATGAACAGGAAGCGAGCCGCACGTTGTCCATAGCGCAGGCTGCCCAGAGTACCTCCTAGAAGCCCCCCAAGGCCAGAGGTTCAAGGCCTGGCCGTGACAGAGGCAGACTGTATTGTATATATGTGTGGTGCGGAAAGGTGTGTGTGGAGTGGGCTGCCCGTGTTTTTTTGGCTAGAGGTGTGTGTGTGTGTGTGATTGATTACCTGTTTTTGCAGATGAGGTGTATTTGGATGTTTTTCCCCGTGTGGTGGTGTTGAGGTAGTTTAGGGTTTGGGGATGAAGGCTGGTGTTTATTGCTTGGTGACTGCGTCCTGAGAAGCAAATATGCATAAACAAACTGTGAATAGTTATGCAAATGAAGACATGCAAATTTTATGCTCACAGCGAACTTGCAGAATTTAGCTTTGCAGGTTGCAGAATTTAGATTTTTTGGGTGCCGTGAACACGAGTCCCTAGTTATAACAAACTTTTGCTCAAGGTCCCCAAGGTGTCCATTATACTGAAGTGATACGGCATATTGTGGACCTATATTATTGTATGTGGGAGGATACGGATACTTTGACACTTTTGATGTCAAGACAGTAATTGCTTATGCAGTGTGGGCAAGGTGCGCATGCAGAAATATTGCACAGGTGTTAACGCAACTGTTTCAGTTACTGGATTGGCTCCATTGTCCCAAAGCTTCCATCACAGCCAAGGCATTTACTGGACATCACCTTTCCTGTGTGTCTAATAAAGTTTAAGCTACAAGAAAATATTCTCCCCACAGCTGAGAGATCTTAAGGCTGCTCTCCTGTGTGGATTCTCTGATGTATAAGGCGGCTTGAGTTTTGAGTGAAGTTTTTTCCCCACATTTCAGATATTTCTATGGCTTTTCTCGTGTATGGGCTTTTTAGTGTATAACAACATTCAAGTTCCCAGTAAAGCTTTTCCCATAATCAGGACAGTCATGGGTTTATATCATGTGTGGACTCTGAGTTCTGATTAGAACTGACCTATCACTGAAGCTTTCTTACACTCAGGGCATTTATACAGTTTCTCTCCTGTGTGGATTCTCTGGTGCACAATAAAGTACAAGCTCTGAGGGAACCTTTCTCCCATCAGGGACATTCTGGGGTTTGTATCCTGTATGGATTCTCTTCTGCAAAGCTTGAATGGTCAGTGAAGCTTTTCCCACACCCGCCTAGGCATTTCACTCATACGTCGACTGTCTGATGTATAAGCAGGTTTGAGCTTTCATTGAAACTTACATGGCATTTGTGCAGTTTCTCTGGAATCCAGTGTGAGCTTTGAGTAAAGCTTTCCCCAGAATTGGGGTAATAATGGGTTTTGTCATCTGTGTGGACTCTCTCATGTCTAGCGAGGACTGACCAGTCACTAAAGCTTTTTCCAGTCAAGAGATTTATGAGGTTTCACTCCAGCGTGGATTTTCTGATGTTCCACAAGCCTTGACATCTTAAAGAAGCTTTTTCCACACATGGGGTTTCCCTGCCATGCGGGTTCTTTGGTGCCTAGTAGGAGTTAAGCTCTGACTGAAATCAAGGCATTTAAGGATTTTTTTCCCGTTGTGGGTTCTCTGGTGTCTTACCAGTGCTGGGAAGGATTCAGAGCTCTCCCCACATTCAGTGCAGATGTGACGTGACTCTCTTGCCCCAGTTTTTAGACGGACTGTTGCTTTGCACAGTTCCCCAAAACCCAGTTGCCTCTCTGGCCTGCGCTGTCTCTCACAGGCTTCTCTCTGCTCAGGAATCTCGGAAACATCCCCTTCTGATCCTCCCAATAATGTCTGGGGCAGTTTTACTTTTTCATCGGGTTCCTGCTGCAGTTTCTCCTCCTCACTCTTTCCCATGGTCCCGTTATCTGCTGCAGCAGAGGAAATCAAGACATTACTATGTCCCTGTGGTGGTTGGGACAGTTATCTTTACAAAGGGGAAAAGGAAAGCAAAGAAACAAGCACAGTAACTGTGACTGGAATCCCATGAGCTGAATCCCATGGATATTTCTCCAAAGCAGAGACAGAAAGGGGCTGATTCTGCCTCCACATCCCATCTCAGCTCTCAGGGGAAAGACAGGACATTGGGGACATGAGCCAGGTGTTAATCAGGGTGACTGGGATGCCATGAGTAACGTCTGCTGTGAGAATCCAACCCCTTTCTGGCTACAATCCTGATATGGGTGTGAGATGAGGCAGAACCGGGGATGTTTCTCAAATTCTTTGTTGAGATTTCAGCTTTTCTCATCACTGGCTGATGGTTTCAGAATTACAGTATAAAGGTATTCCTCACCTGAGCAGGTGCTTTTTTGGATCCTCCTTTCCTCAGAGCTCTGGGGATCTGGGGCCCGTGACTCTTCTGTTTCTTCCAACTGGGAGATCGTGTCACTTTCTGGAGTTGGAAATCCTATAATTAGGAGGAAGAAAACAGGCAAGATTAGTTGAACAGGTGGCACCAGAGAATTCTGCCCCGGCGTTTTTCTGAGACATGGGCACATGGGAGTGCAATCGTACGGGAATGTGGCGAGAGCTGATGTAGCCTAGTGGATAAGGTGTTGCCCTTGGATCTGGGAGACGGGGATTCAAATCCTGTCTTAGTCATAAACTTGCTGAGTGGCCTTGGGCAAGCCACTCTCAGCTTCAATTCTCCATCTGTAAAATGGAAATAATAAAGACTTACTTCACAGGGTTGTTGTGAGGTAAGACTAGGTTAAGAATTGTAAAGCACTTTGAATGCTGAAAGTCCTATATAAATGTTGACAAACTCTATGGGAGAGTCAGCTATATATTCTCCAGGACGTGCTGCTCCTCTCTAAGAGGGAGTTAACCTTAGAGCCCGACAGCCACTCTGTCGATGAACTTGTCCAGCATTGGAACATCTTGCTGGGTGAGGCAATTGACAGGGTGGCTCCGAGACATCTTCTCCCTCCGTCTCGTCACCGCAGGGCCCCTTGGTTTATTGAGGGGCTGCGGTGTATGAAACAGGCAGGTAGGAGACTAGAGCGACGCTGGCGTCAGACTCACTCTGAATCTGACCGACTTCTCCATAGGACCCATTTGAGGTCCTATGTTGAGGCTGTGAGGACAGCAAAGAAAGTTTTCTTTGTTGCCCTCATAGCGTCTGCAAACTCACGCCCAGCGAGCTGTTCCAGGTGGTGCAGGGGCTGGTCAGTCCAGCCTCCCTCTGCCTGGATGGGGACTTGTCCCAGGCCCGCTGTGAGGAGTTTGCCATCTACTTTGAAGACAAGATTGCTCCGATCCAGGGTGACTTGGAAGCAGTAAGCGAGGGGCAAGAGGTTATGGAGGCGCCGTCTGATCGATCTTTCTGGGATGAGTTTCAGGAAGTGACACCAGCCAATGCGGTGAATGTCCTGGGGTCTGTCAGAGCCACTAGTTGTGAATTAGATCCATGTCTATCCTGGTTGGTGAAAACCTCCAGGGAGACTTTGGGGACGGTGTTGGCGAGGGTAGTGAACACGTCCCTTCTGCAGGGGAGATTGTCACCCAGTCTCAAGGAGGCTGTGGTGCACCCCCTGCTGAAGAAGCCATCTTTGGATGTGGACGCACTCGCCAGTTACCGACCCATCTCTAATCTTCCCTTTTTAGGGAAGGTTATTGAACGGGCAGTGGCACTGCAGCTCCAGGCGCATTTGGACAGCATCGGTTTCCTTGACCGTTTTCAGTCTGGGTTCCGTCCCAGTATGGTATGGTTCCGCTATGGTACTGAGATGGCATTGGTGGCCTTGGTGGATGATCTCTGCCGGGAGATGGAGGCAGGATGTTCAACATTTCTGATCCTGCTAGATCTCTCGGCCACGTTTGACACCGTGGACCATGGGCTGCTGCTGAGACAGCTGCGAGACCTGGGGGGTCTGGACGGGATGGTCCAAGGGTGGTTCCGCTCATTCCTCTCGGGGAGAAGCCAGCGGGTGGTACTGGGGGCTGAAACATCAAGCCCCCAGGCCTTGACCTGTGGCGTTCTGCAGGGTTTGATCTTGTCTCCACTATTATTTAATATGTATATGCAGCCCCTGAGGGAGAGCGTGAGAGGGTTCGGGGTGCGATGTCACCAATATGCTGATGATATTAAGCTGTACCTCTTGTTTTCAACTGACCCAGGTCCTGCTGTCTCGTTACTTTCCCAATGTTTGGAGGTCGTGGCGGATTGGATGTGGCAGAACAGACTGAAGCTTAATCCCGATAAGATGAAGGTAATGGTGGTGGGAAAGGCGAGGGGGGTGCTTGCTCCCCTTGTAGGGGGGGTCCGTCCTCCTGTAGCCCAGAAGGTTCAGAATCTGGGAGTGGTGTTGGACTCAGGTCTCCATCTGGATCGGCAGGTGGAGATGGTGGCTAAGGCTGCCTTCCGCCAGCTGTATCTAGTGTGGAGGCTGCGCCCATACGTCTCCAGGCCCAACCTGGCCACTCTCATCCATGCCTTCTAGATCTATGATCTAGACTCTCCCCTTCCAGTCTGCATCCCTTAACCGCTCCTGCCTCCAACTCATATGTAGTCATTTTTCAAAGTGGCTGCTGGGAGAGAGAAGATTTCCCCCGGTCCCTGGTTTAAAAGAAAATGACTGTTGTGGGGAAAACGTAAAGGTTTAAATGGAGTGTAACGTTCGTTGATATCCATTTCAACGAGGAGTTAGGCCGAAATGACAGTATCCACCAGGACGCAGGTCAAACTGGGGCTTGGGACCCGCACACAGCGCTCGAGCAGTTCAAGTGCGGCTCTTGGGCCAGGGCTGATCCTGGGTAGGGCTAACACAAGATTTCGCCCCGTGAGAAAATCCTGCCGAGAATGGGCCTCTCAACGAGATTTTCCCAATCGAGAATCTCGTGAGAATCGGCTGGTCTTGCCGCCAGGGCGGATTGGGAAATCAAAGTGGCCCGGGAAAATATAGTCTTAGTGGCCCCGTGTCGGTAGCAAAGCCACCGGCAGGCCGGAAACGGACCATGGGGGCGTGGCTTGGGGGGGCAGAGTGCACCAGATTTGGGGCCTAGCACAGCTGAGCCCCCAGACTCAGATCCTCAGCAGCCTGGCAGGGGTGAGTGGGAGGTTATGGGGGGCTGGCAGGGGGAAAACTGCCACTGGTGGGGGTACTGGCCCTCATTTCAGTGCTCTGGCTCCCCAAATCACTCAGTTTAAGTGCTCAGTGGCCCCCAACCCAAAATCACTCTGTCCCTTGCTATGCATCCTACAGTAAGGCTTCTTCATTCCTACAGCAGCTGCACTAGTATTCCACAGGCCCTGTGTTTAGCTTAGCAAAGTGAAGACTAAGGGCAGAATTGATACCGAACTTCAAATATCTACATTATCCTATATTAAGGCATCATTCCTTGCTGCTGAGTAAAACTCTGCTACTTGGAGACTGAGAGAACCCTCCTACAATAGCATCTCGTCCAGTAAGTGGATGGGACTCCAGTAGGACAACTCTCTCTTTCACCACCAGTGGTAGTGCCACAGGAGGATAAAAAAATCCTGTTCACATATTTAAAACATACAAAACCTCATCAAAGGGCCACATCAAAATAGCTGCATGCTATTAAAAAATACCTGATCTCACAAGCACGTTCGCGTTTAGTAACAACAGCACAAATGTCAAAGACTGGCGGCAAGACCATTCTCACAAGATTCTTGAAAACCTTAAAAAAAAACAAAAAAAAACACAACCCAACCTGAAACCCACTCTGAACATGCGCAGAAATGGCCGCCAGGAGTATTCTGTGGCTGTGCGGCCCTTTTCCAAGATGGTACGGGCTGCGTCACCATAGGGCAGCTGGTCTGTGAAGGTGCAGAACCGGCTCTTTTCAGAAATGGCACTGATGCGGTCCTTTGGAAAAGGGACACCTATGTGCAGAACAGCCCCAGGGGCCATTGGGCACATGCTCAAAGCTGTCCTTAGTTTTTTTTTTAAAGGTTTTCAAGAATCTCGCGAGATTCCCGAAACCCTTAGGTGAGATGTCAAGATCTCGCTGGGGTTTCTTGATTCTCATGAGAATCAACTGTCTTCTTGTGTCCGCTCTAGTTCTGGGCCCTGTGCTGCCTTAGTGGCCTTGCGTCTTACTTCATTATTACTCCTGAGGCTCGGGAGCTGAATTGCCGCTGCTCCTCAGAATCTCAGCAGCCGGGACTGCTGAGCACCGTCTGCACCAGCCAATCACAAAGCGGGAGAGGTTTGGCCGTGAGCACGTATGCGTATGTGTCTCTTGGGCTGTATGAAATTTTTTTTGCCCGCCCCTGGTGTGCACCGCCCTAAGAAAAGGAAGGAGAGAAAGTAGCAACAGACCCACAAGGGTCTTTAAACAAACTCAGAGGGCAGCAGGTTATAAAAATGAAGGAAAAAAAAGTCCAGGAGGGCTAATTTCGACATGAAATATCGTAGGTAAGGTTGAAACCCACCTATGCACATTTTTAAGGAACACTTATGAAAAATACATGTTGCAGGGCCTGCATTGGCACCGAAGGGCTTGCTTGTTAACTGTGGGTCCCCCACAGGGACAGAGTAATATCAGAGTAACTGGTGCCTAAGGCACCAACGCAAGTCCTGCAACATGTATTTTTCGTATCCCTTTAAAAAGCTGCGTAGCTGGCAACCCTAATCGTAGGCACAATGACAAGCCATGTCCCAGAGTGGGAGGAATCGAAAGAGGCCAAAACCAGCTGCACAAAGATCTTCTGAAGGACGGGGAAAACCGACGCGGAAGCAGAGAAGAAATGGATGGAGGAACGCATCGCTATCCGCTCTGGGGGAAGCATCAAGTCATAACAGGAGTGTGTCGGGATAAAAATCAGGAAGGCAAAGGCTCATAAGGAGCTTCAACTAGCAAGGGACATCGGAAGCAATAAGGACCGGTTCTAACAGTAAAAGGAAGACGTGGGTCTGATGCTCTGCATTATGTGTTAGCGCCAGATTTTCCCAGCTAAGGCGGTCGTATGCGCAATAGCTACTTCCGGTCACCAGATGTTTAACACAGACGACTTGAACAAGGAAGGGGAAGGGGACACACCTCCACAATGAATGGATTTTGCTTCTCTCCCCACTGGATGGTTCCCCAGCTGCCTCTCTGGCCTGGGCTGGCTCTCACAGGCTTCTTCCTGCTTGGAAATCTGCGAAACATCCCCTTTGGATTCTCCCCATAGTGTCTGGTGCACTCTAGGAGGTTTTTCATCCACCTCCTGATGCGGCTCCTCCTCTTCCTTCCCCTCAGTCCAGTTACCTTTTGGAGGAGAGGAAATCAAAATGTTAATCTGCCTCTTTGGTGGGAGCAAGGGAACTTCTACAAAGGGGAAGAGGAAAGCAAAAGAAAAACAATTACTGTAACTGAGCTGAATCCCATGGACATTTCTCCAGAGTAGAGACAGGAACTGCCTCCACATCCTCTCTCAACCCTCAGGGGAAAGGACCAGACATTCAGGAGGGAATCCGGTTAATCAGGAGGACCGGGAGGCCGTGAGCAATGTCTGCTGTGAGAATCCAACCCCTGCCGGCTGCAATCCTGACCTGGCCGAGAGGAGGCAGAACCGGGGGATGCCCTCAAGCTCTTTGCGGAGATTTCAGCTGTTCTCCCGTCGCGGACAGGCAGCGGCAGACTATTTTAGTTTAAACTGTTGCTAACCTGGCCAGATGCCTTTTGAGCTCCCACTTTCTTCAGAGCGCTGGAGATGCAGCAACCCTGGCCGTTCGCCTCCTTCCAATTGGGAGCTTGTGTCACATTTAGAAATCGGAAAACCTGGTCAGAAGGAAAAGAAAAAAAAAAACCAGGCAAGATTAGGATGGATGATCGGTATTATGGAGTTGGAAGGGACCTTGAGAATCATCTAGTGGATGCAGGATGACTAGAACTACAGCATCCCTGACAGATAGCTGCCCAGCCTCTTTTTGAAAACCTCCAGTGACGGTGACCTTACAAGCTCCCAAGGCAGTGTGCTCCATTGCTGCACAACTCTCACTGCTAGGACATTTTTTTCTGATATTTAATCAAGATCTCCCTTCTTGTAACTTGAGTCCATTATTTCTAGTTCTCCCTCTGTCGCCATGAACAGTTCCATGCCATATTCTTGGTGGCAGCCCTTTAGATAGTTTAAGTTTGCTATCATGCCTCCGCTTTAATCCTCTCTTTACTAGGCTAAACACACCCTGTTCCTAAACACCTTTCCTCGTAAGACTTGATTTCCAGACACTTTTATCGTCTTTATTGACCTCCCCTGAACCTGCCTCAATTTGTCAATTACATTTTTTAAAAAAATTTTTTAAGATGAAGTGTCCAAAACTGGGCAGAATGCTCCAGGCGAGGTCTAACCAGTACGGAATAGAGTGGAATTATTCCTTCTGCTTCTGCTAATGCAGCCGAAAATTGCATTCGCCTTTTTGGCAGCCACGCTACATTGTTGCCTCATGTTCCAGTTATGATCCACCACAATCCCTATATCCTTTTCACACGCACCGAGGATTGGTTAAAAAGGACACACCAGAGAATTCTCAACCCCCTTTCTGTGATGGGGGGACATGGGCGTGTGAACATATAGGAACACAGAGACTCTTTATGAGGACGAACTGTTTCTTATAGGACGTGCTCTCTTCTGTAAGAGACGACGATTTTGATACCTCTGGGGACTGGGCAGCTGAGGCACATTAAGCCCTATGAGCTTGACATGCAAATGTTGAGGAAAAGAAGTGTGTATTAAGAGATGATGCAAAGAAGGTAGTATTTCTCAATAGCTACTCTGCTTCTTTCCTTCCTTCTTTCTTTCTTCCAGTGGCCAGATGTTTAACAAAGGAGGTGCTAGGGATGCAGGTCAGGATAACTGAAGAGCATGCCGAAAGATATACGGCTAATTTAAATTTGGGGGGCAGGGGGGATCAGACGTTGGAAGGGACCACTAGCCTCTTCTAGTTCAATCCCCCTGCTCCAAGGTAGGTTACCGGTTTCCCTAGAGCATGGCAGACAGATGCTTGTCCTGACAGTCTTATCCGTTGCTCAATTGTTCTTATAGTTAGGAAGTTTTCCTAACTATTTAACTGAAACCTACTTTGTGGCAATTTATATTTATTTATTTATTAGATTTATTATTAAAATGTATATGCCACCCCCTTCCTGCTATAAGCATCTTGGGGTGGCTAACATTTTAAAATACATTACAAGCTAAAATACAATTAAAACCACCTAAAATCCCCAGATTAAAATAACCCATACCCAAACCCATTTCCCAGTTTAAGTCCATTTCCTCTTGTTCTATCTCGGACGCAGAGAACAAATGTTCACCATCTTTTCCATGGCCTCCTTTAAGCTAATTGGAAACTGCTCTCGTGTTCCCCGCCCCCTTTAATCTTTGTTTCTCTAGGTAAAACATACCCCAGTTCTTCCAGCCTTTCCTCATACAGCTTGCATTCCACACCCTTTATTGTCACTTTGAATCCTCTCCAGTTTGTCAACATCCTTCTGGGAGCGAGGTGCCCAGAACCGAAGACAATATTCCAAAAGGAGGTCTCACCTGAGCTGAATAAAGTGACCCCGCACCTCCCGTATCCTGGCTCTGATGCACCTGTTCATGCAACTCCCAAATGACATTTGCCATTTTTTGCTACAGGATTTCATTCTTGGCTTGTATTCAATCTGTCATTCACCCCAACTCCCAGATCCTCTCTGAAGTGTTTAGCCAATTGTCCCCTATTTTATATTTTTCCATTTGATTTCCCCCCCCCCCCCCTCCCCATATACAATCCTTTGTCTTTGTTCAATCCGATTTTGTCTCTTACACCCCAGGTCTCTAGTTCATTTTTCTATTTCCAATCCTGTCCTTTAAAAAAAAAAAAAAAAGTTGGCAACCCTTCCAAGTTGTGCGTTATCTGCCAATTTCATGAAAGTCATAATTTTATTTTTCTAGCTCCCCACCCCATCCCCCACTTGAAGCACTTCACAAGCCAGAAAACAGAATAAAACAGAATGAAATCCATTTAAAAACAATTAAAGGTGTAGGTAAAGAGGTGGGACAAGATCCTAAAAGCACCGAGAGAATAAATATGTCTTTAGGTGCTTTTTAATGGTGAGGAGGGGGAACAGAGCGAGACAGCTGGAGGGATCGAGTCCCACACTGAGGGGCCAGCCACAGCAAAGTCTCCCGCTGACTTATGGGATCCCCAAACAGCGGGTGGTTTCTGAGCACGTGGTGAGACTCCAGGAGCAGAACTTGACTATAACCAGGGCCCGTACTATCCAGGGCCCTAAAAACCAGCAGCGCAATCTTACATTCAATCCACCGCTCCACAGGCAGCCAATGCACAGAATGCAGGTTGGGTGTAATAGGGTCACGGTGGCCCCAGCAGTCATGCTGTTGTATTCTCAACCAACTGAAAACGATGGCACAGCACTGCTAGAAGCACACGGAGTCCCTTCTCCAAATCATTCATGAAAATGGCAAAGGGGACTGGCCCCAGGACAGAGCCCTGCAGGACTCCACTTGATACCACATCTCAGTTTGATACGGATACATTAAGCCAACTATGAACTTTACCTAATAGTCCGTCCTTCCAACCCACATTTCTCCGGCTTTCTTATTAGAAAGTCATGCGGGACCCTGTCAAAGCCTTATTGGAGTCAAGATATGCTAGGTCAACAACATTGTCCCTTGTCTACTAAGAAGATATTCCCCTTGTCCACCCTGTCAAAAAAGAAAACTAGATTGGCTTGGCCTGATTTGTTCTTAACAAGCCATTGTTGATTTGCTAGTAATCCTTTTCATTTTTGCCAAGGTGCTCACAACAGCGGCTGAAGAACAGGTCCCAGAGGACAGGAGAAGAGCAAACACAGCACCTAAACTTTACAAAATGGAAAAAGGAGGACCTGGGAATTCATTAGCCATTCAACCTGTCCTCCATACCTGGATGGATATTCACAATTGATTTGTGAGCACTGAGGAAAATGGAGGGATTGCTAGTAACCAACATGGGGTAGATGGATTTAGTTTCCGTCTCCGTGTGGATGCATTCTTTAACATATGAAAACTTGGGATACGGTCTTGAAGCTTCTCTCCCAACCAAGGCATTTACCAGGAGTCGTCTTTGCTGTGTGGACTCTCTGATGTCTAACAAGGTTTGAGCTGTAAGCGAAGACTTGCCCACAGTCGAGACACTTGTAAGGTTTCTCTCCCATGTGCGTTCTTTGGTGTCTAATAAGGGCAGAGTTCTGGGTGAAGCTTTTCCCGCAGTCAAGACATTTATAAGGTTTGTTTCCTGAGTGGATTTTCTGATGTCTAGCAAGATTTGACCCATCACCAAAGCTTTTCCCGCAGACAGGGCATGAATAAGGTTTCACTCCAGTGTGTCTAATCTGATGATTAAGAAGGTGAGAGATTTGACGGAAGCTTTTGCCACAGTCGGGGCACTTATACGGTTTCTCTGTTGTGTGTGTTCTTTGGTGTCTAAGGAGATGTGAGGGGTGTGTAAAACTTTTCCCACAGTTGGGGCAATTGTGAGGTTTGTCTCCAGTGTGGATTCTCTGGTGTTTCACAAGGATTGACTTCTCACAGAAGCTTTTGCCACAGTCAGGACATTTATAAGGTTTAATTCCACTGTGGATTCTTTGATGTGTAAGGAGTGTTGAGCTTCGAGTGAAACTCTTCCCACACTGGGGACATTTATACGGTTTCTCTTTTATGTGGCTCCTTTGGTGCCTAATAACGGTTGAGTTTCGGGTGAAGTTTTTCCCACAGTCGGGGCATGTATATGGTTTCTCTCCAGTGTGGGTTCTCTGATGGGTAATAAGGGCTGACCGATACCTGAAGTTTTTATCACAGTCAGAGCATTTATAGAGTTTGTGATGCAGGTGAATCCTTCTATGTTTGCTAAGGGTCAAGCTCAGACTGAAGCTTTTCCCACAGTCCAAGCATTTATGGATTTGCTTCTCATTGTGGGTTCTCTGGTGTCTTACAAGCTCTTCAAAGGATTCAAAGCTTTCCCCGCACTCAGTGCAGATGTGGCACATCTCTCCTGTCTCAGTTTTTACATGAATTGTAGCTTTTTGTTGTTCCTTGGTGAATCCACAAGGAATGGATTCTGCTTCTCTCTTTCCTGGGAGATTTTCCAGCTGCCCCTCTGGCTTGCTCTGCCTCTCAGAGGCTTCTCCCTGCTCAGGAATCTGGAAAACCTCCTCTTCAGATCTTCCTAATAACGTCTGGTGCAGTTTCACTTTTTCATCATCTTCCTGCTGAGACTTCTCCTCATTCTCCCTCTCAGTCCAGTTGCCTGCAGGAGGAAAGGAAACAAAGACGTTACTCTGTCCCTGTGGCGGGGGAAAGTTAACTTTACAAAGGAGAAGAGGAAAGCAAAGAAACAAGCACAGTAACTGCGACTTGAATCCCATGAGCTGAATCCCACAGACATTTCTCCAGAGCAGAGACAGGAGGGGGCCGATTCTGCCTCCTCATCCGCTCTCGACCCTCAGGGGAAAGACAGGACACTGGGGAGGGAATTAGGGCCTGGTGTTAATCGGGGTGGTTGGGAAGCCATGAGTAATGTCTGCTGTGAGAATCCAACCCCTGCTGGCTGCAATCCTCACCTGGGTGAGAAGAGTCAGAACTGGGGATGTTTCTCAAGCTCTTTGTGGAGATTTCAGCTTTTCCCATCACTGGCAGATGGTTTCAGAATTTGTTTCATGTAACCGTTACCTAAGCAGCTGCCTTTTGGCTTCTCCCTTTCCTCCGAGCCCTGGAGATCCAAGACCTTAGGTCCATCTTCTCTGTCCACTTGAGAGATTGTGTCAGATTCAGGAATCAGAAATCCTATGAAAACAGGGGAGATCACAATAAATTATGGATTTGTGGCGTGGTGGATTGAAAACCAACACCAGAAGAGAATTCTATCCCAGTCCCTTTCTAGGCTGAAGGAGACATCAGAATCTAAGCATATGGGAACACAATGTTTATATAGGGACACCCCCCCACCCCCACTGAATGGCCCTCACGACACTTCACAAAATTCAATAAAATACAATAAACAACCTAAAATTCATGACAATCCAATTAAAAAGTTTAAAAATGAAAGAAAATTACATTAAGGGGAACCAGCAATGGTTCTGGAGAATAAAAAAGTCTTTAGGTGCTTTTTAAAAGTGAGGCGAGAGGAACTGAAACGGACATCGGGAGGGAGCGAGTTCTATGCTGAGCAAACTCCCAATAACCTGCCGACGTAAGGCGCAGTGGCAGCATCCCCAAACAGCTGGTTGATTCTGAGCGCAGACAGCCATCAGGGTGAGGTTCCAGGAGCAGGTCTTGACTATAGCCAGGGCCTATGCTGGTTTTCAGGGCCCTGAAAACCAGCAGTGCAATCTTAAATTCAAGCCATTGCATTACAGGCAGCCAATGTAGAGAACACAGGGTGGGTGTAATATGATCATAGTTGCCCAAACTAGTCAGCAGCCGCACTGCCGCATTCTGAACAAGCTGCCAGCGATGGAGAAGCACCCACAGAAGAGGGAATTACAAATTCCAAAATCAAGCCTTGTGGGGGTCCACCAGGGGATGGGCCACTGTGACAAGGTCAGCCTGGCAGGGGCATAGCGTCTATTGAGTGAACCCAGCATAAAGCTGGGGGCCACCAGGTCCCAGGGGCTGCTGCC
>QEPC01014118.1:246968-272471 GCA_003113815.1 Sphenodon punctatus | reverse complement strand
TGGGTGTGCACCCACGGTGGGTGGAGGTGGGTGTGCACCCGTTCCCACGGGCACGCACCCATCTCCATGCACAGAGCAATTGGCGTTGGAGCCTGTCGCTCTGTGCGTGGGTGATGGTTGGAGGTGGGTGGAGTGTGGGAGTGCATATGCACACCCCTCCACCCACCGTGAGCGCCATTCCTACGGGCACCCACTCATCCCCCCCACATCTGCTGTGACATTGGCATGGGCGACCCCCCACCTCACGTGTGCGAGGGGCGGGGGCGCCCATGTAAAAAGGGCTTTTGTGAGCATTAATGATCATAATTCACCAAACAATTTTTGAAACTGCCTTAACTCTGTCGTTTACACGTCTACCAATTGTGTACACTTTATACAATGAACTCCTGACACCGTTACTGTAGACAATTGTATAGATTCAGATTAACAGAATGAAATTGTGCGTGAAAGGACAACGTTAGGGCAGTTTAAAAAAATGGTTCGTTGTCAAATTAGGATAATAAATGAATGCTCACAATGAAAAAGTGCAATAGTTTACTTAGTGAGAATTACTAATAAATGTATGTATGGCAAGGAATTAAGTATATAGGTCACGTTCATGTTGATGTTCCATTCTGAAACAGATAGAAAATCTTGAAATAATTTCCATGTTTTTGGGTGTTTAAGTTTTGTTGTAATGTATGTTAAATGTTTTTTGAATACCTGTTGTAATTAATTTTCATGTTTTTTGGAGTTTAAACTAGGTCAAAATTCATTTTTTGCAACATTTTTGCACAGGAAAGTTTTTTGTTTTTGAAACTGTTCTGCCTTTAAATATTTTTTTTTAAACCGTTTTGTTTTGGAAATTAACACACACTCAGTTCCATAATACATAAGTAGGATCTCCATATATTCAGTCTCTATACTATTGCCGGGATTATAATCTCTCCAGCATCCCAAGCCCTGGCTATGCTCCAGCTCAGCCAGGCACAGTACTTAGGCTGGCTGTCCTTAGGCTTGGCTCTCTTCAGTACCTGGATAGCAGCCTTTGGCTTTTCTCCATCCTCAGCAGCTTCCAGTAGGGATTCAGCACCAGGACAACAGTCCTGCTGGTGTTTCCACAGAGATGCGTTCCTTTCAGCAGTCAGGCACAGACTGACTCCCTGGCTTCTGCTGTCTCCTCTTATACAGGCCAAGTGGGTGTGGCCACCCTCCCCACTCTCTAGCCTTAAAGGGCCAGTATCTGCCCACTGTCTCTCATTCCTTCAGCCTGTATTCAGCCCAGACTGATGTCCGTTCAGCAGGGCTGGTTTTGCCATGCCCCTGCCCAGCCTAACAACTGGCAGATGCTCTATAGGGCTGGCTCCTCCACACCCACGCTCAGCTCTTAGGCTGATGCACTCTGCCCTCCTTAAAGGGGCAGAAGCCCCATCAGGCTGCTCCCTGCCACAAGGAGGGATAGCCAACACCTTAGAAGACAGAAATAAAATTCAAAATGATCTTGACAGGATGGAAAACTGGGACAAAACGAACAAAATAAAATTCAACAGAGATAAATGTTAAGTTTTTAATTTAGGTAAGAAAAACAAATGCACAAGTATAGGATGGGGGATACCTGGCTTGGCAGCAATACATGTGAAAAGGATCTAGGGTTGTAGTTGATCAAAAACTGAACATGAGCCAGCAGTGTGATGCCGCTGCTAAAAAGGCTAATGCAATTTTAGGCTGCATTAACAGAAGCCTAGTGTGCAAGTCATGAGAAATAATAGTTCCATTCTATTCTGCGCTGGTCAGACCTCATCTGGAGCGCTGTGTGCAGTTCTGGGCACCGCATTTTAAGAAGGAAATCGACAAACTGGAACGGGTTCACGGGAGGGCAACAAAATTGGTCAGAGGAGTTCTGGAAACCCCAAGTCCTATGAGGAAAGATTGAAGGAGCTGGGCATGTTTATCCTAGAGAAGAGAAGACTAAGAGGAGACACGATAGTGGTCTTCAAATATCAGAAGGGCTGCCGCAGAGAGGATGGCAAAGACTCTGTTGCCCTTGAAGGCAGGACTAGAACCAATGGGTTCAAATAGTTAAACATTACAAAGAAATTCCTAACGGTAAGAGCTGTTTTACAGTGGAACAAATTGCCTATGGAGGTGGTGAGCTCTCCTTTGCAGAAGGTTTTCAAACAGAATCCGCCAGGGATGCTGTCGCTGCGGATTCCCTGCACTGAGCAGGGGGTTGGACTAGATGACCTCTGAGTTACCCTCCAACTCTATGATTCTGCCTCCGCATCCCATCTTAACCCTCAGGGGAAAGACAGGATGTTGGGAAGGAAAGTACTAGCAAGTGTAAATCAAGGTGGCTGGGAAGCTGCGTGTAATATCTGCTGTGAGAATCCAGTCCCCTGCTGGCTACATTCCTGACCTGGATGAGATGAGCCAAAACTGGGGATGTTCTCTCACTCTCTGTGTCGTGATTTCAGCTTTTCCCATCACTAGCAGACGGTTTCACAGTTTGTTTAAACAATTCCTCACCTGAACAGATGCCTATTGGGTTCCGGATTTCCTCAGAGCGCTGAAGATCCTGGATCTTTGGCCCATCTTCTTTCAATTGGGAGATGATGTCAGATTCAGGAACTGGTAACTCTGATCAGGAGAAAGCAAACCGGGGAGATTAAGAGGAGTCGTGGATTTCTGGGGTATAAAGGGAGAAGATGGAGGGCTCTGCGCCTTGATGGACCCATGGTAGGGGGTGAGGGGGGACCCCTGCAGCAGCACACAGGGCTGCCTCCTGGGAACTGGCTGCCAAGAGGCCCAGGCTAATGGTCTCAGCCCAGAAGAGGAACTGGCTGGCAGGGAATTTTGCAGGCCAGGGGGTGTGCACTAGCAGGTGGCTGGAAAAAAACAACCCTTAAAGGAAAGAGTGAATTAACTGTGCTGTGCATGAATATACCGGGCATATCCTTGGCTTCATTATCTAGCCAGTTTGATTAAAGGAATGGGATTCTCTTTTAAGTACTTTGTAGGTAAATCTCTTAAGGGGATAAGATGTGAATTTTTTCAAAGACTCAAAGATATGGCCGACCAAGATGAGATGTCCAGGGTACGAGATTGGAAAGTGGTTCCTTATTTAGGCGCCTTCAAGTTAAATACAAATCAAGAATTATACCTGGACATCTTGACTAATCCTAAATTGCGAAGGGCATATACCCTCTTATGCCTGCAACTTGTTGAATCAGCAGTGGTGGAGGGTAGACGTAAGGGTATCCCACGTCTTCAAAGAAAATGTAGCTGTGTTATAAGTGTAGTTGAAACCACCCATCACTTTTTATTAGAATGTCCCTGGTATTCTTCCTTAAGGACAGTATGACTAGCACCACACTTATTGAAGGGTAAATCCTTTGACTCTGAGGGTTGTTATGCAGACTTCCTTAAATTGACAAAGAAGAAGGCTATTAGAGATCTAGCAACTTTTGTTTTGTTGGCCTCCAAGAAAAGAGTTTCTATTCGAGATCAGCTGAATTAAAATTTGAGGAAGGTTATATGTTTTTGATAGTTGCTTATGATACCTTGAGGATCGTTTACTAAGTATGCTGTGCTATTTCTTCTCTGGCTTAATATTATTTATTTTATTTTATTTAGTACATTAATTAATTTTATTAATATTTATTAATTGTTATTAATTATTGCTTTATGTATTGTTGTTTTTATACGTTGCATATGGCGAAAGCTATGCTCAATAAATGAATGAATGAGTGTATGAATATATAGGGGGAAGAACTTTACCCTGGATAAATAAAAGGTGAGTTGGTGAAAGAAAAGTGCTTGGGAGCGGATCCTGTAGGAATCCTGGAATGAATCCAGGACCAAATATGAGAACGAAGTTTTTAGTAGGACCTTGTTTCCAAAATAAACCAGTCTTTTTCACGGGTAAATGAGATTTTTTTTGTTTTGTTTTGTTTAAAAAATGTTTTGCTTAAATTTAAAAACAGTGTACGGTGAATAAATGAACAAAAAATACAGTCTGACTGAGTATAAATCTGTGGCAGAGAAGTGCCACAAGAGGCTGCTGTATCCTGAAGGGGAGCCAAAATGGCCACTGGCCAAATACAAAATGGTCCTGACAGGAAGTGATTTTGTTTGGGGCATGATGGCTCAGGATAAAAAAGGTAAGCAGCAGAGCCAGAGAGGCAGTTGGGGTCTGGGCTGTTGACGGAGAAGAAGCTAGGTGGTAAGCTCCTCTGAAAGGACTATGCAAGAGGGAATTGTGAGATAGCTCAAGTTGGGAAGTTGGGTCCGGAATGACTAAGTTGCTAGGGGGCTTGCTGGGGAAGCGAAGCCCAGGCTTAGAGCCTGTTGGCAGAGTTAATTCCCTGATTGGGACTGCTGCTTGGGCCCTGATCCTGCGTGGACTTACCACTGGCAGGCATCCACCCTGTGACAAAATCAAACAAGAGAAGGAAAACAGATGAAAATGTAAATAACGATTACAGAGTGATGAGGCCTTAGCATAAAAGGAAACATAAAGAAAAATTCCTAATGACTCAGATTGCTGGCCAGGCGATTAGTAGGAGAGTTACTCAAACTAAGTCTTGGTGAAAACAGAAATGACGGCAGCGTAGTGGCGGCCTGACCGGGGGAGAAAAACTGTGGCGGACATGGGCTGGGCCGCCGAACAAATATGACCGCAGCCAGGGCGCCGTGGGAGGTTGGGGAGAAGCATGAATGTGCGGCCAGCCATCCCCACCCGCGTGCTGCGCCCAGTACCCCGCCGTGATGGGCAGCCATGGAGACCAAAGCCAACCAACCATGGCAAACCCAGGACGGGTTGGTGGCCCGGGAACAAACGTGACGGCCCGGTCCGGTGGGCCTTAGCCCAAGCTGTGACCTCAAATGTTTTCTGAGGTCAGAGCCCGGGCTAGCTGCCGACATGGCCTGGGGCAAGCTGGGCCAACATCTGGCAGCACCTGCACACACAGCCAGGTGAGGTCTGGTCTAAAGCGGGCCACAGCAGGCTGCTGTCATGTCTGTTTTTACCCTCTGAGTAGGCATCGTACTTGTAGCATCAGCAGATGGGTTCCTCAGTAAGTGAGGGACACCCTGGGCTTCAGAGAAGCTGGTATTGATGGCCTTATCACTAAACTAAACCCATGGTTTTTTCCTAATCTAGAAGCAAAGGAACAAGGAAGCACATATGATTGCACACAATATCGCCCAACTAGGCGGGGTTTTCAAGAAAAGAAAAGTAACTTCTAAGTTGGTTTTAGTGAGTTTTGTGGTCTGCACTCTGGCCTCAAATTGACCTGTGCCAGTCACATGTTCCTTGCTTCTGACATCCTTCCTTGGGCCCTGACATCCTGTTATCTTCAATTTAGCATCACTCATGCTAAGTCAATGTAACTTAAGCCCAAACAGGCCTTACAAGTCCTTATGATCTGTTAACAGCGATATCAGGTTACTCCTATTAGCTAATACTGGCTAGTATCCTTCAGCAATTTATACTGGCCATGGCGTCAGCTGCTTACCATTCTCTCCCCCACCTCTTCTCCTTCTGTGGCACAGATCCAGAAGCAGGTACATCTATCCTTCTCCTCTTGGGATGCTCTCACCACAAACAAGAAGAGGCTTCAAGGGCCCTGGGCCTAGTTCCTAGCACCCTCACCCTGGCCACCAAACAGCTGATGGGGAGAGGGGTCCCTGGAAGAGCACCCCCAATCAGCTCTTTCGTGCATGCACACCCAGACTGGGTGAGGGTGTGCCTCCGGATCCCCTCATCAGCTGTTTTGTGGCAACTCTTCCTGGGGGCACAGTCCCGCTGCATGGCGGGAGTCTGACTGTCCTGTCCCATATGGATGGCTCCGTGGCCAACCTGTGCCATGGAGGGACCCATGACGCAGCCCCATGCCTGGGGTACTGCGTGTATGAACTGCCCTCCCTGCTGACCCGAGGTGTGTCAGTTGCAGTGTGCCTCTCTGGGGCAGCCTGGGGAGCTGGCTCTGCACTATCTCATTTGTATTCACCCCCTGGTTATACTCAGCCTCACTGAAGGGAGACAGAGCCCAAGGTGCCCAGTGGTGCGCAGAGAACAAAGGCAGTTAACATCACCGCTCTCACACTGTCTCTCTTTTTGGTGACTTAGAATCATAGAATCTTAGTGCTGTAAGGGACCTCAGAGGTCATCTAGTCCATCCCCCTGCTCACTGCAGGAAATCCACAGCTACAGCATCCCTGACAGATGGACGTCCAGCCTCTGAAAACCCTCAGCAAAGGAGAGCCCGCCCCCGCCCTAGGCAGTGTCTGTTCCACTGCCAAATAGCTCTTACCGTTAGGAAGTTCTTCCTAATGTTTAGCCAAAATCTGCTTTCTTGTCATTTGAGCCCATTGGTTTTAGTCCTGCCCTCGGGAGCAACAGAGAACAAGTCTGCTCCATCTTCTATGTGGCAGCCCTTCAGATATTTGAAGACGGCGCTCATGTCTCTCCCCTTAGTCTTCTCTTCTCCAGGCTAAACATACCCAGCTCCTTCAACCTTTCCTCATAGGACTTGGTTTTCAGACCCCTGACCATCTTTGTCGCTCTCCTCTGAACCCGTCCCAATTTGTCGATGTCCTTCTTAAAATGCGGTGCCCAGAACTGGACAGAGTGCTCCAGATGAGGTCCGACCAGCGCAGAATAGAGTGAAACTATGACTTCTTGTAAGCAGGGCTCAGTTCGTGACTAAGAAAACATATTAGAGGGGGGAGAGGGGAGAATCTCAGGAGGATGCATGGGAGGAAGGACAAGTAAATAAATCCATCTGCTCCTTTGAACTTCCTGCCATTGCTGGGGTGGGGTGGAAGCAGGATTTAGGGGTGTACAACAGCGTAAGCACCTCTGCTGCAATTCTGATTCCGCAATACCATAATTGGGGGTGATGAGATGAAAGTCTCTCTCATGGACAGATGTCCCTGAAGTCTAACGACCAGCAATGAACTCTGAGCAGAAAATGACCCAGATGTGACAGACACCACAGAGCTTCCAATAACCAAAGGAAGAGGAATCCTTACCCAACGAGGCCACGTTCTCATAATTCTCCTGCAGGACGTCCCAGTACAGGGCCTTTTGCCCAAGGTTCAGCAGAGCCCACTCCCCCTCGGTGAAACACACAGACACGTCCTCAAATGTCATCAGCATCTGGGGGGGTGGGGAGAGAGAGAGCCCCACTCAGTACCTGTTGCCCCTAAGACAGTCCTACTAGCTCTAGCAATGAGCTGCCAGTTTGGCTTCTCTGACCCAGTCTCTTCTCAATAATGCACCCAGCACCCGTGAGACCCAGGATGAACTCGCCTCCTCAACTGATAGGTCCCATCCTGATTCCAGACCAATTTCCTGCTAGATGGAAGCTCAGACACTCCTAGGACTGGCACAGGGACACAGACTGAAAATTGACTATTGGGATCATCTACTCCAACCCCCTGGATATCTCAGGGTATCAATGGGCTGAGGGGCCCACTCATTGCAATGGGCTAGAAAGGCATCTAAACATGATCCCAACACTGCAAACACATTGAGGCCTGCAAGGGACAGAGAATTCACAACCTCCTTGCTCCAAGATTTGATCATCCTCAGTGGTGGTGTTTTAAAAAAAATAATAATTAAAAATAAGAATTGTGCCTTCCGTCTCCCCCTCCCTAGTCTCTCTTAGGACCTTTTTAAATGGGCCGTGGCTGGGGGGGAGGGGATGGCGGTCCGTGGACATGCCACTGAGGGAGTGGGGCCTGCTCACCAATTCCCCTGCCTCCCCCCACATGGAGCAACCTGAGTTGTTGCCAATTACTCTGTGTGGTGGTGGTGGGAATGCATGGGGATGCATGAGCACACACCCATGCACCCCCACATTTACACTAGATGCTCCCCCGCGTGGACGATAGGTGTCCATGCATGGGAGCGTCTCATGTAAAAAAGGGCCTTAGATTGTAAGCCCTTTGGGGCAGGGACCTGTCTGTAAGTATTGATTGTACAGTGCCAGGTACACTGCTAGTGCTATATAAATAAATAATATAATAATAATAATATAATTAATTGTCTGAATGGATACTGCTATAACTTCCAGCTAGTGATTCTGATTCAACCTTCCTCTGCTAGATTGCAGACCCCTTTGTTACCGACTGTTCTCTTTGTGAAAATTCTGATGCGCCTTGGTCAAGTCTTCTTCTCCCAATTATCCTTTTTATAAATTGAACAGATGAAGTCCAAGGCCTTGCTACCTGACTCCAGCCGGATTAATTTCTGCAAGGACCCGTTCACACGATAGTGCTGATCTGGGTTAAATGCTGTTAGTTTAATTGCTAAACTCAGAGCACGATTTGACTTCCTTGTCATACACATTTAATTCTAAGCCATTTCCCAGCTCCTCTGAAGAAATCAGCAGTAACTCCCAGTCCTGTTCAGTGGATACAAACCAAGGTACCTGATCTAAAAAGGTGGCTCCCTGTGGATGCCCACAAATAAAGGATCTATCTTTCAAGTTTCCTTCCCACCTTCCTTTCACCTTGCAGGGCCTCATTCTGTGACAAAATAAGACCAGGGTAGGATCCTGTAGGTAAACAACATGGGGATCTATTACATATAGTATATGATCTGTATCGTTTAGTATCCCTTTCCTAATAGTTCACAATGTTATTTGCCCTTTTGACCTTTACAGGACCGTGACATGTTTGCAGTAAAACCTAATTAGAGCATCTCTCCTCTTATTATTCTGGCACCAAACTTCACCCACCCAGGGATTACCCAGCATCCTGCAGTTCTCACCTGATCAGTCTGGGCTGGTGCCCGCTCCCCCAGATAGGCCTCAGCCAGTCCAGCTGCCTCCTCGCTGCTGCCCGGCTCCCTGGCTCGCACCCAGGCCCGCAGGCCCGCCGGCAGCACGCCCAGGAACTGCTCCAGGATGACACTGTCCACAATCTGCTCCTTGGTGCGCTCCTGGGGACGCAGCCAGCGCCGAGCCGCCTCACCCAACCGCGCCAGCGTCTCCCGGGGAGCTTCTCCCGGCGGCACCGGGCCCGAGCGGAACCTCTGCTGAGCGGCTTCCTCACTAGCCTGGACCAGAGGAGACATGGCCACCTGCACCTCAGCATGGGTGCTGACCGGGCTTTCCCGCCTGGGGTGACAGGTCTCAGGCACCTTCCTGAGGAACGAAGGAGCCAGGGAGGGGATCCATTCCCTCTCAGACCAGGCGCAGGCTGGATCCATCAGCCCCAAACATCAGGGTCTGCCCCTTCCTGAGAGAAGGGAGGTTTCAGCACCGTCCTGAATGGAGACTCTGCAGCCTGTCAGGGCGAGAAGGGGAATGGGGAAGATTTCAGAAGGGGCTTCAGTCCATTCCACCAGGCTCTTTCCCAGACACAAGCACTAGGCTCTGCCCTGCTGGAAAATGGCTCCTTCACTTTCTCCCAGCAGAGACCCGGTCCCTTCCCCCAGGACTAAACCCCGGAGACATTTCTAAACCCTCCAGGGACAGAGTACTCTCGGTGTTAACAAATGAGACCATGGCCCGCTGAAGTCTGGGTTTGGTCCACACAGCCCCCACTCACATTTAGCATGTACGGCCCACTAAATGGGCAGCCTCTTGTGTACAGTTCTCGTGTGTTTGTGTGGCCCCTTCAGGCACAGGTTTGTGGGACTAGCCTAATAAAAACAGGCAGGCGCTCTTCTCTGCCACGCTCCCCCCCACCAACCCCTCCCTCTTCTCAGTATCCTGGCCCCTGCTATGACTCACAGCTGCTTTCCCTGAACACTTGCAGGTTCCTCCCTGGGCTCATACCTGTGATCAACTGGCGATTGAAACTAACCTTCTGCTAGGCACATAATGCAGAAATCAAACATATTGCATACTTCGTTAGGCACCTATAGTGAAAAAACGAAACTAAACATTGAAATCGAAAACGCAATATCTTTCCATGCTGTCATCCAGTTGTCTTGCATCCACAAGGTGCTGGCATGAAGCAGCATTCAGTTTTATTGGGATCTCACTCTCCTTGGTGTTGGAAATCCCTTTCGGTTCACATAAACCCCCCTGTCAAGCATGTGCCTCTTATACCCCCTTCTCTAGTTTTATCATCACTATACAGTGGTGGCAGAAAACATCCCCGCTTGCTCGAGTGCTCTGCACTTCTTGGAGTGTCCAAACTTCGTATAGGGCAAGAAGCTCCCCTTCAGTCAGTTCACATGCCCTGTACCCCCAGGAATCACCTGTTTCCCCAAAGAGATTCATCTCAGTGATCTGATCAAGGCCCTCCCAGTGAGCCCTTGGATATCCTCTCGCTGTCATCAGAAAAGTGCTGAGAAACAATGGCAAAAAAGGTCCAGGCCCCGTTACTGACAGACGGCCTTACTTCTGGCATTGCACAAGCCCCAAGTAAACTCGTACTCTTGTTTGGATTAGAGATGTCAAATTTCCAGAAATATTGAAACCATGAGGAAAAAAACAGGTGGGTTTTTTTCCCCCTCCCTGAAAAAAACTGAAATTGTGGGGGAAATTGAAATATATGCAGTACTTATTTCCTTATCAGATCTAAATGTACGTTACTCCTTTAAAAACATAAAATGTATTATGTATAACTTAGCACATAAAATTTTAGTGTTGGGTGCCTTTATGAAATTTAAATGTATAAATGCCTTAGTTTTATTCAAACAATATTACAAATCTTTGAGGCCTTGCTACCCACACCACGACAGGCCTTTTGCAGTATCTGCCCCTTGTGACTTTCTTCACACAATCAAGCAGGGCAATAAGCTGCTTGTTTCTCTGTAGCCGGGTGCTGCCAGCGTCTACCCCCAGTCCTCTGAGGGGAGCAGGTTCAGGGGCCTAGTCAGCAGGGAGGAGGAGAACAGATTCAGGCTAATTACTTCAGGTATCTCCATCAAACTCTAGATCAAAGGTCACCAGAGGAAGGCAGGCTGTAGGTGGTGCAGAAATCCACAAGCAAAGAAGGCCCTCCTCATGTGAAGATGGCAGTGCCCTCTGGGTGCAGAGATGCTTCTTGGATTTGAGAGCTGTACATGTCTACTGTATACAGGAGTTGTAATTATTTAATATCGATTGTCTTACATAAAACTTCTTCGTATTATATAGTTATCTGAAATCCTTTTGAGGGAGTAAAGGGCAGCTGTAACAAACAGTAATTGAAAACCTTGTCTTAAAATGCATTTTCATGCATCAGTTTGAAAGAAAATATTTCATGAGAGGTTTTTTTCAATTTCCACCCAAATTTCCAATTTTTCCATTGAAAAAAAGTCCTTGGGAAAAAAACAGAAAACGCCCAGCTTTTTCTCCAACTTTTTCTGGTTTTTCATCAAGCCCAGCCTCCTGTCTCCAACAGTGGCCAATCTCTCTCTCTCTCTTGGGAGAAGCACCCGACAGGTTACAATGAACAATCCATTCCCCGTTGTTCCAGCCTCCAACAGTCAGAAGGTACGTCTCCAAACCAAAACCTACTTCGCTAGCAGCCATTAATGGACCTATCCTCTTAGAACTTATCAAATCCCTTTTTAAAACTAGTTACAGTATTGGCCTCCTCTAGAAGTCAATTCCATGGAGAGGGCTTGGGTGCTTTCCCTGGGGGGTGGAGTGTGGGGGAAGCCAGGGCGGGTGGTTGTAGAGGAGCGTGAATGGCTAATGGGGGTTGAGAAACGGCGTCTGCCCCTGAGCAACGATGCTCGCAGTTCCAGCAGCGCAGCAACATGCTTGAGCAGGAAGGAATGGACAGGGACAGGCTGCTTTGCATCTGTTCTCACATCTCCCACATTTCCTTGTTTGCTCAACCACGTTGTCCAACTGCTGCCATAGGTGGGCCCAGTACCTGTCCTCCTGCCAGCATTCTGCCACCCCAGCGGCCTACGCTCCCTGGCCGTGCTGTCAATGGTGCTGCAGATCTTGTCTGCCTGCCGCGTGGTCTCTTCAAGCAGCTCCCTTGCCAAATCCTCCGAGTGCCACCGGCTGCAGCCCCGCGGGTCCTGGTTCCGCTGGGCACTTGCGGCAGGGGGTTCCGTCTGCCCCCATTGCAGTGGCAGACCTATCACAAGGCAACAAGGAAAGCCATTAGTTCAGACCGCCCCCACCTTCCCGCCCTGGTGTTCCAGTCCCCCGCCTGCCAAACTTCCAGCCTGCCTGAATGGAAGTGGGAATGATTACCTGGCCTCTACAGCTGCTGGAGCAATGCTACAGCAGGATCCCAGTGCCACGTAGTTCTCCTCCCGCAATCACTGGAGGACTGAAGAACATACAGAAATCAACCACCGCCATTTGTGCAATTCCCACCCCCAGCTGCCATTTTGGCTTCCCCTTTCCGCCTCCCGCTATTTTCACTTCGGACAGACTGCCGTCCCACTATGGTGCCTCGCCCTCCCCCTGCAAGCCCACGGGCCCGCCATGATGCCTTCCCACCCACTTGCCAAGCCTACCATTCCCGTCCTGCAGAGCTGCTCCCCCGCGATTCCCGGCCATCTGTCAACACAGTAAACAATAAAAAACAATTGGATAACAATAAATGGATTCACAGAAACCTTTATCATGCAGCTGTGTAAACGTAAACACACACACCCCCTGCAGGTGCATTAACTTACTATTCTCCTCCACCGCCTCCTCTACAAAGGTGGGATCCAGAGTCCTCCGTTCCCTTGACCGGAACCTCGGGTGGCTCCTTGAACAAGGGCTGGCTCTGGAGCTTGAGGGGATGCACCGGGAGAGTCACAGGGTTGGTGTTGACCTTTGCTGGCTCCGGGGCGGGGACGGGCATGGAGGGATGTGTCTGCTGTCAGTCGTGGCTTCCATGGTGGGAGTGGTAGCAGTCGCAGTGGGGGAGCCATAGTCACCTGTTTCTGGTCCCTGCCAAAGGTGCAGCTATGCAGGCGGAAGGTAACAATGGCTCCAGCCGCACAGAGGAACTAGTTAAGGAGCTCATAATACGGTGATGTTTGCCTCCTAGGGCCAGAGGTGACGTTCTCCTGGATGTTCTTGTACCCAAGCCTTAAGTCTTTGGTCCAGTCCACTGCCAGCACTGGTTCATATCCCAGCTGTAGCCCTGCTGCACCATTTGTGCCAAGATCCCCTGGAACATCGTCTCACTCCTGTAGCACTTAGCCTGGGCATACGGGATCCTCCGCTCCCCACATAGAGCAAGGAAGGTCTTGGTCTCTTCCTCGGTATAGGGAATCCAGTGTTGGCAAGCAGATCCGTAGAGGCACTGACTTGCCTGTGATTGCACAGTGGGGGCAGCAGTGCTGGTTGTTGCCTGACTGTCAGTATTAGCCATAGCCCCGGCGATGGTAATTGTGGCAGGGACAGGCTCACCTGGGGTATGTTTATAATAATAATAATAATAATAATAATAAGTCCAGGCAGGATTAGGGCCCAACTCAGTCACACTCAGTAGAGAATTTAGCTCTCAGTCTTTATTGACTCCACATCTACAAAGCCTCTTAAAGTAGTGGCCATACCTCCCCTTTAAAAAACAATACTAATGAAAAATACATATTGCAGGGCTGCACTGGAACCAATGCAGCCCTGAAACATGTATTTTTCATAAGCATGCTCTTTTAAAGGGGAGGTGCAGCCACCCTACTCTTAAGCCAGGCACCACCCTCTGGCTGGCTAAGCCTCAAGACAGTGCTCCCTTCCAACTTCTGTCTCTTCTGTGTCTGTCTCCCCTTCCTGAGCGCTGGCTCCACTTTATATACGCTGGGCTGGCCCCCACCACGCCCATTCACACAGCTGCTTCCACTCAGGCGCTCTCCACTGCTTCTGGCAGCGCCTGAAGCGCCTGCTAGGCTAGCACTGTCACCGTGCAGGTGCTTGCTCTCTTAAAGGGGCAGCAGTCCGGCGGGACTCTGCCCTGTCGCAGTAATCCTCCCTACGTCGTCCCTGAGAAAGGCAGCGGCTGGGAAACAGCAAACGTCAGGCACGTACTGGCAACCAAGAGAGCTAGGCGAATGCATGTTTGAAAATGGCGCGGTGGGCTTTTAAGGCAGACGACGCAACAGTAAGAGTGAGAGGGGCCAGAAGTGGTTGCTCTAGGCTTTAATGAGCAGGTGGACATCCACCTGGTGTGGGGCTATTGTAGGTTACCGTCTCATTTGTTAACACCCTCTGAGCCAAGCGCTAGAAAAGAGCAGAGTCCAAGGAGCCTCCTTCCCCCCAAACTAATCCCCAGGGTAGTGTAACCCCCAGCAGCGCGGGGCTGGGGCAGGGACTGGCTTGGCCTCTCTCTGCTCCTCCCCCTGCTCCAAGAAAAGTCATTGCCCAGGGGGGAGGCAGGGAATGGAACTGGGCAGGGATTGTTACCCATCTCCCCTCTGATCCCCTTTCCTCCCATATCTCACCCCCCCCCCTCTCCTTCCCCCTCCGGCTGGGAGGCCGGGTCCCTGCCCCGTTGCCAGGTCTGGTCTCTCTCTAGCTAGATCAGCTCCTGCCAGAGACAACAGGAGTCAGAGCCGGGGTGTGTGTGTCAGAAACAGCAGCAGCTCTGGGGGTCGCAGACACACGGGGGGTGGGGTGACTCTGGGCTGATGCGTTTTCTTCCCCACATCCCGAACCCTCCAGGAGTTCCTGGCTGCAGAGCCCGGGGCGGCTGCAGGGGCCAGAATCCAGCCTGAGCCAGTCCCCACCTTGGCTAGGGGCACCGGGAAATGGACTGACAGACCTGACTGACTGAGGAAGCAGCCAGGATCCAGGCTCACAATAGAGGAAACACTAACAGCAACCCTCTCACAAGGAAGTTCAACTTCCTGTATCCAGAGCCGGGAGAGACCCAGAGCAGCCTCCCCTCCCTGAGCAATAACCAGAGCCCTCTACTGGGGGAAAAAAGCTAAAGTCGAGGATCATTCACACACTGCCCTGTGACGTCAAGTGACTCATTCTGCAAATGCATACAGGGAGAAACAAAAATAAGGAAGCTGAGGCCTGTCTCAATGATATCCATTCCCATCATTCCATTCCATCGTTCCACTTGCTTGCTCCCCCCATGGCATCTCTTTTACTGACATTCCACCAAGTTTCCTGTCATTGTATTATTAATTATTTATTATAAATTCTTCTTCTTCTTCTTTTATTAGCACGGATATAGCACCAGCGATGTACCTGGTGCTTTACAAAAAAATAAGATAGACACGGTCCCTGCCCGAGAGCTTACAGTCTGCCCATTTGCCATTGCCTTCTCCTTGCCATTCCATCCATTCTCTGTCAACTGATGTCATTCTACACACACTCTCTTGTCATTCCCCCATTTCCTCGCTGTCATTCCACCCAGTCCGTCTAACCCCCCCTGCTTGTTATGCCACACAGAGACCTTTGCCATTCCACCCATCCCTACAATACCCTCGTCGTGATAACCCCTCAATCACTCATCACGCCGTCTTTCTCTGATGAACTGGCGGAAAGCACTCCTTGCCACAGCCTCCACCTGGAGATTCAGGCGCAGCTGCGCATCGAGGAGCACCCCTAGACTTCGTACCTGGGAGGTCAATGGAAGATAGACCCCATCAATGATGGGGGCCACCAATTCCATCGCCTTACCCGCTAGCATCACCTCCGTCTTGTCAGGATTCAGCCGCGGGTCAATTAGCCCTCATCCAATCCCTCACAGCAGCCAGGCACCGAGTAAGCACAGAGACTGCCGGGCCTGGGTCTGTTGAAGAAGAGAGGTAAAGCTGGGTGTCATCAGCATATTGTTGACACCGTACACCGAACCCCCTAATCACCTCACCGAGCGGCTGCATATACATGTTGAACAGGAGAGAGAACAGAATAGAACCCTGCGGAACTCCACACGAGAGGTCTTGGTATGATGAAAAACAGTCCCCGAGAACCACCCACTAGGTTCTTCCGGTCAGGAAAGAACGGAACCATTCAAGAACGATCCCGCCCACTCCCACACAGTCCCACAGGCGCGTCACCAACATCTCATGATCAACAGTATCAAATGCAGCCGACAGATATAACAGGATCAGCAGGGTCGAACAACCCCGACCCATATCTTGGTGCAGGTCATCTACCAAAGCCACAAGCGCAGTCTCAGTGCCATAATCCAGACGAAAGCTGGACTGAGAGGGATCAAGAAAACCGATGCGATCAAGATGCCCCTGCAGCTGCCAAGCCACTACCAATTCAATAACCTTCCCTAAAAAGGGAAGGTTAGAGACAGGCCGATAGCTGGCAGGGGAGCCAGCGTCAAGTGATGGTTTCTTGAGCAGAGGCCACCGCCTCCTTGAGACAGCCCAGCACTCTGCCCTCCCGTAGGGAGACGTTGACCACCCTAACTAGCAACGGCCCCATTGTCTCCCGACACATCTTAACCAGCCAGGACGGGCAAGGGTCTAATTCACAAGAAGTGGCCCTGACTGCCCCAAGAACATCCACCACATCGGCAGGTGTCACTGACTGAAACTGATCCCAGAAAACCAGACATGACGGGGCTTCCATAACCCCTGGTTCCCCTAGTGTAATAAATATTACGTTGAAATCGTGGTGAATATGAGCGATTTTGTCCATAAAATAGTCCACCAACGTGTCACAGCGGGCAGTAGATGACGCCACTCCAAGGTTGACGGAGGCCGAACTGACCAGCCCCCGCACTACCCGGAACAGCTCCACTGGACAGGATTTTGCGGATACTATGAGGGCAGCAAAGAACTCCCTTTTTGCTGCCTGCGTAGCCACAGCATAGGCTCGTAAACTGGCTCTATGCTGCAATCTATCCGCTTCAGCACACGAACAATGCCACCGTCGCTCCAACCGCCGCCTATCTCGCTTCAGCAACCGCAGCTCCTCGGAAAACCAAGGAGGTCTGCAGAGCTGCCTCCTGGGCAGCAGACACCTAGGAGCCGTCTGATCAATGGCCTCCGTCAGCAAGGTGTTCCACATCACAACGAGGTCATCGATGAGATGGTCGTCAAGGTCAGAGGGTATTTCCCTCTGTGTATTTCCCAGAGCATTTCGGAACCATTCCAGTTCCATTATCCTCCGGAGGCGAACCATCCGAATCGGCTCAGCACCCTTCCAGGGGCAGTCGTGCGCTAGGAGCGAGGTCTGCAGGAGGGAATGGTCCTAACGGAACACCCGCCTCAAGGCCGGTGCAAAACACAAGGTCTAAGGTGTGTCCTCCCTGATGTGTCAGGCCGATAACCATATGGGACAGGCCCATGGTGGCCATGAACTCATGCTCAGCTCCCCCAAGGGCGACGTCAGCATGAAGGCAACACCACCTCTGCCAGAGCATGCAGGGAGGCCGCTGCACAGGTAGGTGTACAGTATACCAGCAGCACTCCCAAACTGTCCCCTGCCAAATCAAACACAAGATGGAGACCTTCAATACCCAATATGGATTGCACGGGATACCTACTCACAGACCATCTCTCCTTAAAAATCATAGCTACACCGCCCCGCCATCCCTCCGACCAAGGCTGATCCTGCACGGAATACCCAGCCGGAACAGGATCAGCCAGAATAGGCCCTGATTCATTGTCCAGCCAGGTTTCCGTGATACATACGAGATCGGTGGCATGGTTCAGGATGGTTTCCTGGACTGTTGTTGCTTTATTAGCCACTGATCTCACATTTAACAGCACCATCACCGGGTCGGGGGCCTTCTGACCAAGAACCACCTGCTCCACTGCTTGGGGGGTAGTGAGCGGGACATGCAACAAGCATCTATCCCGCCTCACCGATCTCACCTCCCCCTTCTTTGGACCATATCTCCCCTGTCCATCACAACCCCAATAGCCCCCCCCCCCGCCCCACCCTCACTGGCAGCGGGGGAGATCCTCACCCCCCAAACCCTCACCTCCCAAGAAGGAGACACAAGAAAATCTTTGAGTTATTAGGCCAAGTAAAGGTGGGTGTGGTAACTTTAAAATTATTATTCTTTTCCTAAACCCTCTCGCATCTCCCTCGGGATACATTTTGCACCCTTCCTAGATTGGGAACCATTTTAAGGTTGTCGCCCATCTCTATGTCATACAGGCAGCCCATATTTCTCATGGAGTGTCCATATGAACAGAGACCCATGTTCCCCCATTGCCACCAGTAGGGAGAAAATGGTGAACATGGGGCCTTGTATTAGACAGAACAATATGGACACTATTTTATTTTATTTTGTAAAGTTTATTTTAAAGTCATTTTTAATAAGTTCGGGTCTGGCGCCAGGAGGGGTCCTGTTACAATGTTGAGGAGGCTTGCTGTTACAGACCATTACAGGCTTGTCAGTTGCCTATTATGGGTGAGGAGAAACCAGGAAATTTGGAGGGGACCTGGTCCTATAAGTCGTGCCCCCCCCCCCCCATGGCTACAGGTCTATCCATGTTTACGCCTTTTCAGAGGTAGAAACTCTAGAGCAAGGATGGGGAACACTTTCTCTCCCGGGAGTCACTCTGAATGCTTGCACTAGCTCCGAGGGCCACACAGTAGTTGGGGAGGCAGTGCTTAAGGAATGTGCTTAAGGAAAGAAGGACACAAATCATGGCTCTGTGCCATGGAACTGTCCCCTGTCCTTGTTTGCATCCCCTCATCCCTGCTCCCTTCCCATGAACTCAGTTTTTTTGTTAGTGATTGGAGATAAGAACTGGATCAGGGGCTAGTTCCAGGAAGGCCCACATAAACACTTGCCGTGGGCTGTATTTGGCTCCTGGGCCTGAGGTTCCCCATGGACCTCCACCCCTGCTCTAGAGCTACTGCCTGAGAGGATATTTTACCAGGAAGAGATCGGAGGAGAGAGAATATAGCTGAATGTTTGAGAACTGGGGGCAAAAGAATGAAGGTCTTAAAATGTAACCACAACACAAAAAGATCTTGGGGATAGACTGAAACAGCAGTACATTTGTTACCGGTCGGTCGGTAATACCCACAATTTCAAGTAGTCTGGTCAGGTGCCTGATCAGTACCTGATTACCAGTGGCTTTACTGTTTTGCTGACTGGAAAAATTGGTACCAGAAGTCAGAAAAATTGGCAAACTGGGCAGCACGCCCAGGAAGTGCTCCAGGATGCTACTGTCCACAATCTGCTCCTTGGTGCGCTCCTGGGGATGCAGCCAGCACCGAGTCGCCTCACCCAGCCATGCCAGCATCTGTCGTGGAACTTCTCCTGGTGGCACCGGACCGGACCGGAACCTCTGCCAAGTGGCTTCCTCGCTGGTCTGGGGCAGGGCTTTTGTGAGGGGGGGGAAGTACTATAGATGAGAATTGTAAAGCACTTTGAACACTGCAAGTGTTATGTAAGTGATTGATAAAAATGACGTGTTGCTGCCATTTCTGAAGAGATTTTTATGTAAAGACGATGAACAAATTAGACAGAAGATGGACACATGAGGGGATTTCACTTTATAAATGCTTAAGGAATTAAAAGCATGATCTTAAGCCAGTTAGTGCTTTATCTGTGCCATGCCCCATGCCCTGTAGCCATCACAGGATGAGCATCATTTTCCTATATGAGAATACTATTATCCAGTATTCAGTTTGCATGGTATCCATCCAGTTTAATATATGCCAGCTATCAATTTTACTGCTTTACCATTTAATTATTTCATTTTATTTATTTTTTATTTTCTCCCTTTTTTGGTCATTCAGTAAATATCTAATATTCCAGTTTGGCTGTTAACCTTTGCAGTTACCGGATAACTGCCACACTATCCAGAATACTGGACATTAACCGTGGATAATATTTTTTGCTGTTTTAGCTTTAATCCGGATTTCTTTAGAACGATGGAGGACAACATCTTCACGCACACACCCCCGCCCTCCCCACAAAAAGAAATCAAAGGTGTAGCTAGAATAGGGACAGGTGGGGCAAGGGCAGGTGAGTGTAGGGGGCCAACCCGCCCCCTCCCTCTGCTTGGCTTCCTCTCCCCCCATCCCGCTCCCCTGCAAGAAGTATGGGGTGTACAATGCTTATTTTTTGTTTCATGGGTTAATAACCCATCAATTTATTTATTTTTCTTAAAAACCCTGTTCATTTTGGGTTTTTTGTTTAAAATAAAGATATTTTTCATAAATAAATAAATAAATAAATAAATAAATCACTGTGCATGCACCAATTGACTAGGGCTGTTCTCCGCATGCATAGGCCTTTTCCAAAATGGTGTCGGCACTGGCAGCACTGCCACCATTTTGGAAAACGGCAGCCGGTCTGCACATGCGCTGTCTGTCTGCCCTGTCCTTTGGGGGAAAGGGTGTGCGTGTGTGCATGTGCATGTCTGGTGGCCACTTGCACATGCACAGTGATTTTTAACATTAAACTGGCCACCAGAGCCATTAGTGCATGTGCTGCCCTTCTCCAAAATAGCACCGGCAGCGTTGCCACCATTTTGGAAAAGGGCAGCCAGTCTACAGGCGCGCAGACCGGCTGCCCTTTTCCAAAATGGCGGAGATACTGCCGCGTCCTTCTGGAAAAGGGCTGATGTCACATGCCCACCCCAATGGCCATTTTGCACATATGCAGTGATTTATTTATTTATTTAATTTAAAAAAAAAACAAAAAAAACCCCAAATGAAAGCAAACATATGTTTGATTATTCATTTGTTTTCCGAACATCAGTTATTAAAACGAATGGCTTTAGTAACTAATAAAAACCAAAATGAATTGCACATCCCTCCAAGAAATACTTAATGGACAGAACCCTATAGCCAAAATTGTTTGTTACGCATGCAAATATGTCTATGGATGAAGGCTCGCCCCTGTAGGGCCTAGTGTTGTCCCTAGGGCTCTAGTGAGGCTGAGAAGGGGTCTCCAGGGACACTGCTCAGGGCTCTGTCCCTCCCTCTGGGATGCTGTCCCTGCTGCAGTCACTCATGGCTGGGGGTGGTTTAAGGGGGCGGGAGATGAGGCTTTTTAAAAGCGGTCTTCGTTTTCCCCCCAGCAGAGGGCTCTGCGCCTTGCTCGGGGACGGAGACTGCTCTGGATCTCTCTCTGCTCTGCGCGCAGGGGTTGGGCTTCCTGGGTCAGAGGGTGCGGTTGTGTGTGTTGCGATCTACGAGCGGGGTCCCACAGCAGCTGTTGCTTTAGCTTTACCTGCGAGGTCTGTGCTGGGGAAAAGCATCTTGATTTGAGATTCCTTCTGTGCCGAGCTCAGTGGGGAACTGGCCCCTGGAGCAGCCCTGGGCGCTGCAGCCAGGCACTCCTGAGGGCAGGGGCTGTAGTAGTGGGGGTGCGGTGGGAGGTTTGGGATGTGGGGAGGGAAATGTGAGTCCAGAGGCTCCCCCCCCAGCTTTGCTCCCTGTGTGTCTGCGGGCCCCAGAGCTGCTGCTGTTCCTGACACCCCCCAGCCTCTGGCTCCTGCTGGCTCTGGCAGGAGCTGATCCAGCTAGAGAGAGACCAGACCTGGCAACGGGGAACGGACCCAGTTTCCGAGTAAGGGGGTGGAGGAAGAGGGTGTTTGAAACAGGGTGGAAGAGGTGAGTGAAGAAGAGAAGTAGGAAATGGGGGGAAAAGAAGCTCCCAAACCTGCCCATCTCGGTTTACTGTGTTGGCCCCAGGAAGTTTGATTTTCCTTTGAGCAAAGGAAACAGCGGAAAGGCAAAGCCTCTGTTTTCCCATAATAATTGAGGGAGCCATTTCTGAGCAGGGCAGAGTCTAGCACTTGTGTCTGCAGGGAAAGAGTCTGGGAGAATCAGGGTTTGAAGTGAACTGAAGCCCCTTCTGAAATCTCCCCTGTTGTCCAAGTCTCCATTCAGGACGGTGTTGAAGCCTCCCTTCTCTCAGGAAGGGGCAGACCCTGATGGATCCAGCCTGCGCCTGGCCTGAGAGGAGGTGGATCCCCTCCCTGGCTCCCTCGTTCCCCAGGAAGGTGCCAGAGGCCTGTCGCCCCATGGGGGAAGGCCCGGACAGCACCCATGCTGAGGCTCAGGCAGCCATTTCCCCCCTGCCCCAGGCCAGTGAGGAAGCCGCTCGGCAGAGGTTCTGCTCGGGCCCGGTGCCGCCGGGAGAAGCTCCCCGGGAGATGCTGGTGCGGCTGGGTGAAGCAGCTCGGCGCTGGCTGCGTCCCCAGGAGCAGATTGTGGACTGCATCATCCTGGAGCAGTTCCTGGGTGTGCAGGCCTGGGTGCGAGCCAGGTAGCAGTGAGGAGGCAGCTGGACTGGCTGAGGCCTATCTGGGGGATCGGGGCCCAGCTCAGACTGCTCAGGGGACTGTTGCAGGAAGCTGGCATAGCAGAGGATGTTAGGGGTCAGGGAAGTTGCTGGACAGGGAAGATGGTCTGTTTTGATTTCACTGGAATGTTTTGCTTTGTGTGCTTTTAGAGGTGAAAAATGCAACCAGAATTCCAGCATTAGGAATTATGATATTTGGAAAGGATTTAGACAGTACAGAGAATATCCTCTCGTACTGCTCTATAAATCCATTGTGCACCAACCCCTTAAACAGTGTGTGCAGTCCTGGTTCTCCCAATGTCCCCTGTCAAAAAGGGTAGAACAAAAGTGGAAAAATTTCAAAGGAGGAGAACAAAATTTTGAATAGGTTCCATCAAAGACATACTGTAAATATTGGGGCTCTTCAATTCAGAAGGGAGGCCACTGAGAGGAAATAGGGAGGCTTGCAAGATAATGAATGGGGTTGGAGTGACCAGGAAATGGTCTTCATGCATCACAATATGGGAACTAAGGGTCGCTGACTGAGATTAACAGGGGAAAGATTTAAAGGAAACACAAACTGTTTTATCTAGCAGAAAATCAGAAGGGAATGAGTCGCATAGAGTACAGCAGGAAACTAATATGCAGTAATCCATTCCTGGTTCTGTGACTAACCGCTAACGTTAATCCACTCCTGTTTCTGTGTTTGGGTTCCTATGCTACCACTGACTATCCAGTCACGCCTGGCCAACCTGGGACATTCGCTGAGCCATGAAGCGATGGCTGCAGGACGCCTGGGTTCCTTTTTAAGCAGGTACCCATTGATTGCACCCCCACCCACCCCAAAGGACTCTTCGTCACATGCCCTATTTGAATTAAAACAAAAAGAAGTCTGCCCCCCCCCTCAACTTGTGGAACTTTTTGTCCTAGGATGTGGACAAGGCCAGTAAACATAGCTGGATTTTTAAAAAGGATAAGTCCTTGCAGGATAGGTCCATTAATGGCTATTAGCCAAGTATGTTGGAGGGTGTAACCTCTGACTATCATGATCTGTGGGAGTGAGGAACAGCTTCTCCAAAGCGACAGAGTGGCTTCTGTCAGACAGGATGCTGGGCTTGGTGGACAATTGGTCTGGCCCAGTATGACATTTCTTACATTCCTTAAGTCCCAGAGGACAAATTTTGTTCAAAATTATTATCCCAGCCTATCCCAAGGGCTCAAAGTTAGACAAAAATAAAACAAACTAAAAACCCTTATCCTAGACCTCCCCAAACCCTATCCTCACTTGCCAAGTGTCTGACCAAATAAAAATGTCTTGCATTGCCTTTAGCAATGTCACCTATCCCACAAGATTTTCCTTCTGCTGCTTTTCTTGGAGATGAGTTCTGGTGAGACTAGGGTGAATCTCGTCCTGAAACAACTAAATTTACTGCTCCTGGAGAAAATGAATCTCATTCTCTCCAGCAGAAACAGCGTCTGGCTTTGAGAGCTGAAACGAGTAACCACTGCCATCTGTTACCTGGCCGGATAGAGAGGTATCAGTGGTATCCAATATCTGATTATATACCAATAGTATCCATTTTGGCATCTGGCGGTTTTCTGGTTAACCACATAATTAGGGCTGAAACAAGACTTCTCTAAAACAAGAAATCTCAACGAAATTGAGGTTTTGTCCTGATGCCCAACAAATTCTTGGGCAATAATTAAAATACTACTACTAAAGATCACTGCACATGTGCAAATGGCCGCTGAGCTGTATTGCGCATGTGCAAAATGACCTACGCCCTTGGCAGAAATAGCGTTTCTACTATTTTGGTTAAGGATAGGGCTGAAACTCGATCTCGGTAGTCTTGCTTTTCTCAACGAGAATCGGGATTCTTGGCTCATTCTTGCAAACAAGAACGAGCTGTTGAGAAAAGGCAAGGATATGAAGAGCCCCTTCCTCCCCCCCCCCCCCCCCCCCCCCTGTGCAAGGGGGGGGGGGGGGGGAGAAACCCTCTTACTCACCTGGCTGCCTCTGAATCTAGTGGGACTGTTCAAGCTTCTGGATTTTGCCACTGGATCCTCTGCAGGGGAAGGGGGGAAGCCTCAGAGGAGGAGGCCAAAAAAGAAGAAACGTCTTCTTCACATGCTCAGACTGGCTGCCCTTTTCCAAAATGGTGCCAACCCTGCTGGCGCCATCTTTGAAAAGGGCCACACATGCTCAGAATGGCCATTTTGAGCATCCACATTGACTTATTATTTTTTTTGCCTCCTTCTCGGAGGCTCCCCCTCCCCCGGCTTTCCCTGCAGAGAATATGAGCAGGAGAGACCCAGCAGCAAGATCCAGCAGCTGGAGCAGTCCCCCTCTGGACTCCGAGCAGCCAGGTGAGCAAAAGCCCCCCCCCCTTTTTTATTTTTTTCGACAAGTGCAGGGGGAGGGTTAGGGTTATTGTGTTGGCTTGGGTTGTTTTTTAAAATTTTTTTAGAGCTATCACAAGATCTTGAACCATTAGCAAGATCTTCTTGAGATGTCGCTGCCAGTTCTTGATTCTTGAGAGAATCATTTTGATTCTCCTTTCAGCCCGAGTTAAGGGTGGTGGCCATTTTGCATATGCGCAATCTGCTGCCCTTAACCAAAATGGCGGTGACGCTATTGCTGCTGTCTTGGTTAAGGATGGTGGCCATTTCGTACATGCATAACCTGCACAATGAATTTTTTAGTTTATTTTTTTAGGTCCCTGAACTCATGAAATTGCTCATGCGGGCAAATAGGTCCTACAAATTTTTAATTACCATTTGACTTTTACTCCTTTCCAGACTGGCCTGGTTATGAAGTAATTTGTTAAATGGTAATATCTGGTATTCTGATTTGGTGGTTAACCTCCATGGTGACTGGGTCATTACCAGATAACCGTCAAACTATCCGGAACACTGGTTATTAACCATGGACAACCCTCGCCCCCCACCCCCCCCTTCAGCTCTAGCTTTGCCTTCTCCCATCCAGCAAGTTTCCAAATCACAAAGTATTCCAGTGTGCAAAGGACCCCCCTAAGGTACAATATTAAGAATATTGATTTCTTCATAACCACCTACAGAGCAGATACAGATAGTAATGAAAGTAGAAACAACAATAGTCTCCATGTGGGAAATTTACTCTGCAGGTCTCTTACTCCACAATAATCCCTTTGCTTTAGCATATTCATGCGACACATACGTTCCAGGTTGGATATCTTGGTTTGTTTCTCTCATTCAGAGTCAGGATTAGAGTAGATAACGAGTACCTGCAAAAACAGGGATACACAGCAAAATTACAGAACCCAATCCTGTAACATCAGGTACTGCTTGGTCCCCGAATAGTGCCTGAGGCATTACCCGCCTGACTTCTGTACTAAATTTCTGTGCTGACTTCTGTACTAAATTTCTGGTTTTCCATACTGATTTTTTTTTTTTTTTTTTTTTTTT
>QEPC01014118.1:232276-246167 GCA_003113815.1 Sphenodon punctatus | reverse complement strand
GGATTCATTTTTCACACACACACTGCCCTGAGGCAGTTCCTGGATGCATTCTTGAGGCAGTCTAAAGTATCCGCAGCTGTAGATGTAAGGGGCTGCCATGGAAACCAAGTGACCACAGCTGCCTGGAGCAAAGCAGTTTACCAGGAGAACCTTTTACACACAAAAGTTCTGGGAGAAGTTTCACGCAGAAGTTCAAAGATCCGGATGTTTAAGATCTGAATGAGTGATTTAAACACACAGAAAGTTCTGGATGTTACAGCAAACATGCAGGAGAAATGTGTGTCTAAAAACACCCATTGTATTCATGGAAGGCATTTCCTGGTGGGGGGGGGGAGATATGTTGACGAGCCCTTGTGGGACTTGCCCAAAGGTGGTTAAGAGAAACCTCGATTGCAGCATACAAATAACTGAACTGAGAGAGAAAAGCCTGGGTAAGAAGGGGCACTTTAACCTAGCAAGGGATGGCTAGATTAAAGAATCGATATTGGGCAGTCAAAAACGGGGCCAGTGTAAGTAAGGAGCAGGAATAAGACCAGGGACCTGTGTTCAGTGTGTTGTTCCTGTTGGTGTCAATGAGGGAAATACCGTGAACATGGGTACCAGAATAAGGCCCAGGTGTTCCCCACCCCCCCTTTTTAAAAAACACACAAGAAAGGTGGAACGAATTGCCAAAGGGAGCTGAGGGTAGTCCTCAAAGCACTTGCAGTGTTGGGATCTTGCTTAGATGCCCTGCTCAGAGGCAGTTTAGCTAATTGCAATTAGTGGGGGCGGGAGGGGGCGGGCTTGGCACAGTGACACGGGATTAGATCAGGAGTAAGCGGATTTCTAGTGCACATCCTCCACTTGATCCAGGTGTTGCCCTCTGGTGATCCGCTGGCTCCGACTTCCCAGTCTTTCCCAGCTGTAGGGTGCCTCAGCAGTTGGTCTTGGGAGTGGAGAGGAGTGCTCCCCTTTAGAGAGAGTCTTCCCTGCTGGACTGGAGGAGTTCTCTGGGCCAGTTTCCTTCCCAGTGTCAATCCTGAGATGCTGGTCTTGCTATCCTCCAGAGGTGATCTCTGAGGCTGATTTCCCGCGCCCCCCTCCCCCCCCTCAAATCTACCAGAGAGGAGTTTGTGATTTACCAGTAGATCAGGATCTATCTCTTGGCCACTGCTGGATTAGATGACCCAACGGTCAATTTCCAACTGGTGGTTCTGCTTCAGTCCCGCGAGTGTCCAAGCCTCCATCTAGCAAAGAATAGGTCTGGAATCCATATAGGACTTAGTAAAGGGGAGAGGAGACTATCCTGGGGTGCTTTGTGGATTATCAAAAGAAGAGGCAGGAGTTGAAGGGCCAACCTGGCTGCTCCTTTCCAGAATGGGCAAGACTGTTGTGATGTGGCAGGAGCTGAGCTGGGCTCTCTCTCTTTCAGACACCGGTGACCTTTGAGGATGCGTCTGTGAGTTTGACAGAGTGAGTGGGCTCTGCTGGATCCTGCGCAAAAGGCCCTATACTGGGACATCCTGCAGGACAATTATGAGAACGTTGCCTTGCTGGGTAAGAAATAGAATCCCTCTCCTCTCATGTACCAGAAGCTGTGAGGTTTCTGAGTTACCTTGTCGTTTCCTCCTTGTGGTTCTTCCCTGATCTGTTACATTTCTGAGTCATTCATTGATCCTGTTCTTCCCACATCCAAAATTAGAAGCATAGCGGTGATACCCTCTTGTATTCACCGGGAGCAGCGGATTTGTATTTACTTGTCCCCCTGTTTCCAACACATCCTATTGAAATCTAATTTTATCTATCTAGATTAGATTAGCTAGGAACCTCAGGCCTGGGGCACAAATGCAGCCTATGGTTAGCTTTTTATTTTGCCCTTTTTCAGTTACTGGATCTAAACTAAATAGCCTAACTGAGTCAGACCAATGGTCCATCTTAGCCCAGTATTGTCACAACAGCAGGGGTTTCAAATTTGGGTCCAAATCCAGCTCTTCCAGGGTCTCCGTCAGAGGCCATCCTGGCGTGCTACCTGGGATCCTGAAGTGGAGATGCCAGGGATTGAACCTGGAACCTTAATTATGCAAAGCATGTGCTCTTACCACTTGAGCTATGCCCTCCTTAGCTAGCCCCTCGATTACCCATCAAGTAGTGACAAAACTGAGCTCCGGGTAAGGGAGCAGAGATGTGAGGGCGTGTACACGAAGACAGGGGATGGATCCATGGCACAGATCCATGATCTGGACTCTCCTCTGCCTGAGTGCACCCCTTAGACACCCCCCACCCCAACTTCTAGGTCAGTAGCCCTCGGAGCTTGTGCTAATTTTCCAAGCGGCCCCTAGGAAACAGAAGCTTCCCCAGCCTGGTTCTGGGGAGAGGGCTGGGGTCATGAATCAGACTGGGAGAAAAAACAGTGATTTATTTGCTCTCCTTGCCGGCTCCACTCACAAAACAAGCTCCTCTGTAGAAGCTGCCGAGGAGAGTTGCTGGTCACAAATAATTGTGTAACTCCTGGGAGTCGGATTTGAAGGCTTTCATATGATTTCACTGGGCTCCTTGAACATGGTTTCTGCTAAGCAGGATGAAATGTGGCCTGGCACTCAGCCAGATCAGTTGGGCTCAGCTACCTTTAGACTGGTGGAGAGAAAGAGAGTTGGCCCTGCCTACAGACCATCCATGTGTGTCACTAAAATAAAGCCTCACCCTCGGTTAATGGTACATATTAGAGCCGAAAGGAGTACGTCCCTGAATCAAACCCAATATTTTGGGTACTCCTAAAATTACAAGAATTTTTAAAGAATTCCCTTTGGGAAAAGGTGGGGTAAAAATGCAAATAAATAAATAAATAAAATCTCAGTACCAGGGACTCCCTGATGGTCTAGTGCTTAGGATTCAGCACTCTCACCACCATGGCCTGGTTTTGATTCCCAGTCAGGGAAACAATTACTTTGAGAGCTGGTGTGGTGTAGTGGATAAGGAGCTGGACTTGGAGACCAGGGTTTGAATCTCCCCTCAAGCAGTGAACTCATTGGGTGGCCTTGGGCAGGTCACAACCTCTCTGCCTCCGTTCCCCAGCTATAAAATGGGAATACATGTATAGCAGGGGGCCTTCCCAGGACCACATAGGGTGCTGGGGTGTCAATAGGGGAATTAGCAAACCCCACTGCCATGCCTGTTCAGCCTTCAGCTGGGCTGTATTCCCCCTAAAAAGTGGGTGCTCTTATGCAGGAAGCAACACTGCCCTAGTCCATAGGGGTTCATAACAACAGTCTCTTTATTAGACCCATACACAGTTCATTCTGGACCTGGACAGCCGGCTCATCCACCTCCATCCCTGCAGGCCCAGCAAATTCTCTCTCAGGCCCAGGAGCAACACAACATCAACCCCCCCAAAATCCATAAAGCCAGGTCTCAAAATCCAGGCTCTGGCCAAGGCTTCCCCAGGCAGGAGGCACCTTCTCTGAGAATAGCCCTTCTCAGTACCTGAGTCCCAGTGCTTCCTCCTAGTTCTCCATCTCTTCAGCACCATGAAGAGCATAGAGTGGCCAGCAGGTCCTAGGCTTCTTCCAGGGAGATGCTG
Source organism: Sphenodon punctatus (assembly GCA_003113815.1). Taxonomy (NCBI): domain Eukaryota; kingdom Metazoa; phylum Chordata; class Lepidosauria; order Sphenodontia; family Sphenodontidae; genus Sphenodon; species Sphenodon punctatus. The sequence goes on along the minus strand of QEPC01014118.1, from coordinate 242,611 downwards.
CTCCTGGGCAGAGACTGCCTTCTTTCTGTCTTGCCTCTCCTTATATCCCCAGAGTGGGTGGGGCCAGCTCTCCAGTTTGGCTACCCTTAAAGGGCCGGTGTCCTGCCCTCTCTGTCTCTGAGGCTCTCAGGTTTCTTGGCATGGGCTGGCTTCTCCACACCCACGGTCATGTGCACAGCCCACGGGCTGGCTTCCTCAGCCCCCTCTTAAAGGGACAACAGCCTCACAGGACTGCTCCCTGCTACAATTTGTGTGTCTTGTCTTTCCCTATGTGTTCCCATCATCCTGGTCTTAGATTGTAAGCCCACTGGGCAGGGGCCTGCCTCTGAAAATCTGCGAGTGTAAAGTGCTTCATAAGCCTAGTAACGCTATAGAAATGATTTTTAGTAGTAGTACCTGAACTGATTTTCGATTGGGTACCTGATATACCAACAACCAGTATACCAAAATACCAATTTTTGTCCCAGATTCTGGGATCTTTTTTTCCAGGTAATTTCGGTATTCTAGTGTATACTGGTTGTCAGTATTTAGGTACCAATTTGGATACCCAAAATGCCAGCCAAAAATGTGGGCATTACCTGCAGGTACCCTTCAACTCTAGTGCATATCTGCTGCCCAATCTGTCCTTGTTTCTTAACTTTCCTCTTATCATTCAGAAGATTAACTTTCCCCTCGGCACAAGGGCAGAATAATGTCTTGACTCTCTCTTTTTTTTTTTTATTTGTACCAGCAGGCGATGGGGCTGGCAGAGAGAATAAGGAGGACCCTCAGAACGAAACTTCTGAGGAAGGGGAACCTTGCATGGGGTTAATGGGAAGATCCAAAGGGGATGTTTCCCAGATTCCTGAGCCAGGAGAAGCTTGTGAGAGTCGGTGCAAGACAGAGAGGCAGCGAGGAAACCATCCATGGGAGAGAGGAGAAAAATCCATTCACTGTGATGGGGAAACAGATGTGGCTACGATGCATTCAAAAATTGAGCCAGAAGAGACTTGCCACATTTGTGCTGAATGTGGGAAAAGCTTTGAATCCTTTGCAGCTGTTATTGCACACCTGAGAAAGCATGCAGAGGAGAAACACCCGGAATGCCCTGAATATGTGGAAAGCTTCATCCAGAGTGCACCCTTCATTGAGGATAAGAGAACTCGCACTGGAGCAAAATGCCATAAGTGCTCTGACTGTGGGAAAAGCTTCAATTGTCGCTTGCACCTTTTTAGACACAGAAGAAAACACACGGGGGAGAAACCATATGGATGCCTCGAGTGTGGGAAAAGGTTCACCGAGAGCTCTACTCTTGTTAGGCACAAGAGTATTTTGCATCAGAGAAGCCACACCGAAGTGAAACCATATAAATGCCCCGATTGTGGGAAGAGCTTCAATTACAGCTCAGTACTGCACAGACATCAGAGAATCCACACAGGCTACAAACCTCATAAGTGCCCCGAGTGTGAGAAAAGCTTCACTCAGAGAACACACCTTATCAGACACCAAAGAACCCACACAGGAGAGAAACCACACACATGCCCAGAGTGTGGGAAAGGGTTTGCTAAGAACTCTACACTTATTAAGCACAGAGGAACTCATACAGGAGACAAACTGTATACATTCCCTGAGTGTGGGAAAACCTTCATTCAAACCACAAACCTCATTGAACACCAGAGAAGTCACACAGGGGAGCGTTCCTACGAGTGTCCTGAATGTGGGAAAAGCTTCAACCGGAGCTCCAATCTTAGTAGACATAAGAGAATCCACGCCAGACAGAAGATATCATGTACGTGACAGTTGTGGTAGAAATGTCCAGGTAATATGCCACTTCATTGTGTAGACAATAAGTCAGAGACCATGTCTACCTATGAACCAAGTGCTCTCCTTCTGTAAAACCAGTCTTATCCTGTGAAAAGAGTGTCCAAATCAACTGAGCATGCGTAAACTCTAGCAGCAGCAAGAACTTCTCACTCCCTCTGGCCATTAATTAATTTAACCTTAATTCAAATATAATGAAGAAGAATGGAAAAAGGAACAGAAAAGAGTACTTTGAGAAATACAGCCAGCCACCAGTGCCACGGGGGGTGAGAACAGAGTCATTGTTGCAGGAACATAGTATGGCAACGGCGCCTGACACAGGAATGACAAGCGGTAAGGAAGGGGAGCAGCAACAATTCATGAACCTGATGCTGGAGATTTGGGCAGAACTTCCAGGTGGCAAGACATGTAAGAGACAAGCTGTAAAAACAGTAGTGGTGGTGAATAAAAAGCTGAAGGCTATGAACAAAAGAATCTAGGTCACAGAGGAAAGGATCTCAGCAGTAGAGGATCAGACCCTGGGCCTTGAAAATCAGGTCAGGATCCTAACCAAATTGGCTTCCTTCCTAAAAGAAAAGTATGAAGATTTAGAAAATGGCGGGAGAAGAGCCAATTTATGCTTTGTGGGCATAAAAAGGGCTGGAAGGAAGAAACACAATTGATCTGATCCACTCAATTCTTGTGGCCTTGTTTCCCGCTGAAACTCACTCACACGTGGTGGTGGCGATTGAAAGGCGCACAGAACCCGCCAACCCAAGCCCAAAGACAATGAAGGGCCGAGAGCAAATATTGTTAAATTTCTACAATTCCAAGACAAGGAACGATATCACAACAAGTCAGAAAAGAGAATCAACCTGAATATGAAGGCTGTAAAATAAAAATCTACACTGGCATCGTTGCAGAAACAATGGTCAAAAGAAGGGCCTGGCTCAAGTACAGGAGTACATTGGCTGAATGTGGACCCCAGATCTGATTCCCGGCGCAGTTCTCTATTTTGCTGTGCGGAAGGAGGAAAGATTTTGAAGACCCAGCCAATCTTGAAGTGTTCCTGTTGCTACACCCCGCGGGAAATGCCAGGGGTCGTTAAAAAAGAACTTTCTTCCCTCACGGGGTCCAGGTCTGATTTTTCAAGTCTGCATTAAGACACTTAACAGGTGAATTACAAGGTCTGAGTGTCACTAGGCAGAGGGGTGAAAACTGCCTAGTAACAAGGGGATAGGGGGAAGAGGAGTTGATGTATTGGAGCAGTAAGTGTTTGAGTTTAGTAAGCTTCTCTATCGTTCTGCTGCAGCTCACAGCCCTTCACAAGTGTGGGAGAAGGATGGGAGAGGGGAAAGGGAATGGCATGGGACAGGGGCTAGACAGGGATTATTCCAAAGGCGGGAGGTGCACGTTGGCAAACGCAGAAGGGTTGTTCTAAGGGGACATGGAAAGAAGAGGCCACTTGATAAAGGAAATATACTGATAACAAGAAAGCATAGAACCAAAACAGGAGATAATGGCAAACAGAATTAAAACTTTTATATTCAATATAAGGGGCCTAAGCTGACCAGCAAAGAGAGAATGATGTCCTACCTGATCTCACGAAGGATTGATGTGGCTTTCTTACAAGAGCCGCGCTGATTGTATCAGAATGTGCGGCATCTGAAAAATAAAAAAGTGTACCCAGGTCTTTGCCCCTTGCACGAAGAAAAAGAAAGCAAGGGTGACGAATTAGTGTAACTAAAAAAAGTGTCTTTTGCTCTGGAGGGAAGCCTAGAAGGATGAAGAGGGGTGCTTCCTAATGTTAGTTGGTATATTAGATGGCGAAAAGGTTACGTTGGTCAATATCTACATGCCCAGTGATCAGACACTGGCCTTTTTTAAAGAACTATGTTCCACTCATCACGGAGAAGGCCAAAGAGATGATCATTATGCAGGGAGATGTTAATACGCCCCTGATGGAGAAAGACCCCTCTCGGAACAATGGTTTTTTTAAATGGCAACTTATTGTGGGGCACATACTCGGGCAGAATGGAATGGTTGACCTCTGGAGATATTTAAACCCACCTGGTAGGGAATACTCCTGCTTTTCTTTATTGCATAATGTTTATGCCAAAATAGACCATGTGATGATCAACAGCCCTATGGAAAAGAGTGCATAGTAAGTTATGCCCTGTAACCCTAACTGACCACAATGCTATAGTAACAATCCTTGAATGGAATAATAATGTTCAAATAAAAAATAGACAGTGGGCTTTACAAAGGGCTACTGAAAAGCAAAATAGTCAAAGATAAAATCAGAGAAGAAATAAATGAATATTTCATTACTAACTGCACAGGGGAATACATGCTGTGCGAATAGAATGAGAGGCAGCCGAGGTGGTGATTAGAGGGATTTTCTTCAGAGCGTACATAAATAAACAAAGGAAAGGGAAAGTAAATGAGTTATTCTTAGACTTAAAGCGGACCGAAGCAGTTTACCAAATTACCCCCCAGCGAAGAGGTTAAAAGGGTCATTACCACCCTGTGGGGAGAAATAGAGACCAGGGAAACGGAAAGAACAATTATGCAACTGAGGAGGAAAAATCTTATTTTGAAAATTTGAAATTCCAATTTTGAAAAATCCAACAAATCTGACAGAGCTTTAGCAAGGATGGCTGAAACAAACCAGCAAAGGGCTAGAATCCAAGCGATTAAAAGATCGAGAAGGACCTAGAGCAGTGGAGACGGAGCAAATTTAAAAAGCCTTCATGAAGTATTATGGAGATATTTATTTCTCGTCCTAGCCCAAAACAGAAGAGATCAAGGAGTTTCTAAATATCTCTCTCTCTCTCAGAGAGAGAGAGAGAGAGAGAATTTCCCCCAAATAAATAAAGAACAAGTGAGTTTGTTTTTAAACACCCCCATAATCATGCAAGAAGTCCTGGATACTATCAAGGGATTGGTCAGGAACAAAGTGTCCGGACCAGATGGATTCCCTACTGAGTTCTACCAGGAGTTTGCAAACCAATCGGCCACATTTCTAGCAAAAGCTTACAACAATTTCTTGAGGAGGGACAGATGCCGAGATCGTTTTATGAGGCTAAGATCTCACTAATTTCAACCTGGCAAAAACCCAGAGAAATGCGGGAGCTACGGCATCATACCTCTGCTAAGTGTAGATTTTAAGATTTTTCACTAAGGTACTGGCCAAGGGACTGGGGGCTCTAGCAGATGAGATCATGCATCCGGACCGTGTCGGATTTGTCCCAAACAGACTAGGTTTTGATAACATTAGGAAAGTGGTAGACTTAGTGCATTTTATCCAGTAGCAAGCATTTTGAGCAGTTGTTAGAGCTGTCGATGTGGAGAAGGCCTTTGACAGGATCGACCCAAAATGTCTCTTTACAATACTAGAGGAAATGGGCTTTCAGGGAAACTTCATTAGATGGCTAGATGCAATATATGCTCATCCACAATCGCAACTCCTAATAAACAACAAGTTCTTTGATCCGTTTTCACTAACACGTGGCACTCAACAAGGTTGCCCACTGCGCCCTCCCCCCCCCCCCGTTTATTTAATTTAATAATAGTTCTAGCGATAGAGCTATCTGTCAGGAAAATCAAATAACAGAGCTATCGGTGGGCTCTACAGAGGACAAACTAGTCCTCTATGCTGGTGACAATGCTGCTTTTTCTGTCCAGCCCTGTAAAGTCGGTTCTGTTCCACCTTTTATTAAATCTAACAGAAAAATCTGCATCACTGTCTGGGTATAAACATTCAAAAATCACAAGCACAGAGCTTTGCAGGATCAAGTTAGCAAGATAATCCTCTTCACTGAAGCAAAGAGAGGGGTCAAATATCTAGGTGTTGACCTTACTAAAAAAAAAACAACGTGGCAGGGTGATTAGAATGATTTTTTTTGGTTGTGTTGGATAACAAGGATTGTCACAGATCATTTTCTAGTGTAAATTCAAGTTTATTGTGTAAGAAGTATAATAATTCAAGCATTGTATGTATAAGTATAACAGTTCAAGCGTTGCAACAAGTGTGACAATAATTTGTTTTAAAGAACAGGGAAGTGTGTCCAAATGGGGTAGGTGGAGAAAATACATCCAACTAACATAATGTTTTAAGTACTGTGGATAAAACGTTCTGTAGATAAACAGTTTCCTAAATAGTCCTAAGCAGCTCAACGTTACTTCTGACCAAGCCCTTGGTGCACACACAAAATCAGAGTTAGAGAGGTCAACAACGTATTGCCTTATTACCTTATAGATGTTGTCCACGTCTAAGCAAGTTTTGATACTGGAGTTCATAATAACAGAGAAAAGCACTTGAAATGTGTTGGATTTTATTAAGAGGGGGCGGGAACCCTGGGAGGACTGTATACAAGTTTTCAGTCATTGGAAGAAAGGAAAGTAGGAGGCAATTTTATGTTAAAATCAGATGAGCAGAAATATTGGCCAACATCTGAGGGGCTATTTTTAAAAATCAAGAATAAAACAATATATAGAAAATCATAGAATGCCCGAATTAGAAGGGGCCTCAAGGATCATCTTAGTCCAGGGGTGGAGATTCCCTCCTCCTCTCCGAGGGCCACACACTAGTTGGGGGTGGAGGTGGTTAAGGGGTGCGCACAGGAAGAGGAGGGTCCAGATTGCGGAGCTGTCCCCTGTCCTTGGGTGCATGCCCTCAGCTCTGCCCCATGACCCCGCATTCAGTTTTTCAGTGCTCTGCCATGCAGCACCCACGCAGGTGAAGGGTGTGGGGAGCGATTCAAACGAGTGGCTCCCAGCGTGGCTCCCGTGGCTGCCATGCATTTGGCTGGCCCCACGCAGAGCACTCCGGATTTCATGGCGTGGCTCTCTGCGTGGCCAAGAGTAGGTGCTCTGTGGCTCACGGGAGCGTGCATCCAACTGCTCCACCTTCAGATGGGCGATCGGATCCATGGCTCCTGGGTGGCCACGTGAGACAGCATCTCGTCTGAATGCAATCTCTGATCTAGTCCAATACCTTGCCTACAACTACATCCCCAACAGAGGTCTGTCCAGTCACAGAGAGCCTACGACCTCCCTAGGCAAAGACTGCAGGCAGTGTGTGACGTTAGATGGATTGAATCATCATCATTCAGAGTGGGAGAGGAATTGGGGCATTAGCAGAATATTCAAAACCGCAAGAGAAAAGCAGCCAAATTGGAGGGTTGGCGTTTTTCTTTTTTTTTTTTTTTTTGTATCTACATTGAGCAACGTGAGGGAGAAAGAAGCCAAACGGGAGCTTATTCTCTGTAAAGCACCAGGTACATTGCTGGCGCTATATAAAAGCTTATAATAATAATTAATATATGAATTTTCAATAAAGCAGAAAGTGGAGTGTTGCCTTTATTTTTTACTATAGACACAGGCAGCAAGGGCCCATGAGCTATGGAGGTGTGGCAGGAGAGGGGAGGGCAGGATGGAGCCAGAAAAATCTGGCTTTTGGGGTGGGAGGGTGTAGCATAAAGAGATGAGGAGAGGAATTATTTTTATTATTATTTATAGAGTGCAAGCAATGTACCTGGCACCGTACAAGGAATAGTTACAGACAGGTCCCTACCCCCAAGGGGCTTACAATCTAAGAGACAAGGGAGGGGGAAGACAAGGGAGAGGCAAGCATCAGAAGAGAGATCAGCTGGTGATCGTGGGGAAGAAATTGGGATTGGGTGGCAATTGCCATAAGGTAAACTAGGGTTGGTGGCTAATCAGAGGCTCCTGGAGAAGAATGCCATGTGCCCATATAATTTCACCGTCCTCTGTGTTCAAACCTTGCACCCCAGTGTCATTGTGGAGCTCTCTTTTGTACATAACTATAACAGAGGTGGGTGGTGCAGATGCACCACAGCCCCCAAACCTGGGCGGACGGGGCAGCCACTTGGGTGGCAGGATGGGTGAAGGGACAGTCTCCTGATCCTCCCCCTGTGGATCTAGTTGTGGTGGCGTGTTCACAGGAGGTGTGCAGGAATGATTGGGGGGGTGGGATGCATGCCTAGTCCAGGCACTGTTCCCTGGCATTGGTGCAGAGCGGAGCAGGCTCAGGTACTTTCCTGGAGGTGGGGGGGAATGAAGTGCAGGGGGTACCAGGGTGAGTTGTCCAGTACGCTATAGGATGGTGTGAACAGCCAATGGGATTTTGGAAATGGTGCCTGTCCCTGTGTGACCGTGGTTGCGGTCATGGCAGCAACACGCTCCAGTAGGGAGATCTGCACCCACATGGACTGGGTCAGGCTGCTTTGTGTCTGTGCCACATCTCACAGGTGTCTGTGCTCAACCACTTGAGGAGGTTGTCTGTCTGACTGCTCGAAGTGGGCCCAGTTCTGATCGTCCCGCTGGCGGTCCAGCTGACCCTTGGCAGCAAAAGTCTTGTGCTCAACCATATTGTGGCAGAACAGCTGCCTATGCCCCCAAGCCATGCCCTGCATGGCGTCCTGGATCTTGTCTGCTCGCTGCGTGTTCTCCCCGCCCAACCAGCTCCTGTGCCAAATCCTCCCTTCATTGCAGATTGTGGAACCGCAACTTGTGGGTCCACTGGGCGCTTGCGACAGGAGTTTCCATCCACGCCCATTGCGATGAACACATAGGAAGACAACAAGCACAGTCATTAGAATCCATTGAATCTGGTCACTGTCATCCATGCTTTGATCACCTTGAGGCTAGATTACTGCAATGCGCTCTATGTGAGGCTGCCCTTGACTGTTCGGAAGCTGCAGCTGGTGCAGAATGCGGTGGCTTAGCTCCTTTTGGGGACGAGTCACAGGGAGCACATTACACCAGTGCTCCAAAATCTGCACAGGCTGCCTATAGTCTTCTGGGCACAATTCAAGGTGCTGGTGTTGACCTTTAAAGCCCTAAACAGTCTGAACCCCACATATACAAAGGACCGCCTGTCCTACCATGTTCCATTGCGACCCCTGTGGGAGTGCCCTCTTGCAGGTTCTAGCAGACTGCTACTCTTGTCCATAGGATGGGGGTGCACAGGAGGGCATCCTTGGTCGCTGCCCCAGTTCGGTAGAACATCCTTCCCCTGGAGGTTCGTATGATCCCCGGCCTAAGCATCGTCTGGTGCAAAACCTTTTTGTTTCAAAAAGCATTTGGAACAGGGTGGACAGAGGTTGGTGAAGGTTTTTGGGGTGAAGGTGGGGTAGGGTGGGGAGGGGCTGGAACAGAGTGAGGGAAAAGGTTGTTTGGGAGGTTGGTTTTGTTGTTGTTTTATGTGTGTTTTTAAAAATAGGTTTGAAAGCTGCCCTGAGCCATTCAGGAAGGGCGAGGTAAAAATTGAAATAAATAAATTAAATTAGTTCATACTGCCCCACCCATCTTCTCGGCCAGAACTTTTTTTTCTTTCTGCCACCCACCCAATTCTTAAGCGATGGGGCCACCGAAGGGAAGCGGGAGTGACTACCTGACCTCTCTGGCTGCTGGCGTGGTGGCTGCCTTGGGATCTCCGTAAGGTTTGGCTCTCTTCCTGCCACCACCGTAGGGGAGTGAAGAACATACAAAAATCAACCCCTGTCCCCTCATTGTTACGTCATGTTGACCCGCCCCTCATGCTAGGCTGCCATGTTTCCACGACCTCCATGCCAGGCCGCCATATTGCCTCCCACTAGCTGCTATATTGCCTTCCCTCCTGCCGGCTGCCATGTTGCCTTCCCTCCAACTCCCATGCCTACTGTTCCCGCCAACTGGCCTAGCGTCCCCCTCGTGGCTTTCCAGCTCCTTCTCCACAGTCTCCTGGCCACCTGCCAACACGGTAGCTAACCAGGATGAACTGGGAGAACACGTTTGGAAACGGTTCAGCGGGCTTTAAAGGTGGACGTTCCGTACATAGCAGTAGGGGTGAGATGGGCTGGAGGACCTGGACGTGAGCAGGCTGCATGCAACCTAACTGACGGGACGCGGGCACGTGGGCGCACGTTAGCCCACATTTCCCCGCGTGGCCGGCTCCGCACGCTCTGGGACCCTGCCGTGAGTGCGAGGGCAACGTGTCCGGTGGGTGGTGGCCGTGAGGCCGGTGGGGGGCAAACACCAGTGGGCAGCCAACTGGTGTAGGGCTACCGTCTTATTTGTTAATGACCACCCTGTGCGACACCTGTCAGACCCATGACCCCATCTGAAGATTTGGGAAGCTCTGTGTCATCTGCCTCCTCCACAGCAGAGGGCTCTGCTCGTTGCTCAGGGAGGGGAGGCGACTGCTCTGGGTCTGTCTCTGCTCGGCGCGCAGGAAGTTGAAGTTCTTTGTTAAAGGCTGCTGTTTCTTGTGATCCTGGATCCCAGGCTGAGCAGCTGCTCCTCCCCCCTGTCAGGTCTGTGTTGTGGATAAAACGCTTCTTGGGAAACTCTCTGTGCCGCCCCCCCAAGCCCAGATGTGGGGACTGGCTCAGGCTAAACAGGTTCCTAGCGCAGCCCTGGGCTCTGAAGCCAGTAACTTCTGAGCCAGGGGCTGCAGCGAATGGAGGAGACAAGGCAGGGGACAAGAGGAGACAATGCATCAGCACAGAGCTTTGCTTTTCTGTGCGGCTGGAAAGCAAGCCACGCAGG
>QEPC01014118.1:204787-232176 GCA_003113815.1 Sphenodon punctatus | reverse complement strand
TGCGGGCCTGGGTGCGAGCCAGGGAGCCGGGCAGCAGCGAGGAGGCAGCTGGACTGGCTGAGGCCTATCTACGGGCACCAGCCCAGACTGCACAGGTGACCATTGCAGGATGCTGGGGTGAGGGGGAAAGATAATTTTAGGATATTGGATATTAAACATTATAGAGAACGTAATGCCACGTGTAAGAGATCTCCGGGTTAGTTATCTGCAGGATCCTGCTCTGGGTCTGAGGTTCTTCTGGGATAAGGTCCTGCAGGGTGGAAGGCTAATGGCTTCCCACCTGGGAATATATGGGGGTGCCGGAAGGGCTCAGACAGAAGGCAGGATAAGTTTCTGCTTCAGGGAAAGGAAGACCGATGATATTTATTCACAAACACTAGCCCTAGAGATCTGTTCAGCAGGCTGCTTTGATGTGATAAGGGACTCGGCCACAGATGAAACCCATCTCAGCAGATGCAGAGCATAGGCCTGGGGAGGAGGAGGATGGCTTAGCAGAGTGTTTGTCCAGTTCAAGGTAGGAAAGAGAGTCCGAGGGAGAAGTCTGAGAGCTAAGCTGAATCAGACTCTGACCGGGTGTGGATGGTTTCTGCGCAGCATGCTGTGCCCGCAATGGAGGCGTGTGAGGTTCCCGTGCAGGATCCACGGGCTATGGGATCGGCCCCAATGAGGGGGAAATTTTTATGTGGGGACAACATAAAGAAAAGCTACGTTTGGAAAGTAGAAAATAAAATGTACGTGAGCTCAATACAAGTTGGTCAGGTCTTGGGACAGGTAGGGAAGACAGTTGTAATGTAGATGAAGTGTTACTGGAGGATACTTGAGTTTACCAGTAGTTTGTAGAGACTGAGCAAGTGGCCCAGAAGCAGAAGGGAGAAACTTCTGGGAGCCAATTAGAAAGTATTTAAGAAGACAAAGAGAAGCCCAAAGACACATATCCATTGAACCAGACCCAGCTGAGACATGGACTGAGAAGCATCAGAAGCGGTGAAGAAGAAGATGACCCAGCAGCTACAGACACTTAGCTGCGAAACATGGACTTTTGAGTAGGGTAAGATGTTAGGGGATTTCTAGTGAATCTAGCACTGCGTTACTTTTTGAATCCTTTTGTTAGGCTTGCACTCTTGAATCAATTTTGTCTTGTAATTAATCTGAATTTATAAATACAAATTCTTTTAACAAAGCATAGATACACTTGTTTGATATGGACATTGGGTAATACAGATATGGGGATATCCCAGGTTAGATACTTGGATGAACCTTAATACAATTCCTGTGACTGAACCTCCAGGGACATGGGTGTCAGGATAGTTACTCCTTTACAGACTGGGTCAGCTCTGGAGAGAGCTGTGGCCAGTGGAGACTGTAACTGGGGAAACTGAGTCAGGGCCAGTCCCCGGGGGGGGGGGGAGCAGCGGAAAGACACACCCCCCAGCCCCATCACACAGACCAGGCACCCAAAGCAGACTAAGAGGGCTGAAGGGTAAGAGGCCTAATTTGTTGAGGAAATGGGTTACGTAGGTGAAGGGAGAGGGAAGGTTCTGATTGAAGTGCACCAGCCTCTTCCAAACTCAGTTCTGGTAGCATTATAAAAATAGGACATTTTACTGCTTTGATTTTAATGTTTGGGGACAGGGGAGTAAATCTGGAAGTGGGGGAAGTTTAGTGGGTAGTTGCAAGAATGGAGAGGCAAACTTCTTATGCCTCGACCTCTCTGTGAGAGAGGAGTGGGCACGGGCATGAGGTTGAGTGGGTGTAAGCCACGCCCCCTTTATGACAGAGGGGGTGGAGTAAATTTTCCATTGTTGTGTCTTTTTATATTGCATTTTCTATTTCTCTGTAAGTTGCCCCAAGTCCTTTGTGGGAAAGGGTGGAATGAAAATAATAATAATATTAATAATAATAAATAATCTATACTTTTTGACTGGTTCTGGGGGGCTGATTCTTGCTCTGGTTGGCAACGAGGGTGCTTTGAAAACAGAGGCCTCCCAAGCAGCTGAGCCCTGCCCCTCAGCGAGGCACATAATGCACCTTCCAGAGATACAACTCCGCAGTGAGGTACTAACTGGCCTCAAACAAGACATGGGACGTGTTGGCACAATTAGACACAATTATTTTTTAACAAAGTGGGTGATTAGCTCTTGGAGAAGGGAGTTTGTGTGGAGACTCTGTCACTTTCAGTTCTCAATGCGGTTGCAGTGTTGGGGTCGGCTTAGATGCCCTTCTGAAAGAGACAAAGTTGAACCAACTGCAGAGCATGGGCTTGACGCAGCAATACCATGAGAAATCCAGGGGGTTGGATTAGATGATGCCAGGGTCAATTTCCAATCTGTGCCCCGCCGGTGTCCGGAATGTCCAAGCCGCCATCTAGCAGGGAATAGGTCTGGAATCAGAGTGGAACCTAAGAGTGGTGAGAGGAGTCCATCCTGAAGTCCATGGGTGCTGGGTGCATTATTGAGAGGAGACAGGAGCAGGGAGGCCAAACTGGCAGCTCATTGCCGGAGCTACTGGCCTGTCCTAGTGGCAGCAGGTGCTGAGTGAGTCTCTCTCTCTCTCTCTCTCTTTGTTTCAGATGCCAGTGATGTTTAAAGATGTGGCTGTCTGTTTCGCTGAGGGGGAGTGGGCTCTGCTGGACCCCGGGCAAAAGGCCCTGTTCTGGGATGTCCTGCAGGAGAATTATGAGAGCGTGGCCTCGCTGGGTAAGGATCCCTCTCCTCTTGGTTATTAGAAGCTGTGGGGTCTCTCACATACCCAGGTCATTGTGTTCTCCTGGGTCATTCCTGATTATTAGACGTCAGGGGCATTGGCCCCATAGTCCCCAGGCCCTGTTGTATCCAGGTCCCATGCAAGAGAGATTTTTATTTCAACATACCCAGCCATGGTACTGGAGAATCAGAATCACACCAGAGATGCTTACGTTGTTGTATCCCCTACACCCTTTCCTAGCCCCAGTAATTTTGGTGACTTTAAGGAGTCAGATAGTTATATTTACTTCTTTCTCCTCACATGCATCCTTCTTTTCTGATTTTTCTTCCCCAGGAGCTTTTTTAACTGCTTCCCACCAATTAAGCTTTGCTCATCCAATCTGCTACCAAAAAGAGATACTGGGCGCTTTCCAACGTTACACAACGTGCACCATTTGCCTCCATGAGAAACTCCGAGAGGCAAATGTTGCGCTGCTTTTGTCACATGGGAAAACAAAACTGCGCGGCTTTGGTGCCGATCATTCAGAGGATGCGGAGCTTGATTTTCCAGGCAGCTGTGCATCCTCCGCATGATCAGCACCAAAGCCATGTGGCTTTATTTTCCCATGTGACAAAAGCTGTGCAGTATTTGCCTCCCGGAGGCAAACCGTGCGCATTTTGTAATGTCAGAAAGTGCCCACTGATGATGAACATTGTAACTGTGTGTGTTCCCTGAGCTCTACTGGAGTCCTTGGGCTTTCTCCTCCTTCAGTGGGGTTGAGTGTAGCTAGGGTGTCAGACAGGTTGTTTGGACTTGGCTCCTCTCTGATTGGTGAGAGAAAATAAGGGGTGGAGTCTCCCACAGGCCCTCTGTTTATGTCACCAAAATGAACCCTCATTCTCAGTTAATTGTGCAGACCCACCACCTACTCCGTGTGTCCAGCAGAAGCATATACAAGTGTTTATATTTCAATCTCTAGTGAGTCTCTTGGTTCACTGCTTGGCCAAGGAAACCAAATTCCTTGCTAAAAGGGTTTTCTTTGCCCCAGGAAATTGGTAGCCTGGATATTCTAGCAGAGAAAAGACTCTAGGCAGTGACAGTTCACTTTGTCAGTGCCCAATAGAAAAGCATTTCTGATCTTCATCAAAATCAGCAGGGTTCTTTCCATTGATGAAATTGCAGATTCAGTGAGATGTGTTTCTGCACCATTATCGCATTGCAGACAGAAAAAACAGGGGAATCCCACCGAGTTGAGAGAAGGACCTTTGCGGCAGGGAGCAGCCTGACGGGGCTTCTGCCCCTTTAAGAGTGCCATGGGTGCCAGCTTCAGAACTGGATAGGGTGGGAATGCCAGGCAACTTACTGGGACAGCTGAGGAAGGACTCAGCAAAGTCAGCCCTGTAATACTGAGAAAAGCCAGCAAAGGGACAGAAGTGAGTGTGGCAAGGTCCTGGCCCTTTAAGGGCTGAAAGCCTGAAGTGCTAGCCACGCCTACTCCCTGGTATATAAAAGGAGGCAAACCCAGACGGGTTCAGTCTGTGTCTGGCTGTGACAGGAACACATCTCTCCTGGTCCTAAATGTGGTGTTCTGGTGAGTGAGTCTGGGATAACTAAGAGTGGTGGCGGGGATTGCTGGGCTGCTTGAAAGGCCCAGGGACTGTGATGTTGCCAAGGCCTGACTGCAGGCTTCCAGACTTTGGGTGAGCCAGCCAGAGAACCAGTGTCTGGCCGAGCTGGGGCTAGACAGGGCTAGGGTTGCCGGAGGACTGTTTCTGGGTGTTAGTGAGATGTGAAAGACTGCTACTAATACTGTGAGACAGACTTGTATTAAACTGTGAACCTGCCAAGCATACTGAACTATACAGCTGAGCTGATTCCTCAATGGGGGACAGCTTCTGCGGGGTCTGGTCCTGCAAGGACTCACCCTGGGATGAGCCTGCCCTGTTACAATTTTGCTGTCACTGGAAGTCTAAGCTAAGACATCACTGAGATTGAATGTAAAAAAACACAACCCATTGGTTTTAGGATGTGGTTAAGGCTCTTTCATATTTATACAAACTTCAACACAAGAGGAAATTCTCTGTTAAGGCATCTTTGTTATACACTTTTCTTCTTACAAAATAATGTAAATATAATCCTAGACACTTTCATATCTTTCAAAATACAAATGATCAAAAATGAAATTGATTTTAACTTCAAATAATACTTAATTTCAACTACACCTTTGTTTAAAATGCCACTGTAAGCAGGTCTGGCCCTCAGGGTGTTGTGAGCCAGGCCACAGAGTAGGATGGGAGAGGGGCAGACCCCAATAATCTCTCACGACTGCCATGCTGGGTTGCGACAGTATTTATTTATCACCCTTAGTGCTGTCACCGGGCTTGCAAGCCCTACCTTGATCCTGGGCTTGTAGGTCCCCTTATACGCAAAATCCTGGGCACGCAGGCCCGACACACTTGTCCCTGGGACATGCAGGCTCCAGTCCTTTTAAATACACTAGCCCAGAGTCCTTGCTCCTATCCGGAGCTGCAACACGGACACTTGTTGCTCCCTTGTAGCCCTCAGGGCTTAGACACCATCCTCTCCATGTGGTTTGAGTCCTCAGAGTCCTTGCTAGGGGTTAGCCCTCGCTCCTCAATGGTACCTCCACACGGGCACTTGGAACCCCTGCAGCTTCCTTGAGCTCACTCACGCTTAGTCTTTCTCCTGGCTAGTGTCAGCAGCCTTTCTCCGGCGTTCCAGGGCAACTTACTTCCCACGCCACTCCTCCAGGTCTCCAGACACTTCACTCTGGGCACGTTTAGACACACGTTAAAGTTCCAGATGTTTCAGTCTTCTGGGTTTACAAGTCCACAAGTAAGTTCCGGATGCATTTTTCTCACACACACACTGCCCTGAGGCAGTTCCTGGATGCATTCTTCACACAAACACTGCCCTGGGGCAGCCCAAAGTAGCCACAGCTGTAAACGTGACAGGCTGCCATGGAAACCAAGTGACCACAGCTGCCCGGAGCAAAGCAGTTTACCGGGAGAACCTTTTACACACAAAAGTTCTGGGAGAAGTTTCACACAGAAGTTCAAAGATCCGGATGTTTAAGATCTGGATGAGTGATTTAGACACACAACGTTCTGGATGTTACAGCAAACATCCAGGAGAAATATGTGTCTAAAAACACCCTCTGTCTTGGCATCTCGAGGTTCTCTGACCACACCACCGTGCCTCTCTTGGTCTGCTGGCTTCTACTTCCTGGTTCCTCCTGCGGCCCTCCCCAGCTGCTCCACTGGCGGGCTTTAACTCCTCCCCTCTGCTTAGGAGGCCAGCCAATCTGAGTGGACCAAGAGTAGTCACACCCCTCCAGGCTGCGCTCCTGTAGGAAATCCCAACAGGGCTCCAACCCCACCCAGCTCTCCTATCCGCTATCAGAGCCACAGACGCGCTCTAAAAGTGCCGCCTCGTCAGTTTCAAGGCTGCTGTTGCAGCCTAGGCTATCTTGCAAGCCGGGAAGCAGCTCTGCAGCCTGCCAGCTCTCTCGATGGCCCTGCCGCTGGTCCTGCAGCACCGCTGAGCCCAAGGAGGTTCCCAGCCGCCACAACGGCTTGGAGCAGGGCAGAAAGCAGCTACCCTGCTGTAGTCACATCTATGTGTGCTTACTTCCTTTCTGGTTGATATCGATTTCAGTCAGGTCTTATTGATGACTTAATAGAAATTAAGATTAAGATATGTATTACAAATCATGGGCAACACATTTACATCTTTCAAAGCTTTTCAACATCTTAATTTCTGTTAAGTCATCAGTAAAACCTGACTTGTGTTGAAGTTTGAGTAAATGTGAATGCACTGTATAACTATCCTAAAACCAATTTTTTTAAAAAAAATTAAAAAAATTAATTTCCTTTGTTTTTGACTAGGATAAGGTGATAAGCCAAGTATTTTCAGCTGCCTGAAAATAGGAAGGAATTACTCCCCCAGAACATTTGGGGGGGGGAGAACTCTGAAGTTGCCCTGAAAAAGGTTGCAAGAGCATTGCAAAAGAAGTTTGGAGGAGAGAGGGCTGTCTGGGCAGTCAGATCGGGGGAGGAGGGTGGAAGGTGTTTTCCTGGCCTCCGAAAAGGGATATCCCTTACCTCAAATGCTGCTGGGGGAGGGTCTTCTGAGCGAGCTGGTGATTAGTCACAGGCAGGCTCTCAGCTGCCAGGCAGAAGGAGAAAGTAGGAACACTCAGTTTGGTCTCTCCTTGGGCTCAGTGGTCCCTCTCCCGGTGGTGGGGAGGGGGCCTTAATGACTTTCAATGGCTTGGCTATTTTTAGGTGGCCGGGGGATGTTTAAAGCCATTTCTCTGCCCCAACACAACTCGGGCTGGGATGCACTGGGACAGGGAACCAGCATGGGAGATTTAAACCTTCGGACGCTTTGTAAATACAACCCCAGGGGCATCCTGTCGGCTGGAGGAACACGACACTTAAATGACAGCAACAGGACATTCAAATGGTGGCACCGCATGAAACACGTACGCGCGACTTAAGTATTGTTCCCGTTGACTCTAACGACAGCTTCTATTGACAATAACCTTAGATGCAAAATACAGTTGTCTTCTAACAAGCACCAGCCGTTAGTATACATTCTCCTTTAATTTTCTAGCACGTTAAAGTTAACACGTGCACCACTGAATAAACGAGAAATCCCCTGCAAAAGAGCTGGTCGATTCCTGGAAGTAAAGGGACTCAAAAGTCCCGTGTTAAAGATAGGCGGAGATTCGATGAAAACTCTGTCTCGAGAGGTGCTTATTTCGCCTATATAATGAATAGGGCCGTTCATAGTTCTTACAGTTATTGTTCCAGCTTTTCCACAGACTCCCAAATCTACCTGTCTCTGTTACACTCCATTTCTTGATGTTTCTTCCACCAAGGTGACACCTAGAAACTTTACCTTGCCCTTCAACGAAAACCGAGATTCTGAGGAACAAGATGGCAGCTTCAGTGATTTTCCTGCCAGACACCTGGCCTCTTAGCTGTTCCCTGTACCTTACCCTGGTTACTGCTGATTCTGAAACAGACAAGATATCTGATGGGGGGAGGGGGGTAGTAGTTACAATTATTTATAGTGTGGTTTTATGTATTTTATTATTGTTTTAGTTGTGAGCCGCCCCGAGATGCCGTAGGCATGAGGGGGCGCCCAGTAAATGCAAATAAATAAATGTCCAGGAGGTGTAAGTTAGTGTAGCCCATTTATACTGATGGAGCTTCCCTGACTTAATCTGTTTACACATCAGTCCTGTAGGCTTCACTGTTAGTGGAGTGCCTTAGCTGTACACACTACAAGGGTGTGTCTCAGAAGAGTGGCACATCGCAGAGGAAATATCCGACTCTGGGTGAAAACAGACATGACGCTAACTCCACTTGACATTGCTTTAACGTTTCTTATGCATGTTGCAGGGCTACATAGGGCACCAATACAGCCCTGCAACATGCATAAGAAATGGTGTTAAAGCGGAGTTAGCGTCATGTCTGTTTTCACCCTCTCTCCTAGAGTCTCCAATACCATGTTCTCATATGCTTGCACGTCCCTATACCCCCCAGCACAGAAATGAGCCGGGATGGAATTTTCTTATCTCCTTTTCAACCAGCATTCCACATGAGGAGCGCGTTCTGCCAGCTACACCTGGCACGGGGGCTTTGGCCATATATCTCGGACTCCAAACTGGCCGCTATCATCCATGACTTCATCACCTCAAGACTGGACTACCGTTACGCGTTCTGCGTGGGGCTACCCTTGGGCACGGTTCGGAGACTGCAGCTAGTGCAGAATGCATCGGCCCGTCTCCTCACGGGGACAGGTTGCCGTGAGCACATAACACCAGTGCTCGGTTTGCTGCACTGGCTGCCAATAGTCTTCTGGGCCCAATTCAAGGTGTTGGTTCTTCCTATAAAGCCCTAAACGGTCTGAGCCCCCCTTACCTGTGGGACCGCCTCGCCCCCCCCCCCCCGGATTTTAGATCGGCCCCTGTGGTCGACTGGGGACATCCTTCTCGAGGTACCCCAGGTTNATCCCAACTCTGCTTCCCCTGGAATCTAGGCCCTGGGCTTACCTGTCTCTGTAGCTCAGACAGGTCCCCTCATGGTTGAACCCTTGTCCTGAAAACTTACTATTAGTAAGAAAAATGCTATTTAAAATTATTTTTGTATGAATAAGAAAAATGCCATTTTCTACAATAACAAAGATTACAAATTCGCAATTTTGAATTCCAGGGGAGGAAGGAGGCTGCGCTGGCTTCTCCCCAGCAGAGGGCTCTGCTCATTGCTCAGGGAGGGGAGGCTGCTCCGGCCGAGTCTCTCTCTGCTCCGCGCGCAGGAAGATTCAGTCCCTTGCTGGAGGCTTCTGCTTCCGCCCCTGTGATCTGGTTTCCCAGGCTGAGCAGCTGCTGCTCCCCCCCGCACTCAGGTCTGTGCTGCTGAGAAACCTCTTCCCTGGAGCTCTCCAGTGACCCCAGCCCAGGCTGGAACTCCCTGAGCAGCCCCGGGCTCTGCTAGCCGGGGATGGAGAGAGGCAATTGAAGGGAGGGAGGAAAAATGGTGCGGGAGGGAAATGCATCAGCCCAGAGTCTCTCTCAGCTTTGAAACATACATGTTGCGGGACCTGCATAGGTGCCAATGCAGGCCCTGCAACATGTATGCTTCATAAGTGGCCTGGAAAAATATACATAGGTGGCAGCCCTAGCTGCCCTAGGGACAGTGTCAGGGGAAGGAGGCTCCTTTGACTCTGCTATTTTCTAGCATTTGGCCCAGAGATGCAGGGTAAAATCAAACAAGACATAAGCCGGTTGCTGGAGTCTGGGTTTGGTCCATGCAGCCCCTACCCAGCCCCTACTGACATGTTTTGAATGTCCAACCTAATAAACAGGCAGCCCCCCAGCGTGTACCTTTTCATGTGCTCGCAGGCAGTTCCAGTGAGCGCGGCAGGAAGCGGTTGCTCCTCTGACGCTCTAGAATTTTGGTCCACAACTCTCTGGCGCTGGTGGATCTGTGCACTGCACGCAGCCTAACTGATAGGACGTGGGCACGCATTAACCTGCATTAGCCGGCACGATGGGCGCCACATTCTTCAAGACCACACCATGAGTGGGGGCTGCAGGTATGATGGGCGGCAGCCCCATGTCTGGTGGGGGTGAACACCTAAGCAACAGGCAGGTGGACATACACCTGGTGTGGGCTAATGTCTCACTTGTTAACACCCTCTGTTTCCTGGAGGGTTTAGAAATGTCTCCGGGGTTTAGTCCTGGGGGAAGGGGCCTGGTCTGCGCTGGGAGAAAGTGAGGGAGCCATTTCCCAGCAGGGCAGAGTCCAGTGCTTGTGTCTGCAGGGAAAGAGCCTGGAGGAATCAGAGTTTGAAATGGACTGAAGTCCCTTCTGAAATCTCTCCCATTCCCCTTCTCACCCCGACAGGCTGCAGAGTCTCCATTCAGGACGGTGCTGAAGCCTCCCATCTCTCAGGAAAGGGCAGACCCTGATGTTTGGGGCTGATGGATCCTGTCTCCACCTGGCCTGGGAGAGGCCGGATTCCCTCCCTGGCTCCCTCGTTCCCCAGGAAGGTGCCTGAGGCCTGTCATCCCATGGGGGAAGGCCTGACCAGCACCCATGCTGAGACGCACGTGCCCATTTCTCCCCTGCCCCAGGCCAGTGAGGAAGTCGCTCGGCAGAGGTTCCGCTCGGGCCCGGTGCCGCCGGGAGAAACTCCGCAGGAGACGCTGGCGCGGCTGGATGAAGCAGCTCGGCGCTGGCTGCGTCCCCAGGAGCGCACCAAGGAGCAGATTGTGGACAGCGTCATCCTGGAGCAGTTCCTGGGCGTGCTGCCGGCGGGCGTGCGGGCCTGGGTGCGAGCCAGGGAGCCGGGCAGCAGCGAGGAGGCAGCTGGACTGGCTGAGGCCTATCTAGGGGAGCGGGCACCAGCCCAGACTGCTCAGGTGAGAACTATTTCAGGATGCTGGGTGTCACTGGGGTGGACAAGGTTTGGGGTCAATCTAGTTTTATTCAGGGCAGGGAGGATCTACTTTTGGCCAGTCTCATCCCAAATTCCAAAGGCTCTCATTTAAAGTACTCATCTTTATATGTTCATAACCAGGTATTTTTAAAATGCAGCTGGTGATGGAAATAGAAACAGCTCTGTTGTGCCCGTGAGCTAATATTCACTTCACAGTTCTCTTAAGTACATTCTCTTTCCTTCTGTTTATCCAGAGGCGTTCTAGATTCCCTACCTTGGTCTGTTGTATCCTCTCCCCAGGACTGGGGCTTACTGCTGGTTTCCCCCAGAGTAACCGAGACATTACTCAAGAGTTAAATCTGAATGCCAAGAAGGTCTGCTTAATTCAGACAAACTCCATTGTGCGAACAAGCCATTGTGGGACTTAGGCCACTTTCTCACGAGTTGCCTCGGCACCGCGGGAGCGTGCGCTATTCAAATCTAGCGCAGCTCCCCCGTCTCGTGGGAAACACGGAAGTGCGGCTCTTGCGCAGGTGTGCTTGCGCAACAGACAGGGTAGCGAAATCCTGCCCTGTCCGTTGCATGAGCACGCCTGCAGGAGAGCCACACTTCTGCGTTTTCCACGAGACAGGAGCTGCGCTAGATTTGAATAGGACAAGTTCCCGTGGTACTGATAGGCAGCTCGTGGGAAAGTGGCCTTATTCTGTCCAGTTTCTCAATTGGAGGGTTGAGAGGAGGTTTGATCGAGGGGGCATAAGAACCTTCACAAAGCAAAGCAAAAATCTGCTGAATAACAAAGGGGTTTTTAATCTAGCAGAGGAAGGTAGAATCTGAATCTCCAACTGGAAGTTAAAGCAGGCTCAAAATAGACTATTAGTTAGACACAATTATTTTTTTTAACAATCACGGTGATAAACTCTTGGAACAAGGGAGGTTGTGGGTTCTTGGTCACTTACAGTGTTTGGATTGTGCTTGGTTTGGAAAAGACCTTGAGGAAATCTAGGAAGTTGAATTAGATGATCCCAGTGGTCAATTTCCAACTGGTGACCGAGTCAGTCTTAAGAGCATCTGAACTTCCATCTAGCAGATAATAGGTCTGGAATCCTTGTAGGACTTAATGAAGAGGAGCTGAGTCCATGCTAGGACTCTTGGGCGCTGTGTGCGTTACTGAGAAGAGACGGGAGCAGGGATGCTAAATTGGCAGCTCGTTGCCAGAGCTGGTGGGGCTGTTCCAGGACAGCAGGTACTGAGTGGGGTTTGCTCTCCCTCCCTCCCTACTTCCCCCGTGTTGCTTTTTTCCAGATGCTGATGACTTTTGAGGATGTATCTGTGTGTTTCACTGAGGAGGAGTGGACTCTGCTGGACTCTGGGCAAAAAACCCTGTACTGGGATGTCCTGCAGGAGAATTATGAGAACGTGGCCTCTCTGGGTAAAGATCCCTCTCCTCTCGACTAACAGAAGGTGTAGGGTCTCTGATACACTACTGAAGCAGATAGATCTGCTACCCTCCTGGACTATTTTTTCAAGTAGGAAAAAAATGGGTTAAAGTGTTGATATTTAACTGTCTAGACCAGAAACAGCTAAGAGGTAGATGTCTACTCGTAGATCACAAGCTGGTCTTCAGTAGATCACAGTGCGGGAACAGGAGTGGAACCGGTGCTTCAGGGAGCGTCTCCAGGGAGGAGACAGGCTAGGAGAGATCCTCCAGTGCAGCAGGGAAGGCTGTCTCTAAAGGAGATTGCTCCTCTGCACTCCCGAGGCCAACTGCTAAGGTGCCCTAGAGCTGGGAGTCAGTGGGCAAGGTCCAGATAATAATAATAATAATATAATAATAATAATAAATTAATTAATAATCACCTTTATTTTTATATAGCGCCCCCCCCAATGGCATTTGGAGCACTTTACATACAACAATTTAACATAACTTTTAATTCTCACAACAACCCTGTGAGGTAGGTTAGGCTGAGAGAATAATTTGACTGACACGAGGTATCCCAGTGAGTTTCTGGCTAAGCTGAGACTTGAACCAGGGCCTCCCCCTCCCTCCTGGACCACCCGAGATTGACACCGGGAATTCATAGATCACGTGCAGTGTATGTTTCGCATTCCACTTATTATGTTGGCCAAGGGAACAAACTTCATAGCTGGTCTTTTAGCACCGGCGGCCTGGATACTCTCAGAGGAGAAGGGCTCCCAGGCGTTGACCACTCCCGCTGCTGGTGCCCCATAGAAAAGACATTCCAGATTTCCATTAAGGGCTCTTCCCATTGGTGCCTTAGCCAGTCTTAGCCAGTATCCCAAGGCTAGTATCCAGATCTGGGCCTCTAGAGTTAACATCCCACGTTCCAGCCTCACAGCACAACTTGGAGCATTATTAGGTAGTGCCACAATAGACCTAAGAAATTTGGTCAGCAAGTGCTCCAAGTTTTTGGATCTCCCAACTGCCCAAAACGGGGCTCCAAAGAGAGGTTGGGACAAGCATTTCGTCTTGTATACCCGGATCGCAGGAGTTACCAAATGCCCACCTCTAGCTCTAAAATGGCGGCAAATTGATCTCTCAACAAGCCCAGCCTGCCTCACCGCCATATTAGCATGTGCTGTCCAAGCCCCATTGGCTTGGAATATAAGCCCTAGATATTTGTACAGCTTAACCTGCTCAAGCTGATGATCATCTAAGTACCGTTTTTAGGCTTTTCGTTTGGGTGAGAAGACCATTATTTTGGTCTTATAATTTATTTCCAAGAAATTCTGTTGGCAAAACTGGCCAAAAATAGCCAATTGTCTACACAAGCCCACCCGGGTTCTAGACATTAACATCACATCATCTGAGTATAAGAGAGAGGCCACTTCAATATTCCCCAACCTGGGGGGATGGTTTGAGGAGGACGAGACAATCTCAATCATATAATTCAGATAGAAATTAAATAAAATAGGGGCCAATACACACTCCTGCTTTACTCCTCTCTCTGTTTGTATCAGCCCTGAGAGAGAGCCCTCCTGGTTTAATTTAACACGCAACGTTGTGTTAGTATAGAGCCTCTGTATCAAAAAGAGGAGTCTTCTGTCAATAGATGTCATAGCCAGTTTCTGCCACAAGTGACCCCTGGAGACCAAATCAAAGGCTGAGCAGAGGTTGACAAATGCTCTGGTTCCTCTTCCTGTCTTGTTTCCTAGCCCTGATCCTGAATCCTTTCTTCTCAAAACCCCACGTCCTCGACGCACCTCACCTGGTGTCCCTTACAGTGGCCGCAATCCAATGGTCTGCGGATCCCCACGCACAAGCCATGTGTGCACGACACAGTGTAGCGGCAATGCAGCTGCATGCGGGTCCCATGTGACTGCGTATGCACGCGGCTCCGCAGACCATTGGAGTGGGGCCACTGTTTCTTTTTCAACCAGTAGTCCGCAAATCCATAATTCACCCTGATCTCGCCTATTTTCTTTTTCTTGATCAGGAAAGATCCAAGGGTCATCATGACTCTTGCTCTGTTTGCTTTTAAAACTGAACAGGTTAAGGCAAGCCCCCCAAATTAAGATTGTCTGCTGCCTGATGTCATTTATTTTGGGTCCCTTGGATTACTATGATCTGCTATGACGTATCTATTTTTGTCTTTTTATCTATTGGCATGTTTTTATATGTTTTGAAGTGACTGGCCACGATCCTTTGGATGTTTTTATAGATATTTGTATTTTATTTCTGGTTTGATTTTTAGTGATTATCTTCTTTTTTTGTTTTTGTTTAATTTTTGTTTGGTTTTTTGCATAATACTTGATGGTACATGCATTTTTAGATAAAACCTGAACCTTTTCCTGATCAGGTTTTCTGATTCCTGAATCTGACACAACCTCCTCATTGGAAGGAGAAGGGCCTCCAGATCTCCACGGCTCTGAAGAGAGGAGGAGCCCAACAGGCAGCTGCTTAGGTGAGGAATACTTTAAGCAAACTCTGAAACCATCTGCCAGTGATGGGAAAAGCTGAAATCTCCACGAAGAGCTTGAGAAAAACCCCTGGTTCTGCCTCCTATCACCCAGGTCAGGATTGTAGCCAGCAAGGAATTGGATTCTCACAGCAGATGTTACTCACTGCGTCCCAGTCACCCTGATCAACACCCAGGACTAATTCCCTCCCCAATGTCCTGTCTTTCCCGAGGGCTGAGATGGGATGTGGAGGCAGAATCAGTCCCCTCCTGTCTCTGCTCTGGAGAAATGTCTGTGGGATTCAGCTCATTTACTGTGTTTTTCTTTGCTTTCCTCTTCCCCCTTTGTAAAGTTCCTTTGTTGCCACCACAGGGACAGATTAATGTCTTGATTTCCTCTGCTCCAGCAGGTGACGGGACTGAGGGGAAGAACAAGGTGGAGGAACCCGAACATGAAGCTCATGAAAAAGTAAAACTGCCTCAGATGTTACTGGGAAGATCTGAAGGGGATGCTTCCCAGATTCCTGAGCAGGGAGACGCCCGTGAGAGTCCGTGCAGGCCAGAGGGACAAGGAGAGAGAGAAGCAAAATCCATTTCTTGTGGAGATGGTTTCAGGGAACAGCAGAAAGCAACAATTCATCTAAAAACTGAAACTGAAGAGAAACATCACATCTGCACCGAGTGTGGGGAAAGTTTTGAGTCTTTCCTAGCACTTGTAAGATGTCAGGGAACCCACACTGAGAAGGAAATCCATAAATGCCTGGAATGTGGAAAAAATTTCAGTCAGAACTCAAACCTTATTAAACATCAGAGAATCCACACCGGAGTGAAACCGTATACATGCCTGGACTGTGGGAAAAGCTTCCGTCTGAGCTCATCCCTTAGCCATCATAGAAGGACCCACATGGGTCTCAAACCGTACAAATGCTTTGAGTGTGGGAAGTACTTAAGGTGTAAGTCAACCCTTATTACACATCAGAGGATCCACACAGGAGAGCAACCTTATAAATGCTTTGAGTGTGGGAAAAGGTTCAGTGAAAACTCAACCCTTATTAAACACAAGAGAATCCACAGTGGAGTGAAGCCGTATAAATGTGCCGACTGTGGGAAAAGCTTCACTGTCAGGTCAACTCTGGTCAGGCATCAGTTAGTCCACACAGAACACAAGCCCTATAATTGTCTTGATTGTGGGAAATGCTTCACTCAGAGTGCAACTCTTATTAGACATCGAAGAACCCACATGGGTGAGAAACCCAGTGAATTCGCCCAGGGTGAAGAAAACTTCACTGAAAGCTCAAACCTTCCACTTCAGAAAATCTACATGGGTGAGCAACTGTATAAATGTTCTGATTGTGGGGAAAGTTTCAGTCAGAGTTCAACCCTTGTGGAACATCGGAGAGTCCACACTGGAGACAAACCCCATAACTGCCCTGTCTGTGGGAAAAGTTTCAGTCTGAAGTCAACTCTTACTAGGCACAGAAGAATCCACACGGGAGAGAAACCCTATCAATGCAATGAGTGTGGGAAAAGCTTCACTCAAACGTCAAACCTTCTTGCTCATCAGAGAATCCACACTGGAGAGCAACCTCATAAGTGTATTGACTGTGGGAAAAGCTTCTCTCGCAGATGGAACCTTATCAGACACCAGAGAGTCCACACAGAAGAAAAGATTCCCTGTGAATGCCTTCAGTGTGGCATAGGCTTTAAGACAATGGCCCACCTTGTCATGCATCAGAGTGTGTGTCTTCAGTGGGAAAGTAACGATCTCCAGTTAGCTCTAGAAAATCAGTCTTAACCTATGATAAGGTTATCCATAGGGAGAAGGACTATACTGCTACATTAATCTGTATTAATAATTTGTTATGTGTCAAACATCCTGTATGTAAAGCAATCCTGCGGAATGGCAGCCCTGAACAGCTTGAGATAATTTCCTGCCCAAGCTTTTGACATGGGCAGTGTCAGAGTAAAGGATCCTAATTCTTCCAGCTAAAATAGGTCAATAGGCAGTCATCATAACAAACCCCCATGGGACCGGGGGGGGGGGGGAGTGGGGGAACACTGGTTATAGCTACATGTTTGCTGCAATCAGATTTGGCAGTTTTCTATACCAAGCTAATTTAAAACAAATAAAAGAAAGTTCCGCCACCCCACACTCAACACACAGTATACGTTGTGGAATTTGTTGCCAGAAGATGTGATTAAGGCCAGTAGTATAGCTGGGTTTTAAAAAGGATTGGACAAGTTTCTGGAGGCTCGGTCCCTTAGCAGCTATTAGCCAGGTAGGTTTGGGGAACGTAGCCTCTTGCTGTTGGGAGCTGGGAATGAACAACAGAGAATGAATTGCCCCATAGTGACCTGTTGCGTACTTCTTCCGAGCGAGATTGGCCACTGTCGGAGACAGGTGCTGGGTTCGATGGACCATTGGTCTGACCCAGTCTGGCACTACTTATGTCCTTCATAAAGAAATGCCCAATTTAAACTGAATACCAATGATTAATTGGTAAAAGAATCTCAAAAATCCCCATTTCAAAAAAAGATTTAGTAGAACCGGAAAAGGTACAGAGAAGGGCAACAAAAATGATCAAGTGTATGGAACGCCTCCCATATAAGGAGAGAATTGATGTTAGGATTCTTCAGCGTGGAGAAACGGCAACGGGAAGGGGCTATGACAAAAGTTTATAAAATCATGAGTGACGTGGAATGAGTAAATTGGGACTCGTTCTTTACTCTCTCAAGTAGCACTAAAACTAGGGGACACTCCATGAAACTAACTGGTAGCAAATTTAAAACTGAGTATTTTTTCACTCAACGCACAATTAACTTGTGGAACTTTTTGCCAGAGGATATGGTCAAGACCAGTAGCATAAGCTGGGCTTAAAAAAGGATTGGATTAGTTCTTCAAGGATAGATCCATTCATGACTATTAGCCAAGTAAATTGGGGAAACAATCGCTGACTGTTGGGAGCCAGGAGTGAAAAGCAGGGGATGGATCATTTCATTAGGACCGGTTGGGTACTCCTCCAAAGTGACCGAGTTTGGTCACTGTCAAGAGACAGGGTGCTGGGCTGAAGGGATCATGGGTCTAACCTAGTGTGGTAGCCCCACATTCCTCCTCCCGTGAGGAAGGTGCGGCAGATCAGTTTCCATGGGGAATTAGCTCTCTGGAGTTACCACGTAAAGAGTCTAGCACCTATAGTCTTTCTTCCAGCCCGTGGACATAACAGCCCTACTGGCTTGTGTTTTTTACTCTGGCCTCCACCTCCCCTACAGCCATCCCAAATCCTCCTCAGCGGGACTTCTCCCAGCTATAGTGGGTCCCCAAAACAAATACAAGGTAAACAAAGCAAATCTTGATCATAGGGGCAGGGGAACTAACCCGGATTCCTAACGGAGCCAGACCAATGGTCCATTTTAACCCAGTATTGCCCCAACCTGACATAGCAGCAGGGTTTCAAATCTGGCTCTCCAGGGTCTCCAGCAGAGGCCTCCCCCAGGCTTGCTACCAGAGACCCCCCAGGATCCCCGGCAGAGGCCTCCCCCAGGTGTGCTACCAGAGGGATTGAACTTGGGACCATATACAATATACATGCAAAACTCTGAGGGAAAGGCCCACAGGTGAGAGAGCGGGCATGGAGGGGTGGGGGGAAGCATGAGACTCAGGCCGGGCAGAAGGCTGGCACCTGGGGAAGGGCACGTTTCTTGCCTGTAACGCTGCTTCTTCGAGTTGTATCCTCTTATCAAGTCCCACTACTGGTATTTATCACCCTCTGGTGCCCAAAGCTGGACATTACTAACAAGTGACTGCAATGTAAATGCTGGTGAGAAGAAAACTCCGCCCCTTCTCTAGGGGTCTATATAGTCCCCCCTCGCCAGCCCCTCTCCATTCACCTGCTAACAAGACCCTGCAAGTGGGAAAGAGGAAGGGAGTGGGACTTGATGAGAGGATACAACTCGAAGAAGCATTACAGGCAAGAAACTTGCCCTTCTTCGTTATCCTCTCATTCAAGTCCCACTAGTGGTAGATTAGCAAGCCCCATCAAGGAGGCAGGAAGCAGGGAAGACAAGAATTGAACCAGAGAACTTTATTACAAGCGCACAGCAGACAAAACAGACTGTCCAAAACGTACATTTTCCCTTGCCATCACATCAATGGCTTAGTGACAAACAAAGGAGAGAAGTCGAGAGAAATCAAGGTCAGGGGCTCAAAGGGGGGCCCTGTTAAGAGTTTTAAGGACAATCTGTAGGTCCCAGGAGGGAAACAGATACGGTCTAGGGGGGAATAGGCAGACAGCCCCCTTGAGGAAGCAGTCCACCAAGGGGGCTCTCAATAGAAGAACCTCCTCCTGACAGGCCCAGAGGTTTCGGTGGGCAGCAAGACAGCTCTATCAGCTCCGGGAGCCAGTGCTGCCTCGGCCAGTAAGGGGCGATCAGCAGCATGTCCCCCTCCCCCCTGAATCTCTCCAGGATCCTGGGGATGAGCGGTACTGGCGGGTAAGCATACCCGAGACCCACCGGCCAAGGGGCTGCGGGAGCGCCCGCTCCTGCGCCTCCCCTGGAGCAATAGGAGGGCACCTTTGAGTTTGCGCCAGTGGCGCATAAGTCCACGGTAGGGGACCCCCAGCGGGACACCAGCTCCAGGAAGGTTTCCTGATTCAGTTCCCATTTCTGGGAAGTGGAGCCCTCCCTGCTGAGCCAATCTGCATGTTGGTTCCCGGAGCCCGCCAGGTGCATGGCTACCGGGTGAACTCCCCTGGGGATGCACCAGTCCCAGACCAGCTGCACTTCCCTCATTAGCTGCCAGGATCTGGCCCCCCCTTGGTGGTTCAGATAGAACATTGCCACCATGTTGTCCATGCATAAGAGGACTCTGCGGCCTTTGACCACGGGGAGGAAGGCTACCAGGGCTAGTCTGATGGCCTGCAACTCCAGCACGTTTATGTGCAACTGCGAGTCTGATGAGGTCCATAATCCATTGACGGACAGCCCTCCTGTGTGTGCTCCCCAGCTGAGCAATGAGGCACCGGTAGTGATCATCAGCTGAGGGGTGGGGGTTCGGAACGGGACACCCCGGCAGACGTTCCCTTCGTCCAGCCACCAAATGAGCTGGCGGAGGACCCCCGAGGGGATCTGAAGCTGGAGCCCCGGGTCGGAGAGCCCCGGTGGGAGCCAGGGTTTCATCCGTCACTGAGGTGGTCTTAGCTTCAGTCGTGCACGAGGGGTCGTGAAGGTGGTGGATGCCATCAAGCCCAGAAGCCTAGAAAAGAAGAGGTAGGATTGAGTGGGGTTGCCCAAGAGCCTGCAGCAGCCCTCTTGGATAGCCCTGAACCTCTCCTGTGGGGTGAAGGCTAGCCCTTGAACTGAGTCAAAGACAGCCCCTATACATCGGATCTTCTGGGAAGGGGACAGCACGGACCTTTCCCAGTTGAGGAGAACTCCCAGGTTGGCAAAGGTGGCACAGACCATTGACATCTGCTGGGAGAGTTCCCTGTCCGAGCGGCCCCAGAACAGCCAGTCATCCAGGTAGGGATACACAAAGCAGTCCCTTTTCCTGAATAGGGCAGCTACAGGGGCCAGGCACTTGGTGAAGAATCTAGGGGAGGCAGAGAGTCCGAATGGAAGGACTCTGAACGGATAGCGTTCCCCTTCAAGGCAAAACCTCAGGAACCTCCTGAAGTCCGGGTGCACTGCGATATGGAAGTAGGCATCCCTCATATCGATCGTTGTGAAAACATCCCCCTCCCTTAAGGAGGGAATAACCTGAGAGAGGCCAACCATCCTGAATTTAAACCTTCTGATGTTTTTATTCAGGAGCCTGAGGTCCAAAATAGGGCGGAATCCCTCCGGCCTTTTGGGGACTACAAAGTAGGGAGAGTAGAAACCCTTGCCCTGCTCAAGGGGGGAGAACCCTCTCAATGGCTCCCTTGTCAAGCAGGTTCTCATCTCCACCTGCAGAACCTGGGCGGCGAATGGATCGTGGGGGAGGGGGGTACTGACAAATCTGTCCCCCGGGCGGGAGGCAAACAATCTTGTATCCCCTATAAATTGTATTCAAGATCCACTGGTCATTGGTGACTCCCTGCCAGGCTGCACGAAAGGGGAGCAGGCGGTTCCCGAAGACTGGGCCCTCCACAAGGGAGGCTTCCCGGCCCCCGTCAAAAACGCTGCTTGTTAAAGGGGCACTTAGAGGGGCCGCTTTGTGGGCCCTTGTTCCTTGCCTGGGATTGGGATTGCCCCTGGGGTATTTGGTAGGGCCCCTGGGACTGGCCCTGGTAGGGGTTACCCCTTGGGGGTAGGTATGAGGAGGGGCCCTGGGAGTACTGGAGTACTGCGTGCAGTTGGGGGGCTGGGGTCGCACCTGGGGCCTGTGGAATTGGCCAGGGCGGGAGCTCTGGGGTGGTGGGGAAGGGGTACATACCTTGAGCCTCATGGCTTTGGCTGTATTTCTCTCCGTCCGCTTGAGCTGATCATTAGTGCTAGCAGCAAATAACCCTTCTCTGTCGAAGGGTCGGTTCTCGACCACCTGCTGGGCCTCGGCAGACAAACCAGATGTTTTCAGCCAGGAATGCCGCCTGAGGGCGATCCCAGTGGCCATTCCCCTTGCTCCGGACATGGCGACGTCATAGGCTACTCTGGTCAGATGTCTAGAGAGCTCTTGGCCATCCCTGGTTAGAGTCAGGAAGGCTTCCCTCTTGCTCTCGTCCAGGGCATCATGGAAGGAGTTGTACATACTCTCCCATAATGTGAAATTAAACCGGGCCATGAGGGCTAGGTAGTTTCCTGCCCTCATGCCAAAGCAGGCAGAGGAATACACTTTCCTTCCCAGCCCATCAATCCGCCTGCNGTTTCTTGAGAGGACCATGGAGAGGGCGTTTTTGGTGGCTGCCCCGAAGCTGTGGAATTCCCCCCTGGTGGCAGTCTGCCTGACCCCAGACCTTCCTTCTGACTACAGTGTAAGACCTGTTCCACCAGGCTTTTGATGGGGGTGATGGGTGGGAGAGTTGGGGGGGGCGGGGGAGGGCAGGGATTTCAGCTCCATCAGTTGTTGTATTATATTATTTAGGATTTATATTGTATTTTATATGATATTGTATTTTATTTGTACACCACCCTGAGCTGCCTTTTGGCAGGAGGCGGTGGGATATTAAATGTTGTTGTTGATAATAATAATAATACCCATAATTCATTTTTCCTTCTGATCAGAATTTTTTGCTTTTTGAATCTGACATGATTTTTTGATCAGGGGAGGTTGGGCTGCTGGTCCCAGCTCTCCAAAGTTCGGAGGAAAGGAAGAGATCAAAAGGGTACCGTTCAGGAGAGGACTAGTTTAAACGAACTCTGAAACAATCTGCCAGTGAAAGGGAAATCTGAAATCTCCACGAAGAGCTTGAGAAACATCCCTAGTTCTGTCTCCTCTCACCCAGGTCAGGATTGCAACCAGCAGGAATTATGTTGTCAGAGCAGACATTACTCACAGCTTCCCAGCCACCCTGATTAACACCCAGGACTAATTCCCCAATGCCCTGTCTTTTCCCTGAAGGTTGAGATGGAATGAGGAGGCAGAATTGGTCCCCTCCTGTCTCTACTCTGGAGAAACGTCTGTGGGATGCAGCTCATGGGATTCCAGTCTCACTTGTTATGTTGTTTTCTTTGCTTTTCTCCTGCCCTTTTTGAAAAGGGCTCGAGTGCTTTGTGTGCATTATTGAGAGGAGACAGGAACAAACCTTTCCCCCACCATAAGGACAGGTTAATGTCTTGATTTCCTCTTCTCCAATAGGTGACAGGACTGATGGGGAGAACGAGGAGGAGAAACTTCAGCAGGATGCTTTTGAAAAAGTGAAACTGCCCCAGATGTTATGGGGAGGACACAAAGGGGATGTTTTCCAGATTCCTGAGCAGGGAGAAGCCTGTGGGAGTTGGCACAGGACCGAGAGGCAGCTGGAAAACCTTCTAGGAGAGAGAGAAGCAAAGTCCACTCATTGTAGAGGTGGTTTCAAGGAACTCTACAAAGCAGCAGTTCATTCTGAAATTGAGGCAGGAGAGAGACGTCACATCTGTCCCGAGTGTCGAAAAAGCTTTGAATCCTTTGCAGCACTTGTAAGACATCAGAGAACCCACAATGGGAGGAAGATATATAAATGCCTGGACTGTGAGAAAATCTTCAGTCTGAGAAAAAACCTTATTGAGCACCAGAGAATCCATACCAGAGTGAAACCCCATAAATGCCTGGAGTGTGGGAAAAGTTACACTGAGAGGTCAGTCCTTTTTAGACACCAGCGAGTCCACACAGGCGACAAACCCCACAATTGTCCTGACTGTGGGAAAAGCTTCATTCAGAGATCAACCCTCATTTGTCACCAAAGAACCCACTTGAGAGAGAGACCATATGAATGCACTGAATGTGGAAAATGTTTCAATAAAAGCTCAAACCTCCTTAGACATCAGAGAGGCCACACTGGAGTGAAACCATTTAAATGTCCTGATTGTGGAAGAAATTTCAGTCAGAGAACAACCCTTGCTTCACATCAGCGAATCCATACAGGAGACAAACCCCATAGTTGCCTTGATTGTGGGAAAAGCTTCCGTGTGAGATCAACTCTCACTAGGCACCAAAGAATCCACACGGGAGAGAAACCGTATAAATGCCCTGAATGTGGAAAAGGCTTTGTACAAAACTCAAACCTTCTTTCCCATCAGAAAATACACACAAGAAAGAAAATGCCCTCTGAGTCACCTTGAATGTGGCAGAATCTTTGGAGACAATGCCCCACCTTGTCATGCATCAAAGACTCTGCCTACATGGGCTTAGAGGAACAAACTCCATCTAACCAGGGACATAGTTATAAGAGGGACAGGTGGGTTAGCTGCACTGGGGGCCACTACTCCTGGTGCTGCTTCTGCATGACCATCTGTTGCCCCTCTCCTCTGCCCACTTTGTACACGATGGTGTGCAGTGGGACACAAGGCAGTGAGGTCTGGCAGCACATGAGAACCATCCACCAAACAAGCCAGAATCTTGCCAGGACCACCCCCACCCCCACCCCGGTCTCCCTGTAGGTGATCCCAGCCCACTCCTCCTCCGCCTCCATTGACCTTCATTTCTCCTGCTTCCCCCCACTCCCCCTTGCCCCTCAGCTGCCTCACTCCATGCCTAGGCCTCCCTACACCCCTGGCTCTTCCTTGTCCTCCTCATGTCCTCCCCCACTCCCAACAACTCCATGCCTCCTTCTCCCTTGCACTGTACCTCCCTCCCCCCACTCACCTACTCCAGGGGTAGGGAACACTTTCCCTCCTGGGGCCACTTTGAAAATTAGTACAAGTGCTCAGGGCCGCATAGCAATTGGAGTTGAAGCTGCTTGAGAGTGAGCTCGGAAAGAGGAGGATCCAGCTCATGGATCTGTCCCCTCTCCTTGTGTGGATGCCCTCATCTCTGCCCCCTAACCAGGAGTTCAGTCTTTCAGAGCTTGAGGGTAGCAACTGAATCCAGGGGCCAGGTCCAGGAGCTAGAAAGGGGCCACATAAAAACTAGGCTGGGCTTGAGGTTCCCCACCTACTCCCTCTGCCTCTCCATTCCCCTGCCTCCCTCCAACCCTGGAAATCATGCCCCCTTGCCCTGGCAGCCCTGACTTTCTCCCTCTCCCGGGGATGGAGAGCCTTTTCCA
This sequence comes from Sphenodon punctatus, assembly GCA_003113815.1. NCBI lineage: Eukaryota > Metazoa > Chordata > Lepidosauria > Sphenodontia > Sphenodontidae > Sphenodon > Sphenodon punctatus. Next base: position 207,944 of record QEPC01014118.1, on the reverse strand, counting down.
TCTTCTGCATCTGGTCCCATCCCAATCAAACTACACTCCTTCATCTAGCCCTTGAAAACCGTGTCCACACAGGGGAAGAACAATATTCCTATTGTACAAATTATTTATTGTATTGGTTTGATTGTATTGATTAAATACTGCTCCATTGGTTATACGTACCTCTTGCCATCTCTAAAGCAATCCCACAGAGCGACAGCCCTGGACGGCTTGAGAGAATGTCTCCTGAGCCCTCCCTCAGCATGTGCGGTGTTAAAGAGTCAAGTGACCCAATTCTTCCAAGTAAAATAAAACAGGTCAGTAACATTTGGTGTAACGTCAGTAGAATGAGCCTACGTTCATTCTTAATTCAAGTAAAGGCTTATACCAGGTTCGGTGCAATAAAATGTAATTTGTTGCTTCAGACTGATGGAGAAATGCACTGTTTCAACCGAATGTCAATCTGCTTTATTTTAATGGTGATTCCAATTCCGTTGATCGGTACTGGAGTGGTAAACAGACAAAGGCCTTTTTCAATGAGATGCACCCACTCGTGCCCATACAGTGCACATGGGTGGGTGCGTCCCATTTGAAAGTGGCAGAGAGCGACTGGGCGGGCTTGTACGCTTCCATGAAATGCGCGCCTCCACCCGCTGCCCCCACACGGAGCACCCAATAAAAAGCATCCTGGTCACAGCCGCAGCCTGATGTTCCAGGTGCAGCATGGAGTCAAGAAGCACTCCCAAGACTGCAAATCTGAGTCACCAGAGGGGGGCCCGACCCCCTCAATAATAGAAGTTCCTAACCCCCCCCCCCCCAAAGTCACAGGGCCGGCCCACCAACATCACCTCCGTCTTGTCTGGTTTCAGCCTCAATCGGCTCACCCTCAGCCAGTCCCCAGCCACAGCCGGGCAATAGGTAAGCACCGAGACTGCAGGGCCTGGGTCGGATGAAAAAGAGAGGTAGAGCTGAGTGTCTCAGCATACTGATGACCCTTCGCACCAAACCTCTGCATGACCTTGCCCAGCGGCCTCATATACCCACTGAACAGGAGGGAAGACAAGCTGGAAGCCTGCAGGATCCCACAGGGAAGGTCACAGGGGTGTGTGTGTGTGTGTGTGATGAGCAGTCACCCATCACCACCCGCTGCGACCTCCCTGACGAGAATGAACGGAACCACCCAAGAGCAGTCGCCGGGTCCTGCACTTGTGTCAACAACACCTCATGATTAAAGGCCACTGGAAGATCTAATCCACAGGGAATGAGTCAAGAGTGGAAGGGAGAGGAGTAGGGTGGATGGGTGGGGGGTTGAGAACTCTTATCAGGGGAGCCGTATCGAAAACCTTTTAAGATTTGAGTTCAAGAATGTTTACTGTCCTCTTGTTCTTGTTTGAAGAGGTTGTGGAGGTTAGAGAGAGTGTATAGGCCCCAAACCAAGGAGCTGGGGAGGCTGGAGTCTCTCACTCCAAATAGAAAGGGCCTGTTACTGTCAGAATGGGACTTCAGCCTCAGTATTATATTTTGTGTTGTGAGACGCCTCGAGCCATTTGCAGTGGGAGAGTGCGGGATACAAATTAAATTGATGATGATGATGATGAGTATGAAACTAGGGCGGCAATAGGGGCGGCTGTCCTGATAAAATCAAACTTTCCAAGGCTTCAGGGAAGCTGCATTAGTTTCTCCCCAGCAGAGGGCTCTGCTTTCTTGTTCAGAGGGAAAAGGCTGCTCGGGGTCTCTCTGCTCTGCACACAGGAAGATTAAATTCCTTGCTAGAGGCTTCTGTTTCCTCCACTGCGCTCTTGGATTCCGGATTGAGAGGTTGCTGTCCCCACACGCCTCAGCCCCCCCACCCGCCGCCCTCGTCAAGTCTTCAACCCATGGTCCTGTGCCCCCAGCCCAGGTGGGGACTGGCTCAGGCTGGAACTGGCCCGGGAGCAGCCTCGGGCTCTGCAGCCAGGAACTCCTGGAGGATTTGGGATGGGGGGAAATGCATCCGCTCAGTGTCTTTCCCCCACCCCGCTTTGCCCCCAGTGTGTCTGGGCCCCAGAGCTGCTGCTGTCCCCGACACCCCCCCAGGCTCTGACTCCTGTTGGCTCTGGCAGGAGCTGATCCAGCTGGAGAGAGACCAGACNCGGGAGTCCCCAGAGCGCTCCGACGAGCTCTCTCTGTCCGGTCTCGGTACCTCTCAGGGGATCCCGGGGGCGCCTCCCTCTGCGGGCGGGGGCCAGAGCGGGGCCAGCCGATTCCCCTGGCGGAACTGAGCGCCTCTCCCGCCACGGGCTGGGAAATCCCGACGGCGCTTCCACCGTGGCCGGAGCGGGTGTCGCGGACTCCCCCCGCGGGGAGCCGGGTGCCTGGAGCGCTTGTCCCGCCACGGGACAGACATGGCTCGGGCAGTGCGGTGCGGTGCCAGGCGGCGGGCTCTAGCACGCTGAGCTTCTGGTCCGAAAGCCGGGCAGACCGGTGTTGTGTTCCTCCCCCAGGCAGAGCAGGCGCTGGGGGTGCGGATCAGTGACCGGGATAGGGGCTCTGAGCACAAGGGGCGAAATCCTTTCTTCTTGCAATCACGTCGCGTATGACTCTGGCGAGGCGGGGGAAACTATATAGACCCCTAGAGAGGGGGCGGAGTCTTCTCGTCAGCATTTACATTGCAGTCACTTGTTAATAATGTCCGGCTTTGGGCACCAGAGGGCGCTAAATACCACTAGTGGGACTCGAATGAGAGGCTAAGGAAGAAGGAGGACTGGGAGGCAAGTGAGAGAGAATGATGCTTGTCAGAAGTCAGGCTGCAGCACAGATTCGTTCCCCTGCGGTCCCAACACAGCAACCCCCCTTCCTTCCCCGAGGTAGGGTTGCCTCCATCACAGGATCTGTTATAAAAGGGGGTGTGTGTCCCAACTCTGGTTCCCCTGGAATCTATTATAAGGGTGGGGGGGTCCCAACTCTGGTTCCCCTGGAATCTATTATAAGGGGGGGGTCCCAACTCTGGTTCCCCTGGAATCTATTATAAGGGTGGGGGGGTCCCAGCTCTGGTTCCCCTGGAATCTATTATAAGGGGGGGGTCCCAACTCTGGTTCCCCTGGAATCTATTATAAGGGGGGGTCCCAACTCTGGTTCCCCCGGAATCTATTATAAGGGTGGGGGGTCCCAGCTCTGGTTCCCCTGGAATCTATTATAAGGG
>QEPC01014118.1:165644-177923 GCA_003113815.1 Sphenodon punctatus | reverse complement strand
TTTTCAGGTTTCTTGTTTGGCTCTCTTTTTATTGGTCATTCCACCCAGCTCCCCTCCCCAAATTCCATTTCTTCTATGTGGCTTCCTCATCTTTTCCCCCTTCCTGGTCTTTTTTAGGCCTCCCCCCTTCTTTGGCATATCACAGCCTCCCCCACTCCCTTTGTTTCGGTTAAGCATCTGCTCTTGTATTGGTTTACTGCCCATTAAGGGCTACTGGCATTCCCAAAGCACCATTATTTCCAACTGGTGTATTCCTGTTGTCTCTGTTGTTTCCAGTCATTATTCCTGGTGCCTTGCCGGTACACCTGCTGAGAGATTTGCTTGATGGCCATACAAGAACATGGTGGAATAAACTTCCCTGGCATCCTTAGCACAATAGGGTTCAATAAATGTCTGCATTAAAATGCCTTGCAATTGCCTGCAATAAATATTACTCAGGATTGTACAGCGGTAACACTCCCGAAAGCTTATCTCCTCACACTCAGTAGAACGTTAGTGAAAGAGACAGCAAAACCTCTTTTCTCACTCTCCCCATTTGCCAAAATGGACACTTCAGAACTTCAGCACTGTGCAACCGATTTTCACAGACTAAAAACACCAAATCTTTTCAGGCCACTCTTGAATTTTTGAGCACTGCTAGATGTTTTTTAATTCTGCTCCCAGAATTAAGTCTCTATCGGGGGGTGGGGGAGAGGAGTTGCATGAGGGGAAAATGTTATTCTGCCTTCAAAACTCAAACATCTGTAACTTTCTTGGGTTTTTTTGGTCTGATTTGTCTGAAATTTGGACAGTTTCTATCCCTAACCCAGGCGCTCCTCCTTATAGTGATAGGAGAAATCATCCCAATTTTACAATGAATAGAATGTTTGTGATTTTAACACAGTGATGCGGCCGCTTTCACTATAGAGCGCCTCCTGTGGCTCTATAATTAACCAAGCTGGGACTTGCTGTAGGGGACAGAGACAGCCAGGGCTGTAAAAAACCCACTTGCCAGCTCAAAACGTATATTTGCCAGATGCAAAGAGGTGTGTGGATTTTTACAGCTCAAGTTATTAGAAGTTGTGGGATCTCTGATACACCCAGGTCACTTCTGCTCAGAGTTCTTCCTGGGCCTTGGAGTTCAGGAGCCTTGGTCCCAACGTATGATCTTTTTATTTGGCCAAGCATTTGGCAGGCAAGGATAGGAGCTGGGAGGGGATTTTGTAAATGGTTTTATTTATGTATATTTATTTATTTATTTATTTATTTTATTGTAGCCCGCCCTGAGCCCCAGGGAAAGGGTGGGATATATATTAACTAATTAAATCCTCTCTTCGTTTGTTTGTAGAGAGACTTTAATCTCCACCAGGGTGGCGTTACTGGGGGATGGCCTGGGGCAATTGCTCCCAGCCCCACAATTCCGGGGGACCTTGCAGCAGTGTCTTGATGTTGGCGCAGACCCTGCAGGGCCCCTTGTTATCCCAGCATGACCCTAAATGGGCTATCTTTGGGGTCCTGCAGAAAGATGGTCCCCATCCTGCCTGCATTTCCACCCAGCTAACAGGAAGTCAACAAAGGCGACTTCCTGGTGGGAGCAGAGGCGGTGGCAGCAGCAGTGGCGATGGCATGCAAACAGCAGGGGAGGAAACATTGAGGAGTGACAGGGGACCTAGTGGGCAGAGTGGTAGTGGTGGTGTCTTGGCTCCTGGGGGGGTCCGGGTCACATGGGAGGTGGTGTGGACAGATGCTTCTGGGCTGGGCAGAATGCTCCAGGGCTCCAGACAGAGGTGCATGGGAGTGTTCCAGGGCTCCAGATCGGGTGGGTTGGAGAGATGCATGAGAATGCTCCAGAGACCACTTTGAAAATTAGTACAAGCTCCTTAAGGCCACGTAGGAGTTGAGTGTGAGGTGGTCCTTGAGGAGTTTGCTCTGAGAGAGGAGGGCACAGAATGATCTGTCCCCTCTCCTTGGGTGCATGCCTTCGTCTCTGCTCTCTTACCCGGAATCCAGTCTTTCAGTGCTTGGAGGTAGGAAATGAATCTAAGGGCCTGATCCAGGGACTGGAAAGGGGCTGAATAAAAACTAGCCATGGGCCACATTTGTCCCCGAGGCCTGAGGTTCCCCACTCCTGTGTTAATGGAACTTCTTGACCAACTGATCTTGTTTTCAGATCAAGCGTATGGGGTTTAATATCAGTGCTAGGTCTTGACTGTCCAGTCCACAAATGTCTCAAAATTCCCATCTTTTACAAAAGAGCTGTTTGTCCTGCAGGAAACAGCTGACTCTTCCACAGAGTCTCCAGGACCATGGTCCTGTACATTAGACTCCCATGCCTCCCCCACCCCCCAACCTCCCAAGCACGGGAAGAGGCTGGATTAAAATTCCATGCATCGCCATATAAGAAGGTGGCCCTGCTTCCATGATGAGTAACCTGAGTTCTCGCATCCTCATGATTGTTGCATCCCTTGTCTCTCCCTCTGTTCCCCCCTTCCCTCTCCCCTCCCTCTGTCTTTAGATTGTGAGCTCTCGGGCAGGGACCGTGTCTATCTTACTCTCTGTAAAGCGCCAGGTACATCGCTAGCGCTATATAAATGCTTGTAATGATAATAATAGTAATAATAATAATTCATAAGCATAATGACAGCATACAGAGCAGCCATACGTTGCAGCCTCAGGTCAGGCACTGCATCACAGACACCCACCCCCATTGGGATGGTCAGCACCCTGGAGAGCTCAGTGCATCTTCCCAGCTCTGCTCTGTGGGAGAGCCAGAAGGAGGTGGGGCTCCAATGATGGACAGGCAGCCCTTAAAGGGTCCATGTGTGCTCTGTCACAGGCCTGTTCTCCACAAATCTGTATTTTACCCTGATCCCACTTATTTTTTTTCTTCCTCATCAGGATTTCTGATTTCCAAACCTGACATGATCTCTGGCATGGAAGGAAGTGAAGGGTCCTGTAACCTGGGTCTCCAGGGCTCTGAGGAAAGGAGAAGAGCAACACACACCTGCTCAGGTGAGGAACAGCTTGAACAAATTAGCGGTGGCAAATCGTGGGGTTCCTCAAAGACTCCCCACTTCTGCCTTATCTTACCCACATCAGCACTGCAGTCAGGAAGGAGCCTATCTCTGTGGCAGGTGCCATTCACATTTTCTCATCCACTCTGATTAATATCTGGACTAATGCTCTCCTGATAAACCTCACTTTCCTCTGAGAATTAAGACAGGCAGAAACTGCCCCTTCATGTCTCTGCTCTGGAGAAATGTGGGATTCAGCTCCTGGGATTTCAGTTTTTCTCAGCAATTACTGTGCTTCCTTCCTCCCTTTCCTCTTCCCCTCTGGAAGATTAACTTTCTCCCCGACTTCATGGAGTGACTGAATTATCTATTTTCTCCATCAGGTGACGAGACTAAGAGAGAGAATGAGGGGAAGCCTGGGCGAGAGGCTCCCAAGAAGGTGGACATCCATGGGACGTTATCAGGACTCCCTCAAAGGAATGTTTCTCAGATTCCTGAGCAGGAAGAAGCCTGTGAGAGTCAATGCAGGGCAGAGTGGCAGCTGGGGAACCATCTAATGGGGAGGGAAGAAAAATCAGTTAATTATGAAGGAGGTTTCAGAGAACTGCACAAAGCAACAATCCAGCTGCCAACTGAGCCAGGAGAGAGACATCATATCTGCACCGAGAGTGGAGAAAGCTTTGAATCCTTTCCAGTGCTTGTAAAACATCAGAGAGCCCATGATGGGGAGAAACCCTATAAATGCCTGGCCTGTGGGAAAAGCTTCAGTCAAAGCTCAAAGCTGCTTATACATCAGAGAATTCACACTGGAGAAAAACCCTATACATGCCTCCTCTGTGGAAAAAGCTTCAGCCAGAGCTCAACCCTTATCAAGCACCAAAGAACCCACATGAGCGAGAAGCCATATAAATGCTCAGAATGTGGGAAAAGGTTCAGTTATAGATCAACCCTTGTTACCCACTTGAGACTCCATACAGGGGAGCAACCATATAAATGTCTTGTCTGTGGGAAAAGCTTTGCTCAGAACTCACAACTCTTTTATCATAAGAGAATCCACACAGGAGAGAAGCCCCACAAGTGCCCTGATTGTGGGAAAAGTTTCATCTTGAGCTCAGGTCTGACCAGACACCAGACAATCCACACAGGAGTGAAACCATATAAGTGCCTTGATTGTGGGAGAAATTTCAATTACAGATCACGTCTCATTAGACACCAGAGAGTCCATACATGAGACAGTCCAGACCCCATAATTTGCGGGAAAAACTTCAATCTAAACTCGGAGCTTCTGACCGATCAGAAAATCCACACTAGAGTGAAATTGTACAAGTGCCCTGACTGTGGGAAATGCTTTAAGGAAATGTCATCCCTCATTAGACATCACAGGGTGCACACAAAAGCCAAACCCCATACATGTCTTGACCACAGAAAAAGCTTCACTCAGAGCTCAGAACTTATTAGGCACAGAAAAACCCACATGGGAAGGAGACCCTATAAGCTTCCCTCAAAGTGCAAGCCTTGTTCCACATCAGAGAATCCACATGGGACAGCAACCCTATAATGTCCCACTGTGGGAAGAATTTCTACTGTAGCTCAAATCTCATTAGACACCAGAGACTCCATGCAGAAGAAAAGGGTCCTTGCAGATGTCTTGCTGTGGTAGATCCTTCCAGGCAGCGTCCCATCTTTTCATGCATCAGAGACTCTTGTGTGCACAGGAATTTGAATCAAGGTCATGTAACTTTGGAAAATCAGTCAGCACATTGAAAGGGGTGTCCAGGTGGGGATGGAGCTTCTCTACATTAAGACTTAATCCAATAGGGCTTAATTAACTGCAAGTAAAATGTCCACAGCCAATAAATTTTGAAATAACTATGACCCTTGGCATGCAAAAGGCGAGAATAAAGTATCTTTGTCCTCTCACCCCAAACAGGTCAAAACTGTTTTATTTATTTATTTTGATGTGTCTCCTGCTCTTCCCCAAAAACTCAAGATGGCTTACAGCACAAAACCATACAAAAATAAATAAATATAAAAACCACTAAAAATATCAAACTATAAATTCCCACTAAAAACCAACGGCAGCTACAGAGGAGGAGGCAGCGGAACCGGCTGCAGTAGTGAGGTGCTGCCATACTGGGGCCAGGATGGTTGGGGCTCAGGAGCTGGAGTAGCCGCCTGGAGGGGGCTAGTGGTGGCGGGGGGAGCAGAGAGAGGGGGCGGCTACAGCAGCACTTGCTCGACATCTCGCACTAGAAAGCTGTGAAGTCTTGTGGGTCAATGCAAATGGGGGAAGGAGATCTCCGCGTCAGAACAAATCCTCAGGAATCGGTGCATTTTGACCACCAGCAATTAATGTTATTAACATTATTATAATTTTTTATTTTTTTTGGCTCACTCTTCTTTAAAATCTGCACATGTGACGGTCTCAAGGTGTACACAACATGGATAAATCTTCAGAACTGCAGCTCAAGCGGTTTCTGAAATGTAAGGGCTTTACGTTCTGCCATTTATAATGCAGCGCGGTCCTACCTCACGCAGTTAGAAAATAAGAAAGAGGAGGCTGCTCTGTGTTTGTCTCTGTTCTTGATACAAGAAGTTGAACTTCCTTGTGAGAGACTGCTGTTTCTCCATTGTGATCAAGGATCCTAGACTGGAACAGCTGCTAAATGCGTGAGCCCATAGTCTTCCCCCAGCTTTGCCCCCCACCCTCTTGTGTCTGCGAGCCCCAGAGCTGCTGCTGTTCCTGACACCCCCCAGGCTCTGGCTCCTGCTGGCTCTGGCAAGAACTGGTCCAGCTGGAGAGAGACCAGACCTGGTAACGGGACAGGGACCCGTCTTTCCAGCTAGATGGGGAAGAGGAGTGAGAGTGTGGGGAAGGAAAACAGAAGGAGAAGGATAACCATCTCCCATCCCTGCCCAGCTCCATTCCCTGCCTCTTCCCTGGGCAGTGACTTTCCTTGGGGGAGGGGGAGGAGCAGAGAGAGGCCAAGCTTGTCATAAGAACATGTCAGAGCAGATTATGAAAAGGATAATAGGAAAGTGTAAGAGATTAAAACAAAGTCGTTCAAATGCTCTTTTTTTTTAATTGGACCAACTTCTGTTGATGAGGCTGTGTAAGCTTAGGGCCGCACAGGGCCCTTCCGCAGGCAGATAGACTGAGCAGATGCAGACTAGGAATACATCTGTGATAACATCACTTGCGAAGGAGCAGTAAGGGAAAAAAAGTTCATTCGCATTTCAAACATTTAAATAAAATGAAGGGAAACCAAGAATTTGAGAGTTTTAAGACCAGTATCCTCTTAAAGGGACAGTCTCCTGCATTCCTTGCTGCTTTCCTGTTATCCAAATCCCTTGGAAGAAAGAGGAGACTGCTCAGGGCCCCGAAGGTCTGTTCCTCTGGGATGCTGTCCCCCTGCAATCGCTCTATGGGGCTGAGTTAAGGGAGGAGAGACTGGGTGTTTTTAGACGCACATTTCTCCTAGATGTTTGCTGTTTACATCCAGAACTTTCTGTGTGTCTAAATCACTCATCCAGATCTTAAACATCCGGATCTTTGAATTTCTGCATAGAACTTCTCCCAGAACTTTTGTGTGTAAAAGCTCCTGGTAAACTGCTTTGCTCCAGGCAGCTGTGGTCACTTGGTTTCCATGGCAGCCTGTCACGTCTACAGCTGCGGCTACTTTAGGCTGCCTCAGGGCAGTGTTTGTGTGAAGAATGCAGCCAGGAACTGCCTCAGGGCAGCGTGTGTGTGTGAAAAATGAATCCGGAACTTACTTGTGGACTTGTAAACCCAGAAGATTGAAAAATCCGGAACTTTAACGTTTGTGTAAAAATGCCCAATGTAGCCTGATCCCTGTATTGCTTAGTTGTCCCCAGGGTGGAGGCTGCACTCACTTCTCCCCAGCAGAGGGTTCTGCTTCTTGCTCAGGCGGGGAGGCTGCTCTGGTTCTTCTTCGCGTGGCTCTGTGCAGTATCAAGATTGGGTTGCGCATGGGCTGCCCTTCACCTGGTGGTGTTTACCTAGCTCACTAGATTTGAAAGACCATGTGATGGGATATAAAGCACTGTATATAAAGCACTCTCCCGCCTTAATCTGACAGTTCCTTCCAACCGCTTTTGCGGCTTGTCAGCGTCACCTTCGCTCGCTTGTCTATTTCACCTCAGAAATGGCTTCACCGGGAAAGCATAGTTTAAAGCAATGCTTCTGTACTAAAAACATCACTACTAAAGACCCTCACACCAGCTGTTTAGGGTCTAATTGCGATGCTGATGACTGCCCTGACTGTGCTCTGATGAAACCTAAGATGGTACAAGACAGAATCTTACGTCTACCTGCCATTTTTGGCAGAGCTTGAAGTGAAAGAAAAAAGGGCTGGAAAATCAAAAAGACAGAAGCCGTTCACTTCTCCTTAGTCTTCCTTGTCTATCCCCAGTCTTTGGGCAGAGGAAATTGTTTATCGCTCAAAAACGGAGGAAATTATCACCTTTCCAACATCGGAGGTAGAAGGCACTTTAATTTCTGAGGAGAAATTACCTCAGATTAAATGCTAAAAAAGTGTTTATATATTTATTTATTATATTTTATTTTTTAAATTTACTACCCTGTCCATCCTGTCACAAGCAGCTTGGTGTGGTGGTGGTTATAATTATAACAAAATAAAACAACAGTAAAGCTAAACCCAACTTTTTTAGGGGAAAGAGCCAGCAACCTGGTTTGCTCTCCCTCCCCTCTTACTTCAGAAGATGAGAGCGTGGTAGAGACAGGATTTCGATCCCCTCAGAGATCACCACTTTCTTTTCCCATTTTGAACTCCTCCTCTCACTATATAGAGGGGACTGTGCAGTCCCCCTACTCCAATGCTCCAGACCTACCATTTAAACTCAGACCCCTGTTACCAGTGATGCTTTTCACACAAAATAGCAGATCCCCCTCTGCTGTGTAAGGCAGCACCCTATGAAATGCAGTTTGAGGGGTGCACAGGAGAATTAAGGAGCCCAGGTCAAGAGTTCAGAATCAGGCTGGGTTGAAGCCTAGAAAGTAAAGATGAGCCCATCTTGCAAAACCAGCCCAACCTTGGGAAAGGAACGTAGGAGGAGACCTGAGTAAACATGGAGCGATTGAGTCAAGGGTATCCTCCCTTTGTGATAAACGTCCCTGGCTAATCTGATAAACTTCTAACTAGCAACAGCTTTCAAAGTATAAGATTAGAATTTAAGTATGGAAACAGAAGGTCATTAGTGCTCTGTGTTTTCTAAGAACTCACCTGGATCCCTCCACCCACCTGAATGCCCAAGAGTGTTCCCTTCCTGTATCTTTAGAAATCCCCCCCAACCCTGTGATTGATACTTTATTGTTCCTTTAGAAAATCCCTGGAACTGATGTTTATATTTGGAGCTTTCCTCTTGTCCCACCCAAAGGCCCTCGAAAATCCCTTTGTCACTTTCAAATACCTATTGGGTCAGTTCCCAGTAGCTCTCATCAGCTCCCAGATCCTTTGTGCAAACCCTATAACTGCTCCCTATTTCCCCATGTGAGTTGAGTGGCCCTTGAATGTAGCACTGTGCAGGCTACTCACAAGCCTGCTTTAAGGATTACTCCCGGACACACACACACACACACACACCCCTCCCCTGTCTGTCACTTTTTCATAGGACTGCACAGGATCCATGGAGTTAGCGGTCTCCTTACAGCAGCTCAGGAGAGGAAACTAGTTTTCTTTTGGGGTTCCCTGCCATTCATTGCTCTCCCCTCCCTTCCCCCTGTCCAAACTAGTTCCACTTTTGCAGCTGCTGCTTTTATTTAAGAAAATCAGCCAGACTGGAGGCTTGTTTTGTAACCCTTGTGATTTCCTTTTAATAAATACGGAATGGTGTATTGGAGCACCCCTTGTTGTGTTTGGTTTGGGGGGTGAGATTGGTCCAGCCTCTGCAGCGTGCTACGACCTCAGACTGATCCCTGGGACACGTGGGAACCCCATGTGAGATAATTTGGCTTAATTCCCCTAAACTGAGAGATGGCTGAATATTGGGGTACCGGCCCCCAGTGTTCATCTGTGGAAGTGAGATTCCCTGTCTTAACAACACCCACACTCTAACACTGATAAAAATGGGTGTTACATTATATTAATACATGTTGCAGGGCTGCAGGTGTGCTCTATGGGTACCCTGCAACATGTATGATAAAATTGCAACACCCATTTTATCAGTGTTAGCGTGTCTGTGTGAAAAGGGCAGTGAATGACTGGCTCAACCTACAGTACAAAGAGTGGAAACTACAAGTAATTAATACCTGCGGAGACACTCCTCAGTTCGAGTTCCCTTGGGCTTATTGGCAGACTCAGGAGGAGTCATGAAGACAAGAGACTCATCTTCCACTGATTTTAAGCCCGGGGCAGGAGGAAAGGGATCCCAACCCTTTCCCTTATCTCACTTAGAATGAAAGCCCCAGGAAGGAGGAAAGGGAACCCATGCCCCTTTCCCTTTTCCCCTCTGTTAATGAAAGCCCGAGGCAGGGGGAAAGGGAACCTGCTCTCTCCCTTATCCCCCCAGGAAGGAGGGAAGTTAGAGCAAGGCGCGAGGAAAGGCAGAGGAAATGCTGCTGCCGCCTCCTCCAGGATGCCTGTTTAAACTCTGCCCCTGCCCTCTGCCCCTAGTCACACTGTGCTCAGAACAGGAGGGGTTTGGAGACATCAGCATGGCAGCCAGCACTGACTGCGGTCTCCATGCTGCTCTACTGAGCGGCTCTTCTCTGGGGTGAGTCGGAAGCAGCTCCTCCTGCGTTTTTTAGGTAAAAGTCATGGAAGTCATGGAAAAGCTGTAAAAGTCACAGTGAGGGGGAAAATTCACCAAAATAGTGACCCCCATCACTACCGTGACTAAATCTTAACCCTTACCATAAGGGATCCCTACATGAGGATTTTAAAGAATTTAACTTACATCCATCATTCTTACCCAAATTGGTGTCACGTTCTCATTTAAACCAGACAATAGTCCTGTCGCAAGGAGATACTGGACTACAGGTCTAACAAATATGTAAAAGTAAAGGTTAAACATGTATGTAATGTAAAAACTGAGAACTGGAAACTCACTTCATGTAATGGAGAGAGACAAAGCCAGGCCCAATGTGTATTCAGATAAGCCTGGCAACACCTCTGCAGGAGCCAGACAGAAACCATTCAGTTGCAAATGCATCTTTCCTGCCTACGGGACTGGAAACAGAGTCCTCCGGCACAAAGAAACTTGGATACATATAAAAAGGGGGGAGATCTTTGCCCCTTAGGTTCAGTTGGGATAAGAAACTTTGCTGGCTAACCAGCTGAAGGACTTTTATAGGGTAAGATCTTAACTAGGGACTTACTCAAAACAGACTAGGATTGCGTTATTTACTTTTGTTTTATTTGCCACTCTATGTTCAAACTATATTTGTTTATGTAATAAATAAACTTTCTTCTTTACTAGGAAGTGCTTTCTGTGGTCTCACATTGGGGAACACAGTCTGAGACCTTGTGCCCTCAAGCACTTGCGAATCCAGAGAGAGAGAGAGAGAGTGAGTCTGGGAATGGGAGGTCTCTGGAGCTTGGGTGACAGAAGTGTAGTTCCCCTTGCAGGACTGGATCAGCTAGAGAGAGAACTGATTCAGACGGGCTGCAAGTGAGGGAAACTGAGTCACCTAACCCAGAAATGTGGGGTAGTGGACCCCCAACCTGTGACAAGTCCCACCCCAATTCATGCCTAAACTACATGAGACAGAAGAACAAAGGTCTCTCCACTCATTAGACGCGAGACTTGCTGTCCTGTTCTACTTGAAAATGATAAAGGACATTAGAAAAACACAGAACCTTTTTGTGTCCAATACCACAGGTCACCTAGGTTTTAAGATTTCATCCCAAACCATTTCAAAATGGCTTATAACTTTAATTTCATTCATTGTGTTATTTTCAAGTGCGGTGCAACCTGTACATTGGCATGCTCATAAGTTATGAGAATGTCAATGTACAGGTTGCACCGGACTTGAAAGCACGCTCCGTTAGAGCAATGGGGGCTACAATGTTCCACACCTGCTGATATTTGCAGAGCTGCAACGTGGACTTCCATAGGCTTTACGCGTTGATTCAAAAGAAACAGAAGGTTGCTGCCTTTTAAACATGGGTCTTGGAGAGGTCTCCATACATTATCACAACTTCCTACCCCCTCGGTGAATTTAATTTTTTTCTTACAAAAGGGTTGGATGGGAGAAGGGTTTATATACAGTGGGGGGGAGCCGTCACGTGGCCTTTTTCAAATTTAGTGAGCTAGCCGGTGAAGGGCGGCGGACGCGCAATTCAGTTGTGAGACTGTAGGGGGCCATCTCGAAGAACTTTGTTTTAACAAGGTAGCAACCTCTCGCTCTGCGAGATGCTGCTTCCGCCTGACTGGGCGCCGGTCCTTCCTGGGACTTCCTGCAGTTTTCTCCCCTCGGATTTGGAAAGGAGTCCCGGCAGCTGCTCGGAACTCTGCTGCAAATGTGAGATTCCTGAGCTTGAGACACCAGAAAACCGCAGAGACGCAACGAAAGCAACAGCCTTGGGATCAAGGTGGGGAAATTAGAGAGGCGCGGGGTTAACTTTCTCCGGCTGCCCAGCTCCTCTCCCTGCCTCCTCCCTCCTGGGCAGTGACTTACTCTCCGTGAGGCAGGGAGAGGCCAAGCCAGTCCTGGACCCTGCCCTGTCCAGACCCCGGGGATGCGCTGCCTTGGGTGGGGGACCGGGAAGGAGGCTCCTTTGAATCTGCTCTTTTCTAGCGTTTGACTCAGAGACTCTGTCCCTGGAGGGTTTAAAAATGTCTCCGGAGTTTAGTCCTGGGGGAAGGGGCCGGACTGCACTGGAATAAAGTGAAGGAGCCATTTCCCAGCAGGGCAGAGTTCAGCTCTTGTGTCTGCAGGGAAAGAGCCTGGGGGAATCAGGGGTTTGAACTAGACTGAAGTCCCTTCTGAAATCTGCCTCATCATTGCCCTTCTCGCCCTGACAGGCTGCAGAGTCTCCATTCAGGACGGTGCTGAAACCTCCCCTCTCTCAGGAAGGGGCAGACTGTGAAAAAGTTTGGGGCTGATGGATCCAGGCTGTATGTGGTCTGAGAGGGACTGGATCCCCTCCCTGGCTCCCTCGTTCCCCAGGAAGGAGCCTGAGGCCTGTCGCCCCATATGGGAAGGCCCGGTCAGCACCCATGCTGAGACGAAGGCAGCCATTTCCCCCCTGACCCAGGCCAGTGAGGAAGCCGCTCGGCAGAGGTTCCGCTCGGGCCCGGTGCC
>QEPC01014118.1:152533-165633 GCA_003113815.1 Sphenodon punctatus | reverse complement strand
GCGGCTGGGTGAGGCGGCTCGGCGCTGGCTGCGTCCCCAGGAGCGCACCAAGGAGCAGATTGTGGACAGCGTCATCCTGGAGCAGTTCCTGGGCGTGCTGCCGGCGGGCGTGCGGGCCTGGGTGCGAGCCAGGGAGCCGGGCAGCAGCGAGGAGGCAGCTGGACTGGCTGAGGCCTATCTGGGGGAGTGGGCACCAGCCCAGACTGATCAGGTGACTATTGTAGGATGCTGGGTGACATGAGGGGGTGAGTGGCAATTGTTGGCATGGACTGGGTGACAAAATCGCTGTCAAGAAACCTGCAAATATAAGATCAGGGTGATTGAATGAAAGGGTCTTGTAAGGCCCAGCTGGGTTTTCATTACAGAGCTGTCTGTTTCACTCATGTTCTGGTGTGTTATGTGAGGAGGTGAGCTTTTATTGCAGGCAATGGCAGTGTCTTCATGAGGCTTTTATTGTAGGCAGTGAAAGTGCAGATGTTAGGAGATGAGCTTTTATTGCAGGCAATGGACAGGACACAACTTGAGCTGAAAGAGAAACTCACTGGTTGGCTGTTCTGGTTGCCAAGCAAACTGCCCAGCAGGGGAAGCTGACAAGGCACAAGGAATGCTGATTGGAAACAATAGAAACCAAAGAAATACCAATTGGAAGAAATGGGGCTTTGTGAGTGCCAGTAGCCTTTTATGGGCTGTAAACCAATAAAGTGGCAGATGCTTAAAGAGCTGCCTAACTGAGTCAGACCAATGCTCTATCTTAGCCCAGTACTGTCACAACCTGACACAACAGCAGGGTTTCAAATGCAGGTCTCCAGCAGAGGCTTCACCCAGGTGTTCTACCTGAGACCCTTCAGGATCCCTGGCAGAGGCCTCACTCATGTATGATAATGAGATCCTACACTTGAGATGCCAAGAATTGAGCCTGGGACCTTATACATGCAAAGCATGTGCTCTACCACCTGAGCCATGATCCACCCCGTGCTTATCTGAAACAAAGGGAGTGGGGGAGGATCTGAAATGCTATAGAAGGGAGGAGGGGGTGGGGGGACTGAAAAAGGCCAGGAGGGGAAGCCATGGAGAGGAAATGGAAAGATGGGGAGGGGAGCTTGCTGAAATGACAGATATGAGATCACTGGGAGAAGCTGGGCCGATAGGAGCTTGATGAAATGGTAGGAGGATGCTGGGAGTGGCTGGCATGATGGGGACTGGGTGGAGTAATGGCTAGGAGGCTACCAGGAGTGGCTGAAATCAAGGGTGGAATGATAGGTAGGACACTTCCAGGAGTGGCTGAAATGATGGAGGGTTGGGTAAAATATAGAGACCCAATGCTACTGTGGGAAAAGCTTCTGCCAGAGCACAGAGATCACTAGACACCAGAGAATCCACACTAGAGAGAACAATCCTGTATGTATGCCCTGAATGTGGTCAAAACTTTCAGGGCAAGTTCTCCCTCATCCTGCACCAAAGGGCTTATGTGCAGGGGGGGTGGGGGTCTGGACAGAAAAGTCATTCTTAACCCACAACAAAAGTTTCTACACTGAGGATGACTTCTGGTTGACCAATGTGTTTTAACTAAGTTAAAAAATTGGTGTAAAATAATACATGAACTTGTATGGAGGTTGTTCTGAGATGAATCCTTCAGGGAATAGATGTAGAACTAGGATGGGGTATGATAATGGAGAGGCAAGTCCATCCTGGGGCCCTGAGTTCCATGTGCGTTATTGACAGGAGCAGAGATTCCAATCTGTCAGCTTTCGCTGGAGCTGTTATTGGCTGACCTAGAGGCAGCAGGTACTGAATGGGGCTCTTCTTTTCCCTGTTTCAGATGCCAGTGACCTTTGATGATGTGTCTGTGAGTTTCACTGAGGGGGAGTGGGCTCTGCTGGACCCTGGGCAAAAGTTCCTGTACTGGGATGTCCTGCAGGAGAATTATGAGAATGTGGCCTCACTGGGTAAGGATCTCTCTCCTCTCAGTTAATAGAAGCTGGGGGATGGGATGTTCTGTCAAAATCTGAGTCATTTTCCACTTGGGGACCATCCCTAGAAAATTCTCAACATTTTTGGCTTTGAAGTAGTTTTACAGACAGACAAAAGGAAACCACTTGTTTGTCTGTGGTGTCTCTCCATATACAGAAATCTAGGGCTCCTGAGCAGGGATCAGCTGTACCTACAGTGACCCATTTCTTGAGCTCCTTCATTGGCCAATCATCACTGGGCATTTAATGTGACCCCCTTGTTGAGACAAACAGGGAAGTTTAAGCTTGATGCCTCTGAAACAGCCTGCTAGGGAGAGAAGCATCTATGATTCCCACCAAAAGATTGAGAGCTTCCCTTGGTCTGCCTCATCTCACCCATGTCAGGGTCGTAGCCAGCAGGGGTTGGATCCTCATGGCAGATGTTACTTATAGCTTCCTGGCCTCCTTGATTAGCACCTGGCAGCAATTCCCTCCCCACTGACCTCCAAGCCCTGAGGGTCGAGACCGGATGGGGTGCGGAGTTGGTCTCCTCCTGCGTCTGTTCGGAACAAGGTTTGGGAAATTTGCCATTTAATACTTCAGGAAGGGACTAAGAAGAAATAGCTTCCTAGAATCAGGGTGTCCACGTGGCTCCCTTACCTTGGCCTCCTTCATGTGTACCTCCTAGTGCTGGGAACTCCCCTTTCCTACCGCCTCTGCATGCTGGCAGGGGTTGCCAATACTGGCAGCAGTGGGGTCAGTGACGGGGCCTCTTCTGGTGCACAGAGGAGGCAGGAAAAAATGAGCACCAAGCACTGAGCAGACCAAGCCAGTGGGTGGTGGAAGCAGAAGAGAGTCGGGTGGCAGGTGTTCTGTAGTGGGGGAGGGGTGAGCTAAGCTAGGGGCTGGTAGAGGCAGCAGCCCCAAGGGCAGTGAGTGAGTATGTGGTTGTTTTTAGACAAGCGCCTCCCCCACCCATTACCCACCCACCAATGCAGCCCTGCAACATGCATGCTTGGTGAGTGGGGAGATGCTTGTCTAAAAAGAAGCTTGTATGAGTAATTCTGAGAGGTTTAACTGCGAGCATGCATGTGCGTGGTCCTTTTTACATGGGTGGCACCCGTGCTTGAACACCCAGAAAGCTGGGTGTTCGTGTGTTGCTGCCACCCATGTAAATCCCACGGGGGTGGGTGTTTGTTCCCGTGCACACGCATGCATACCCACCAGCACACACACAGCCACCGGTAAAAACGGCGGTTGCTCCGTGCATGTTGATGGGTGGAGGTCGGTGTAGTTGGGTGTGTGCCAGTCTACACCCTCCCCCTCCCACTGCTACCCATCACCCTCACAGTGAGGCACTGCCTGTGTGCGCCATCCGAAACTTTCCCCCCCCCCACTGCACACAGACTGCGGTGCACGTCGATTCCCCCGCACTGCGACATGTGTAGAAAGGGTCTCTGTGCATGTGAGATTTAGCCAAGTGAAGATCTCAAAGTGTGTCTCTTTGAACTGGTAGCTTTGTGCTTCCCCCCTCCAATATTTCATCCTTCATAGCATTTATTGGCCCTTTTTAAATGGGCAGGGGAATCAGCGTGCGCACCACAGCGTGGACACACCGATTCCCCACATGTCCCCCATGCACGGAGCCAATTGCCATTGTGGCCAATTGCTCTGTGCGTGGGCGATGGGCGGAGGTGGGCGCGCATGTGTGTTGCCTGGGAGAGCGCAAGCTCACCCACCCGTGCATCATGGCGTTCACACAGGCAGCACCTACCCATGCCCACTGCGTGACGATGAGTTGGTCCGTCTCATGTAAAAAGGGTCGTTGTGTTTCCACTGTCTGTGAGATTCTCTCCCTCGCACCCCAGCTCGGGAAGCACCTCATGTCTGGATTCTCTCTTCAAGCAGGCGGTGGGCTGGCAAGTGAGGACGAGGAGGTGAATGCTCAGCTGGAAACTTCCGAGCAATTGGAACAGCACATGGTGTTTGTGGGAGGATCCAAAGGGGAGGTTTCCCTGATTCCTGAGCAGGGAGAAGCCTGTGAGAGCCGGCGCAGGTCAGAGGGGCAGCTGGAAAGCCTCCCAGGAGAGAGAGAAGCAGAATCCCTTCCTTATGGAGATGGTTTCCGGGAGCTGCGCAAAGCGGTGATCCAGCTGCAGACTGAGCCCAGAGATATTTGTCACATCTGCACCGAGTGTGGGGAAAGCTGTTCATCCCTCCCAGCACTCGTTGTGCATCAGGGAACTCATGGTGTGGAGAAGCCTTCTTAATGCCTGGACTTTGCTCTGAGCTTAAACCTTCAGACAATTCACTCAGGAGAGACGCTCTATCAATGCCCTGCATGTGGCAAAGGCTTTCATCAGGCTGTGCTCTGTACTAATCAACAGCAAATCCTCATAGGAGAGAGACCTTACAAATGCCCAGGGTGTGGGGAAGGCTTTGATCACTTCACAGACTTTATTAAACAGCAGAGAATGTACACAGGAGAGGAACTTCCTGCATGCTCTGAGTGTCAAATAAGCTTCAGAGTGAGGTCAGATCTTATTTATCATCTGAGACATTTCCACCAAATAAACAAACCTTTCAAATGTACTGAATGTCAAAAGAGCTTTTATTATAGCTGGCACCTGGAAAGACACAAGACAATCCACACAGGAGAGAAATCCTATAAATGCCCTGGCTGTGGTAAAACTTTCAGCCACAGGTTGTATCTTATGACACACAAACTGATCCACACTGGAGACAAACCCTACAGATGCCTTGAGTGTGGGAAAAGCTTCAGACAGAAAGCAAATTTAAGATTTACTCACCAGAGAATCCACACAGGCGAGCAGCCCTACAGATGCCTTGAGTTTGGGAAAAGCTTTGGACAGAAAGCAAATCTTAATGTCCACCAGAGAATTCACACAGGCAAGCAGCCCTATAAATGCCTGGAATGTGGGGAAAGCTTCCCTAGGCATATGCAGCTCCAAACACATCAGAGAACCCATACAGGAGAGAAACCATATAAGTGCCCCCACTGTGAGAAAAGCTTCACTTGGCGCTGTCAGCTCACTAATCATAACAAGACCCACATAAGAGACACATGCTATCAATGCCCTGAATGTAGGAAAAGCTTCAGACAGAAGTCAACCCTGAGAATCCACCAGAGAATCCATACTGCAGAGCAACCCTACAAGTGCCCCGAGTGTGGGAAAGGCTTCCGTAGGAATGCAGAGCTCACAATTAATAAGAAAATCCACACAGGCAAGGAACCCTACAGATGCAGCAAGTTTGGGGAACAGCTTTATGCAGCTCCAGAACCTTAAGAAGCATCAGAGAGGTCGTGATGGCATGAAATCCTATCAGCTTGGAGAGGCATCAGCTGAAGCCCCATTAGATCCCAGGGGTGCCACATTGATGCAGACCCTAGACAACCCTCACTTGCAAGACTCTGTTTTTATGACGACATTCAATAAAAGTGAGAGCTGGCACCTTTCTGAAAACTTTCTCTCAACATCAGGATGAAGGAATGAAGTCTTTGGGGTTTAAAAAAAGGAAAAAAGATTTTTTTTTTTTCATGCAATGCAAAATTGCAAACCTCCCTGCTATGGCATATTGTGGCAGGCAATAGCGGAAGTGGGCACATAAACAAAATTGGAGGATAGGCCCCTTAATGGCTATTGGACAAGTTGATCGGGGGATGCAGCCTCTAGCTGGTGGGAGGGAACAGATTGTTCAGCACTCTTCAGTTTTTGCTTATTTCCCCTGATGCCTGTGGTTCAGAGCACTGTCAGAGACAGGATGCTGGGCTAGATGGATCCCAGGTGTCAGGTCCCAGCCTGAACCCGCAGGCTCAGGTTCGCTTAGGTCCAGGCAGTTCCCCAGTGGGCTTCTTACTGCTGCTTCCACCTCGTGTGCATCTCCAGTCCCTTTTGCAACCCCCAGCTTCCTGATTGGCTGATAACCAAGATATATGCCTGGCTGGGGGCAGGAGGAAGCTGGGTGGAGCAATCTCTTGCTTCCAGCCCTGCCCCTAACTCTTGCTCTGATCCTTAGTCCCCTGCTCTGCTTCCAGTCAGAGTCAGCCTGAGAGATGACGGGGCAGTGTTGTGACCTGGGGCATGGGATGGGGGAGAGGGCTCCCAAAGCTTGCTCTCTGCCACCAGAGTGGCTGCTTCCTCCTCAGCCCTGCCCCTCCATCCATCCTGCCCCCACCCCACCTACTCTGGGAGGGGGCCATCAGGGGACTGCAAGAAGTGGCTGCCCTGGGGGCCAAGAATCATGGGCAGGGGCAGTGCTGCCATTGCTGCCACCACCTGCCCAGCGTTCTACAGCAGGATTCCAGTGGTGGTGATGTGGGGGTGGGGGAGGAGGCAGCAGCGGCACAGTTCCTGTGTGCATGACTCTCGGCTTCTTGTGAGGGTCCTGCTCTCCGCCTCTCACTGGCAGAGAAGGGGAGGGGGCAGTGTGACAAAACGCAGTAGGGGGCGCTATACAGAGAAGCCACCCACCTTACTGGGTTACGTCGAAAGATCGCTGCCACCACTGGGAACCAGGAAACTAGAGGGATTCACACCTTCCTGGATATGTGAAGCCCCAACACAACTCTGGTTCTTCGGTCACAGCTCCCCTGGTACCCCTCTTGTTGAGGTCAGTCGCCCTAGGGTCACTCTCTGTAGGCAGAGCTGCAGAAAACTGTGTGTCTTGCAAGGACTCCCCCTTCATGGGTACAAATCCTTCTAACCTTTAAAGGTGCCAGAGGCTTTCTCTTTCCAGCTGCTGGTCCTTAAACTCTGGCATAGACACATCCGTTTTACAAAACAAAAGAGGTGCTTTATTTTACAAAAGCAGAAAAACAGGTTTGGCAACAACGCTAGCAAACTTAAAATAGGATCTCAGATTGGGGATTCTGGTGTCCCCTGGTTTGCGTAATCTCCTCCTAGGACTGAAGGTAGAAAGGCAGTTGCTGGTACTTACAGGCCCCTTCTCATCACTCGTGCAGGATTAAAACAAGTGAGGCACATGTCTTAGCTGGCTCCCTGCCAGCAGCGTGTTGCAGTTTAGAAAGAGACAGTCAGAGAGAGTGTGGGCAGAAGGGGTGTGGCCTGGCGTTTTAAGCTCGACCCCTCCTCCCCTTTGGGAATCGCCCCCAGGTAGGGGTTTCTCCAATCCAGGTGAACTGCCTGAGCCCTCTGACCTGTGACGTCACTTAGGTGAGACATCATGACGTTCATCTTGAGATACTGATCCCTGTCCTTGGTTTTTGGAGCATGCCCAGAACACTTGTCCTGTGACCTTGCATTTGTCCAGGCCCGTGGGGGTGGGGTGGGGTGTGTTGATAGGGTGTAGCAGAGTGTTTGTCTAGGATACTCTGGTAGGGAAACAGGGGCATTTTGCCACAGGCAGAACCCGCCATCCTAGAGGCATGGATGGGGAGAGGGCCTGGCGGGAACTGCCCATCCTGAGGTCTTAGGAGTGCTGCTCCTGGGGCGACCAGGACTTGCCTGCCTCTGTCCAGCCCAGCTACTGTTGCTTTGCTCCCTGGCCCTGCTCTTGCTCTCCCTGGTTCCTGTCTTGCTGCTGCCCTCAGCTCTTGCTTCTAGCTCCAAACTTCTTGTCTCCAGTTCTCCCCAATCTTGTTCTTGAAACCCCCCTCCCCAACTCAGTTTTTGCTCTTCCAAACCTTGCTTTCCCCTCCTGTTCCAATTCCAGTCTTGCTTTTTCGCTTCCTCCTGTGATGCTGCCTAACTCCAGCCCTGACCTCAATCTGGACCCTGCACCCCTAACCCCCTGTCCATCCATGTCCCGGGTGCCCCTCACATCTGGTCTGACCCACTAAAGTTGGGGACCTGGGGTCATGGCATTTTCCCTATTAACAGCAATGGGGGAAACGCAGTGAATGTGGGTCCTTGCGCATGGTCATTCTTGTGGCCTTGGGGCATAGGTTACCAAATCGTGGGGTGTGACAGCTGGAGGGTGTGTGTGTTCCCAGCACTTCCCAGTCCCAGTAGACGTTTACTGTACTTACTTATTTGGCATCTCAACTGCGGCTCTGGCAGTGTCTATGTGGCTCCCTGAGTTTGGCCTCCTTCACATGCACTGCCTAGTGCTGGGAACTCCCCTCTCCTTTCTCCTCTGCATGCCAGCAGGGGCTCCCAGAAGCAGCAGTGGTGTCAGTACTAGGGGGTCCCTTCTGGTGCACGCAGGAGGTAGAAAAAATGAGCACCCAGCACTGAGCATATCAGGCCAGTGGGTGGTGGAGATGGAAGGGGGGCAGGGTTGGCAGGTGTGCTGCAGTGGGAGAGGGGTGAGATAAGATGGACGCAGTGGGAGGCAGCAGCTCCAGGGCAGTGAGTGAGTATGTATGAGTAACTCCATGAGGTGGTGTGGGGGTGTTTGACTGTATGCATGAATCCGTGTGCACGGGAGGACTAGAGTGACATTTAAGGGTGGATGTTGGCCAAGTGAAGATCTCAATGTGCATCTCTTTGGACTGGTAGCTTTGTGCCCCCCACCCACCAATATTTCATCTTCCCAAGGTTTTTTGTGGTTCTATTCTCTGTGAGATTCTTCTCCCCACACCCCAGCTCAGGGAGTATCTCATGTCTGGATTCTCTCTTTCTTCGAGCAGGCAATGGGCTGGCGAGTGAGAACGAGGAGGTGAATGCTCAGTTGGAAACTTCCGAGCAAGTGGAACCACAGATGATGTTTGTGGGAGGATCCAAAGGGGATGTTTCCCCAATTCCTGAGCAGGGAGAAGCCTGTGAGAGCCGGCGCAGGTCAGAAGGGCAGCTGGAAAACCTCCCAGAGGAGAGAGAAGCAGAATCCCTTTGTTGTGGAGATGGTTTCAGGGAACTACGCAAAGCGGTGATCCAGCTGCAAACTAAGCCCAAAGAGATTTGTCACATCTGCACCGAGTGTGGGGAAAGCTTTTCATCCCTCCCAGCACTCGTTGTGCATCAGGGAACCCATGGTGCGAAGAAACCTTCTAAATGCCTGGACTTTTCTCCAAGCTTAAACCTTCAGACAATTCACTCAGGAGAGACGCTTTATCAATGCCCTGCGTGTGGCAAAGTCTTTAATCAGGCTGTGCTCCATACTAAGCAACAGCAAATCCTCATGGGAGAGAGACCTTACAAATGCCCAGGGTGTGGGGAAGGCTTTGATCACCTCACAGAGCTTATTAAACAGCAGAGCATCCACACAGGAGAGGAACATCCTGCATGCTCTGAGTGTCAAATAAGCTTCAGAGTGAGGTCAGATCTTATTTATCATCTGAGACATTTCCACCAAATAAACAAACCTTTCAAATGTACTGAATGTCAAAAGAGCTTTTATTATAGCTGGCACCTGGAAAGACACAAGACAATCCACACAGGAGAGAAACCCTATAAATGCCCTGACTGTGGTAAAGATTTCAGCCGCAGGTCATATCTTATGACACACAAACTGATCCACACTGGAGACAAACCCTACAGATGCCTTGAGTGTGGGAAAAGCTTCAGACAGAAAGCAAATCTTAATACTCACCAGAGAATCCATACAGGCGAGCAGCCCTACAGTTGCCTTGAGTGTGGGAAAAGTTTCAGACAGAAAGCAAATCTTAATACTCACCAGAGAATCCACACGGGTGAGCAGCCCTATAAATGTCTAGCATGTGGGAAAAGCTTCCCTAGGCGTATGCGACTTGAAATACACCAGAGAACCCATACAGGGGAGCAATCTAATAAGTACCCCTCACCATGAGAGAAGCTTCACTTGCATCTGAACAACCAGAATACCCACATAGGAGAGAAATCCCACCAATGCCCTGACTTTGGGAAAAGCTTTAGTCATTGCCAAAGTCTTACAAGACACCAAAAGACCCACACAAGAGACAAACCCCACCAAGTCCCTTAATGTGGAAAAAATCTTCAGACAGAAGTCAACCCTGAGGAATCCTGGGGGGAAATGGTGAATTATTATTATTATATTTATTATGATTGGTATTTTATTAATATTGCACCAGCAATGTGCATGGCACTGAACAATCATTGTTTAGAGACAGGTTCCTGCTCCAGCAGGGGGTGGGTCTGATGCTTACAGTCTAGGATGGACAGGGGAAAGATGCTTGAGGAGCAATGGGGAAGGAGATTCCAAGGATGTTTGGCTGCTTGTAGGATGTCGGATGGAATTTAAGATTGCATTGCTGGTTTTTAGAGCCCTGAATGGTTTGGTCCAGGCTGTATTCGAGACCACCTCCTGGATCCACCTGTTGATGGTTATCTGCACTCAGAAACCACCTGCTTTTTTGGAATCCCAACATTGCACCTTGTCAGCAGGTGATTGGGCTTTTGCTGGGGCGGGCCCCTTGTCGTGGTACTCCTTCCCTGCATATGTCCATCTCAGTTCCTTCCTCCTCGCCATCAAAAAACACCTGAAAATGTCTTTGTTCTCTGGCTGCTTTTAGGGTTTAGTGCTGGTTCCCCTTAATGTGTTTTCTCCTCCCCTTTTTACCGTCCCCTTTTGAATGTTTTTTTTTTTTTTTTAAATGGATTTCTATTTTAAATAGATTTTATGTTGCAAAGCTCTCTGCGCGCTGCTTGACGGGTGTGTGTGTGTGCTATAGACATAAAATAAAATAATAATAATTAATAATCAATTCTTAAAATGGGGTCTAAGTTTAGTGGATCCTATTTCAATATTTGGGAATTAAATTTGTGTTGAAACTGAATAGCTGAAAAGATTACAAAAAAGCAGCAAAATCTGAGAGGATTTCAGGTCGATATTCTGTAGTTTGAGATGAAAGGGGGTAAAACCTGAGGAAATTTTATGCACATTTTTAGTAATACATCCCCTTAGTCTCTGATTTTCTTAGGGTCCCCTTCTCCCCTGTAACTATTTTAAGTACGTGCGCCAGCAACTTTGCAACTTCATGGCTTCACGTCCCTCCATCTGTTCTCCTCCCCTCCCTCGTCTCTTTTAGATTGTAAGCCCACTGAGGCAGGGACTTGACTTTAATTGATGATTATAAAGTGCCAGGTACATTGCTTATGCCTATATAAATACTTAATGATAATAATAATAATTAATAATAAACAAACAGATATTTGTTATGCTCCTTGCTTTCCATTCACAAGGCCAACAGCGAGCCCTGGCTGATGCCAATGTGACAGGAGAAGGGAGGGGAAGATGGCAGGGACAGCAGCCCCCTCCCCCCTTGTGTGAGCAAAGGGCAGGTTAAAATGCGATAGGAGGTACTTGCTGACCAAGCAGCACTTGTGGGAACAAGAACAAGCCACAAATGGGAGATCTTGACGTATTCACTAATTAGAAAACACTGCAACATCCAGAATGCTCTGGTGGTTGGGGGGTGAGTTATTGAAAATGTGTCCCCCAAGATGAGGCCCAAGTAGGAGGCTGCACTCAGTTCAGACTCCATGATCAGAAGATGTAGCTTCCACCTGAACCGAGTCAGTTGTTGATGGTTTCCTTCCTTTCTGGTGTGGAAACCTGTCCCGACAGCCCAGGGTTCTGCACAGGTGACTTCTTGAGCTTGAGATAAAAGGAAAATGCAGAGACTCAAGCAAAGGCTTGGGACCGAAGTGGGAAATACAATCAACGCAGGAGTCAAGCCTCATCTCACTCTGCCAAATGGAGATTTGCTGATCTTCCTGACACCCCCAGCATCTGGCTTCTGTTGCCCGTGCCAGGAGCTGATCCAGCTAGAGAGGCCAGACATCAGCCTCAGGTGACCCACTACGGCTTCCCCTGCTTGTTCAAGGCTGGAACCTTGTTCCCTGGCTCCCAGCTCTAGGACACCTCAACAACTGGTCTCAAAAGTGGAGAAGAGCACGCTCCTTTAGGGAGAGGCTTCCCCACTGGACTGGAGACATTCTGCTAGCTTGTCTCCTCCTCAGAGATACTCCTTGGTGAAAACAGGGACCCGAGTGTGGTCTGGGGCAGTTGCTCTGGGTTGCCCTGGGCTAAGGCCGGCTGCAGAGGTGATCCCAGAGGCTGATTCTCCACTCCACACTGAGATCTATTGGAGACTAGCTTGTCATCTACTAGTAGATCACAATCTACCCCTTGGCCACCCCTGTTTCATGGGAGTGTAAGGGTTGTCTAGCCCAACAGATTCTTGCTCAGATGGTTTAAAAAAACATCATCATCCAACGAAGGAGTTTCCACAACCTCCCTGGGTAGCTATCAGCAGATCACAATCTACCTCATGGCCAACCCTGATCAAAAGAGAAACCAGACTTGGCGATCGGGCAGGAACTAGTCCCCCAGCCAGATGGGGAAGGGACAAGAAAGGCAGAGAGAGATGGGAAAGTGCCAAAGAAGAAAATAGTGTTGGGAAAAATGACAAACTCCCAGCCCTGCCCAGCTCCGCTCCCTGCTCCCCCCACGACTTTCCTTGGAATGGGAGGAGGAGCAGAGAGAGAGAGACCAAGCCAGTCCCTGCGCCTGCTGCTGGGGGGGCGACAGTTTCAGGGGAAGGAGGCTCCTTTGACTCTGCTCTTTTCTAGTGTTTGGCTCAGAGACTCTGTCCCTGGAGGGTTTAGAAATGTCTCCGGGGTTTAGTCCTGGGGGAAGGGGCCGGGTCTGCACAAGGAGAAAGTGAGGGAGCCATTTCCCAGCAGGGCAGAGTCCAGCGCTTGTGTCTGCAGGGAAAGTGCCTGGGGGAATCGGGGTTTGAAATGGACTGAAGCCCCTTCAAACATGCTCAATGTTCAACCAACTTTTAGAGTCTTTGGGTGAAAACAGACATAACACTAACTCCACTTTAACACCACCTAGGTGTGTCAGATTCTGGACTTTTGGGGTTCATTTGATGCGGGGTGATGTGTTGTGTTGTGGGAATGTGACATTTTGGGGAACGGGTGAAAACATCACTTGGATCCATGCCTTGGATATGTTTTTTTTGCTCCTGTGGTGACAAGGTGCGACAGATTCTGGACTTTTCAAGTTCATTTGATGCGGAGTGATGTGTTGTGTAGTAGGAAGGTGAATTTTGGGGGGCTGGGGTAAGAAATCACTTGGATCTATGAGGACCCATAGCTTAGATGTGGGTTCTTTCACTCCTGCGATGCCAAGGTGCTCCGCATTCTGGAATGTTTGTATCCATTTGATGCGGGGTGAATAGCCTTTACTCTATTCTTGTCCTCCTTGATCTCTCTGCTGCCT
>QEPC01014118.1:140930-151471 GCA_003113815.1 Sphenodon punctatus | reverse complement strand
GTCTTTAGATTGTAAGCTCTCGGGCAGGGACCGTGTCTATTGTATTCTCTGTAAAGTGCCAGGTACATCGCTGGTGCTATATAAAAGCTTATAATAATAATAATAATAATAATTAATAGTTTGAAAGTGGAATTTTTGGAATCCGGTAACTGGGATCCATGGCTTTGGTCTGGGTGTTTGCTCTGCTGCGTAGCCAGCCTGAGCTGGAGAGACGGGGAGCTTTCCCCACAGCACAGACCTGATTGGGAGCAGCAGCAGCGACTCAGTCCAGGATGTGAGATCACAGGGCAAGAAACAGAAGCCTCCAGCAAGGAACTGAATCTTCCTGCGCGCGGAGCAGAGAGAGAGACCGTCCCGGAGCAGCCTCCCCTCCCTGAGCAATGAGCAGAGCCCTCTGCTGGGGAGAAGCGAGTGCAGCCTCCTCCCTGGACCTCAGCTGTGGAGAACCCAGCTACACAGCCAGGGATCATCAGGCTACTTTGATTCTGGTTCGTGCCCCTCCCCAGTGTTTTCTACCTTAACTCACACCCACCCAGCCCTAGAGAGTGACTGCAGCAGGGACTGCAAATTCTGTCCTGGCTGCATTGTCCCCCAGTGAGAGTCACTGTCCCTCATGTCAGTTATATGTCTCTGCTCATGTAACTTTGTTTTTCAGCCTGGTACCGTGGGCAAAGCAGCCTACGTCACTCATGTGAGTAAAGCTTCCAATGTAAGGTTAATAAAGCTCACAGTGACTTTTAGGGTGGCCAGAGATGCAAATTGTGGCGGACACATGAGAAATACAGGTTGCAGGGCTGTGTTAGCTGTAGTGCCGCCCTGCAACCTGCATTTCTCATAACTGTCCTCTGCCCTAGTCACTTTCGAAGGTGTGCTGTCTCCGCATTGTTTTCCATGCCCTGTTGGTCCTTCCGCCACCATCTTAACCATAGAGAGCGAGGGAAGAAGGGGAGAGAAAAGCAGCAGGAAGTTGTGTTTCACTCTGCCCTCTTCTAGCTCCCTGGTAGCTACAGCCTCCCTCTCCTCGTGCTTGGCCTAGGATCTGCCAGCTGTTCCACAGGTCAGGCGAGGCAGGGCCAACAAAACCCTGAGGAGTTTGGCAAGGGACACCTGGAGTTTTGTGGTTTCCAAAAAAGGTATGTGACACCTGTGGACCTTGCCTTATGGAGAAAAAGCTTTAAATGGCGGGGAAAGTTTGGAGTTTCCCCTCACAAATAACAATCCTGCATCTCAGAATGAAGTGGAGCAAAAAATGCACTATAAAGGGGGGAAATGGATATAAGGAGCTGCCTAACTAAGGCCGCATTCACATCTGCAGCAGAAGGCGTGGCAGTGGCGATGTGCCACGGCTTAAAAGGGGGATGTGCCGCAGCTTCCCTTGGGTGCGAACGGGGATGTGCCGCGGCTTCCCTTGGGTGCGAACGGGGATGTGCCGCGGCTTCCCTCCAGTGCGAATGGCAATGTGCCACGGCTTCCCTCGGGTGTGAATGGGGATGTGCCCTGACATGAGTGAGAGAAGCCATAGCAGATCCCCGTTCACACTGGCTTTTCTGCTCGTCCACACTGCCGCAGCTTCCCTCCTGGGTCTCTCCGCCGCAGTTGTGAATACAGTCTGAGTCAGACCAATGGTCCGTCTGAGCCCAGTATTGTCACAACCTGACACGGCAGCAAGGTTTCTTTCAAATCCAGCTCTCCGGAAGAAGCCTCACCCAGGCATGCTACCCAAGACTTTCCAGGATTCCCGGCAGAGACCTTGCACAGGTGTGCTCCTAGAGACCCTGAATCAGAGATACCAGGGATTGAACTTGGAACCTTATACATGCAAAGCATGCACTCTACCACCTGAGCCATGGCTCACTCATGTCATAATTAAAATGGAGTTACTTGCGGTGAAACTGTAGTGTTCCCTTTCCTGTAGTGTCATGCAGTGGCGCCCTTGCAGCCTGGTGAGCTTCTATAGCAGCCTGAGGTGCAGCGAGGAAAGTGGGGGAGTGGACGTGAGTTTAAGCGATTGTAGATGCCTCTTATGGCTGTGGTGTCTCTTCCGATTGGTATGGGGGTTACGTAGCTAGCGGGGATCTGGCCATGCTGACAATTTTGTTGTCTGACTAAGCTTTCCCCCCACTCCAGTCATTTCCCCTGTGTGGATTCTTTGACAAATGAGATGCTGTTAGGATTATTTCTTCCCCCCCCATAGGCAAGTATTGGCAGTAGCCCGTTACCCAACAGACAATTTTTTTAAAAAGACACTTGATCACACTATTAGTCCAAGAGCCAAGTTAGAACCCATAGCCAACGGATATATATTTTTTTTCTTCGAAAGAAATGCTTAGCAATCATAGCTCTACATTGCCCCCAAATGCAGGTGTTTGGGTTTTTTTTAATTCCAAAGACGGACCATTTTCTCCCAGAGGTTGGAAAACCCTATTTTTCCTGAAAGAAGAGTTGTTAATGAGTCAGAGAGAACAAAAGAGGAATCCCTTTTCTCTCCTCTGGGAGGGGCTGCCTGCTCTGAACTAGCCTGGGGTAAACTGTTTGACTGGTCTGGCTCTTTAAGGCAGAAGAATTCAATTCAATGTACCATGCATGACTTATAAATTGCTCTCCCTCTCACCTCCCTTTCTAATCCAGGACTCTACAGCAGTTTTCTGGGAGAGATAACAACACAAATGAAATCAGGGATGTTCTGGAAAATCCAGGACACTTGAGAGAGATAAGTGCTGATCCGTATATAAGGTATAAGTACCTTATATATACACCTGATAAGGTATACTTCTACTTGATAAGTATTCTCAGGTATAAGTACTGAGAAGATTGCAAGACTGCCCACCATCCCCAAGCCCCACAGTTCTGCATTATTAGCTGTGTAAAGTGCTGCAGGACTCCTCCAGTTATAGCAGAGGAAGCTTGTAGTGGCAGCTAGTGTTCACATGCTATAAATCAGGGGTGGGGAGTTGAGGTCCCTGGCAAGTTTTTTATTTGTTCCCTTTCTAGTTCCTGGATCTGGCCCCTGGATCCACTTCGTATCCCAAAGCACTGGAAGATTGAGCTCCTGGTAAGGTAAGCAGAGATGAGGGTATGCACAGAAGGATAGGGGGACAGATACATTGTACCTATTTTTATTGGTGAAATGTTGGAGGGTATGGGGCATGCACACAAGGATAGGAGGCAGATCCATTTCACATATTCATGATCTGGACCTTCCTCTTCCCAAGTGTTTCTCTTAAACACCCCCCTGCTCCCATCTTCTATGTGACCCTTGGAACTTTAACTCATTTTCAAAGTAGCCCTTAGGAAGAAGAAACTTCCCACCCCTGGTATAGAAAGTCTCTGTCTAAGGCTTTTTGATAAAGCTTTCCCTTACTTTAAGGAATATCTTTTACTTAAGGGAATGTCCCTTATATTCTAGAACATTGGTGGGAAACCTTTTCCCGCCCAGGGTCCATTCTGAAAATTGGCACCAGGGGCAAGGGCTGCCTAGACGTTGGGGATGCTCAAGGGGTGCGCTTAGGAAGATCAGGGGTAAAAATCACACATTACACTGCTAAGATTAGGCTATGATGCCTGCAGGGCTCCGCAAGGTTATAATGAGCCCTGGATCTGTCCCCTGTCCTTTTGTGCATGTTCACATCTCTACTCCCTACCCTGAGCCCATTCTTTCAGGGCTTGGGGTTAGGTCAGGAACTGGATCTAGTTCAAGGATTTAGGAACTGGGAAGGGGCCACATAAACACTAGCTGCGGGCTGCATTTGGACCCTAGGCTTGGGGTTCAATATCCCTGTTCTAGAACATAAGAAAAACAAGAATATTTCAAGAAAAAGTCATTTAAAAAAGGTTTCTGACTGAGAATGTGTGGTTTAAAAAAAACAAAAAACCCAAGCACATAAATGTCTGAAATGAAGCACTGTCATGCACC
Source organism: Sphenodon punctatus (assembly GCA_003113815.1). Classification (NCBI taxonomy): domain Eukaryota; kingdom Metazoa; phylum Chordata; class Lepidosauria; order Sphenodontia; family Sphenodontidae; genus Sphenodon; species Sphenodon punctatus. The sequence goes on along the minus strand of QEPC01014118.1, from coordinate 147,558 downwards.
CCTTCCTTTGTCATGCACTCATCCCCCTTTACCCCAGCCCCCCTGTGCCAAAGTCCTAGCTAGAGGCCTGAGTCCCATTGAAGTGAATAGAAAATTGTGGTTATTTATTTATTTAAACTTTTATCCCACTCTTCTCTAAAAGCCTCAGGGTGGCTTACAAACAAACCTATAAAACACATATAAAAGCATATTAAACAATCCATAAAACAATAAAAGAAAAAAACAAGCCCCCAACCCTCCCTGCAACCCCCCCAAACCCACTTCCCCATTTCCCACATCCACCCCTCATGACCCTACCCCAAAATCACCCACCAACCCCCTATCTCTGCCCGCCAAACGCCGTTACAAACAAGTCGTACGCTGCCTCCGGAAGACACTTGGATTCGGGTGCAAACGAACCTCTGGGGGGAAGGGAGTTCCGTAATATCGGGGTAGCAATCGAGAACGCCCCCTCTCTGCAACTCCTTGTATGAACAAGACTAATAGATGGTCGCCACAGGGAGGCGCTCCCCAGCCGATTGCAGGGGCTGCTGTGGGGCATGGAAGGACAAGCGGTTTATGTGGGGCCCAGACTGTTTAGGGCTGGTCAAAATCAGCACCTTGAATTGTGCCTGGAAGGAAGCCAGTGCAGATTATGTGCTGGGCTGTTATTCCCAGTTCCTTATTCATTTCCAGTTCCTTATTCAAAGTTCGTTCCTTATTCCCAGTTCCTTATTCATTCCCAGTTCCTTATTCACATTTCTAAGGTAGAAATGACCAAAAAGAACCTGCGCCAGACCCAGACCGTGGTTTTGGCGTGTCAGCCTGGCATACACCCCCCTGCTATCTGCTACATGCATAGCCCCAAATAAGGAGCTGGGTTTGGGCTGGGATTAACCCCGCAAATCCTCTTCGGGTCACCCCACTTCACACCTCCCTGTCACGAAGGAACTCTCCTCAAGAACTCTGGTCAGACCTCTGCCCGACCCAGACCGTGGTTTCGGCGTGCCAGCCTGGCATACACCCACCCCCACCCCCTGCTTTCTGCTATATACATAGCCTCGAATAAGGAGCTGGGTTTGGGCTGGGATTAACTCCGCAAATCCTTTTCGGGTCACCCCACTTCACACCTCCCTGTCACGAAGGAACTCTCCTCAAGAACTCTGGTCAGACCTCTGCCCGACCCAGACCGTGGTTTCGGCGTGCCAGCCTGGCATACACCCACCCCCACCCCCTGCTTTCTGCTATATACATAGCCTCGAATAAGGAGCTGGGTTTGGGCTGGGATTAACTCCGCAAATCCTTTTCGGGTCACCCCACTTCACACCTCCCTGTCACGAAGGAACTCTCCTCAAGAACTCTGGTCAGACCTCTGCCCGACCCAGACCGTGGTTTCGGCGTGCCAGCCTGGCATACACCCACCCCCACCCCCTGCTTTCTGCTATATACATAGCCTCGAATAAGGAGCTGGGTTTGGGCTGGGATTAACTCCGCAAATCCTTTTCGGGTCACCCCACTTTACACCTCCCCATCACGGCGGGACTCTCCTCAAGAATTCTGGACAGACCCCTGCCCGACCCGGACCGCGGTTTCGGCGTGCCACCCTGGCATACTGAATATGGAGCTGGGTTTGGGCTCGGGTTACTGTGCAAAAACCTTTTTGGGTCACCCCACTTCACACCTCCCTGTTGCAGGGGGACTCTCCTCACGTACTCTGGCCAGACCCCTGCCCGACCTGGACCACGGTTTCTGCATGCCAGCCTGGCAAACTCCACTACATAGCCTCTGTTTGGAGGTGTCTGCTTTGTGCCTCCTGTATCAATTCTGCTTTTCTGAGTCTGGAGAAACCCTTTGGCAGCCCTATTTTGATAACTGTCCCTGACACCCGAAATGAAAACTAAAACAACAAACACTGCACACTCTGATCAAAGATTTGCTTATTCCACTCTTAGAGTTGAGTTCCCAAAGGCGCTGGCAACTCACTCTCGCTAGATATGGGATTTACTCCCTTCAGAGGATACCACTCATTTGGCTATCCTCCTATGCTTTTCCACACATTGGTACACACATCTGAGCGTAACCCTTCTCATTGGGCGCCACTGTCACAGGGTTGGGGTCCACTTCCCCACTTTTCTGGGTTAGGTGACTCAGTTTCCCTCACTTGCAGCCCATCTGAATCAGTTCTCTCTCTAGCTGATTCAGTCCTGCAAAGCGGCAACACCTTTGTCACCCAAGTTCCAGAGACTTCCCATTCCCAAACACTTTTTCTCAGGATTTGCAAGTGCTTGAGGGCACAAGATACTCAGACTGTGTTCCCCAATGTGAGACAACAGAAAGCATTTCTTAGTAAAAAAAGAAAGTTTATTGATTACATAACAAAGATAGTTTGAACGCAGAGTGGCAAATAAAACAAAAGTAAATAACGCATTCCTAGTCTGTACTGAGTAGGTCCCTAGTTAAGATCTTACCCTACAGAAAGTCCATGTGCTTGAATCCATTTCTGAGACAGATGTAGCAAGGCTGGGCTTTTTGTCCTTAAGCTGGTTAGCCAGCAAAGTCTCTTCTTCCAACTGAGCTTGGAGGGAAAAAGATCTCCCCCTCTTAAATATCTTTCCAGATTTCTTTGTTTGACTTTCCCGTCTGGAGGACTCTGTGCTTCTCGTCACGTAGGCAGGAAGAAAATCCATTTGCAACAGAATGGTTTCTGTCTGGTTTCTGCAGAGGTGTTGTTAGGCTTTTCTGAATACACCTTCTGCATGGCTTTGTCTCTCCCCATTGCATGAAGTGAGTTTCCAGTTCTCAGCTTTTACATTACATACATGTTTAACCTTTACTTTTACATATTTGTTAGACCTGTAGTCCAGTATCTCCTTGTGACACAGGGTCCCTCCCCAGTAGGCTTGGAGGAAAGACGGAAGTGATGTTTTTTGGGTAGGAGAGGTCCTGCATGCCTGGAAACCAGGGGATCTCCTCCCCGGAGCTGGTTGGAGAACGCAGGGAGGATCCAAACTACCCATTTTCGAGCTGTGGGTCTGGCAGGAGGGGAGAGGCAGGGGGTCCAGTGCAGGAGAGACAAGGAGCGTGGAGGAACCCTCCCCCCACCAACCGCCCCTACCCCACGGCTGAGCACAGTGCAGTCACCTGTCACAATTTGAGGGGGGGGGGGGGAGTTTGGAGCTGTGGAAGTCACATGGGAGGGGACAGTTTTGGGGGGTGGAAAGTGGATCGAGGTGGGGGGACAGTGTGGGGGCTCAGGAACTTGTACGGGAATTGGGTTAGGGTGTAGGATGTTGGGGGGGGCGGGAGTCGAGACCATCATGAAGATCAAGCCAGAAAATAAAAAGTTATAACTGTTAATCATCAATATCTCTTTTGGCAGGACAAGCTGAACCCCCAGATTCCACAGCCAAGAGCTAGCCAAGGCTAGCTGAGCAGGTCAAAAACCAGTACCATTTAATATTCTGTGATCCCTCCCTGGTGCTCAGCATCCCTGTGGGGGACCCCCCTCTCCCCATGGCATGCCATGGTCTGTTACATTGGAAAGCCGTGTCCTGGACCAGCTACTGCTTTTGAATGTATACCGGTCTTGCATACCCCATAAGCAATGCCCATACCACTTCTGCCGAAATACTGGTTTGGTTAACACACCGACCTGGCTGCAGCAGCAGGGAGCGGGGCTGGCTGGGTTCGAGAACTGGTGTTGATCAGTAGCAGCAGAGCGAGTGGGGTGGAAGTGGTGGGGAGTCTCTCCCCCTCATTCACGCTGCTCAAGTTCACCGCCAGGCTCCGAAGCATGACTATTGCGCATGCACGAGCCAGTAGAACTGATTTTTAAACCTTTAATTACACCAGCGCTTGATGCTCCAAGGATCTGGAATCTGGGGGGTCAACTCGTCCTGCCAAAGGAGAGATTGATGATTAACAGTTATAACTTTTTATTTTCTGGCTTGAATCTTCTTCAAACTTTGCACGCATGATGGTCCCCACAAATATAACTCATGGAAAAATGTTCACAACTGTAGCTCATGCGGTTTCCTCAATATTGGGGCGTCAGCAGACCCCTGTTTATAACGGAGAGCGGTTTTGCCTTTAACTTTCTGGCTTTTAAAAACTTTTACTTGGGAATAGGTATAGTAGGAGAGAAAAAACATTACCTTTTATGCATCCTAAAGCACGTGGGTTTAAAAAGAAAACAAAACACTATTTCCATATAGTTGTCTAGTTTCCCCCATTTGTAATACACTGCTGCCATCTAGTGGTGAAACACAGACATGATAGGACTTTTTATTATTATTTAAAAGACTATATGGAATCTGCTCAAATGGGCTTTTCGGTGGGCGGCTACCTTGGTCAAAAGTTTAAAAGGCCTCCATGCGTCCTGGCTGTTTTCTTTCTCATACCTGATCCAGCGGAAGCCCTGCCTGTCTGCAACACTTAAGGTGAGTGCGACCACATGACCTTAGTGCACATGGGACTGGGGATGCATCGTGCATAGCCTTGGTTAAATGGGGGAGGGGAGCATTTTGAGAGAACCATTTACAACCCCACCGAGCACAATTGTAAAGAGTGTGCTGGACACTTTTAAGCACCCTTTTAAGTCACCGTTGGAGCTGAGAAGCAGGAGGCTCCAAGACTTTGGAGGGACGCCTCTCCCTCTGGGGTGCAGTCACTCTCTAGGGCTGGGCGGGTGTGAGTTAAGGTAGAAAACACTAGGGGAAAACAGAGACCCAGGAGCCCAACTGATCCCTGGTTGCGTAGCTGGGTTCTCCACAGCTGAGGTCCAGGGAGGAGGCTGCGCTCGCTTCTCCCCAGCAGAGGGCTCTGCTCATTGCTCAGGGAGGGGAGGCTGCTCCGGCCGAGTCTCTCTCTGCTCCGCGCGCAGGAAGATTCAGTCCCTTGCTGGAGGCTTCTGTTTCCTCCCCTGTGATCTCGGATCCTGGACTGAGTCGGTGTTGCTGCTGCTCCCCCAGTGAGGCCTGGACTGCTCCGTGTCCCCCGCTCAGGTATGGATGGATTGGCTCAGGCTGGAACTGGTCCCTGGAGCAGCCCCGGGCTCTGCAGCCAGGCGCTCCTGAGCCAGGGGATGGAGGGGTGGGAGAGGAGGAAACGGAGGCTCCCCCCCAGCTTTGCCCCCTTGTGTCTGCGAGCCCCAGAGCCGCTGCTATTCCCGACACCCCCCAGGCTCTGGCTTCTGTTGGCTCTGGCAGGAGCTGATCCAGCTGGAGAGAGACCAGACCTGGCAACTGGGCAGGGACCCGGCCTCCCAGCCAGATGGGGGACAGGAGTGAGTGTGTTGAGGGAAAGCAAGCGAAATGGGTGAGGGCTCGGAGTGGGACAACCATCTCCCATCCCTGCCCTGTTCCATTCCCTGCCACCCCCGGGCAGTGACTTTCCTTGGAGCAGGGAGAGGAGCAGAGAGAGGCCAAGCCAGTCCCTGCCCTGTATCCATGCTGCTGGGGGGGGGCAGCATCAGGGAAAGGAGGCTCCTTTGACTCTGCTCTTTTCTAGCGTTTGGGGCTCTGGGCTGGCCAACCCCCCCAGCTCCTGGGGTGGGCACCCCTGTGTCCACCTGCTTGCAGCCCTACCAGGCTGCCTGGGTCCATTAGATGGACCTGGTGGCTATTCTGGCCTGTGGTCGGCCTACCCAGCGTCCCCAGCCTCTTCCCACACCATAGAGTTACAGGTGTATTTCCTGACACTCTAGGCTGTCTTCCACAACTCTATGGTGTTGCCCGGGACCAGCTGAGAGCGGAGCTGTGGTTCCATTGCAGACAGACAGCCCCAGGTACGGACGGCCTGCTCTGCTGGCGGTGCTCTGGAATGTTCCGGAGCCCTGCACGTGGGGCTGGAGTAGAGCAGGTCCAGCCTGCCCTGCCTCACCATCTGTCGGTCCGCCGTTAGACAGACAGGACACCCAGGGGGGTGAAGCGGAGCAGAGACGGGGGCTGCCGTCTGTCTGAAAGCACCCTCTCTCCCTGGAGGGTTTAGAAATGGCTCCGGGTGTTAGTCCTGGGGGCAGCAGCCGCGTCTGCGCTGGGAGAAAGGCTGCTTGCAGACATCCAGGCAGGGGAGGGGCGGGGTTTGTTTAACCCACGCTAGCGCACTCAAAATCCAGCCCTGTATCACGGTATCGAATTTCACGGCAGAACAGAAAAATACCGCTAAAAGCCCCACGCACGTGAGTGGGAATTTCATGTGACCGCGCTAACCTGAGTTAAACTCACAGCAGTGCCTGCCTCTCGCTGAACGTCGGCAAACGCCAAAGCGAGGGGGCCATTTTCCAGCAGAGTCTTCAGGGAAAGAGACTAGAGTAATTGGGGAGGGGGCGGGCGTTGAAATGGACTAAACTCCCTTCTGAAATTTATTATTAACCCTTTATATACAACATGCTCAGTGTTCAACCCACTTGGGAGTCTTTAGCTAGTTCACTCTCACAACCAGTCTTTTGAGGTAGGTCATCAGTCTTCACATGTTGGAGATGGGGAACTGAGGCCAAGATGTAGGGTGCTTTTAGACATGCACCTCCCCACCCATTACCCACTCACCATGCATGTTCCAGGGCTGCATAGGGTACCAATGTGGCCCTGCAACATGTATGATGGATGGGGAGGTGCTTGTCTAAAAACACCCATAATTACTTGTCCCCCCC
>QEPC01014118.1:38345-126754 GCA_003113815.1 Sphenodon punctatus | reverse complement strand
CCATTTCCCCCCTGCCCCAGGCCAGTGAGGAAGCCGCTCGGCAGAGGTTCCGCTCGGGCCCGGTGCCGCCGGGAGAAGCTCCCCGGGAGACGCTGGCGCGGCTGGGTGAGGCGGCTCGGCGCTGGCTGCGTCCCCAGGAGCGCACCAAGGAGCAGATTGTGGACAGCGTCATCCTGGAGCAGTTCCTGGGCGTGCTGCCGGCGGGCCTGCGGGCCTGGGTGCAAGCCAGGGAGCCGGGCAGCAGCGAGGAGGCAGCTGGACTGGCTGAGGCCTATCTGGGAGAGCGGGGCCCAGCCCAGACTGATCAGGTGAGAACTAGAGGATGCTGGGAAATTCTGGTGACTGGGAGGTTTTTGGGGTTGGAATAATGAGAGGGGAGAATGCCAGGTTTCATTTCACTAAGAACGTTTCAGTGTGCTGCAGAGTTAAAAAGGCCAAACAAAATTAGAAATGTTTAGGAAAGGCATAGATTGCTGTTTTTAGATAATCCCAATTGTCAATTTCGTAGGAGTATCTGAGCCACCTTCTAGCAGGCAATAGGTCTGGAATCAGAGTGGGACTTAACTGTGTGAGGGATGAGTTTACCTTGAGGCTCACAGATGCCATGTGAATTGTTGGGAGGACCCATTAGCCAGAATGTGCAACTGGTAGGGCTCATTGCCAGAGCTGGTGGGATTGTTCTGGGGCAGCAGGTGCTGAGTGGGTCATTCTGTCCTTTTGTTTCAGGTGCCAGTGACCTTTGAGGACGTGTCTGTGTGTTTCACTGAGCGGGAGTGGGCTCTGCTGGGCCCTGGGCAAAAGGCCCTGTACTGGGACATCCTGCAGGAGAATTACGAGATTGTGGCCTCGCTGGGTAACTCTAAGATTCTATGATTCTAAGAGCACCAAATCCTACAGCAAATATCTTGACTCTCCTATGTTCCCCTATACTCAGACGTCCATTTCCCCAGCACAGAAAGGAACTGAGATAGAATTCTCTGGTGTCTCCTTTTAAACCAATTCTCCACCAATCCATAATTCATCCCAATCTTGCCTCTCTTCTTATTCCTGATCAGGAATTCTGATTCGTGAATCTGACACGATCTCCCAGTTAGAAGGAGAAGATGAGCCATGGGTCCCGGACATTCAGAGCTCTGAGGAAAGGAGGAGCCCAAAAGGCTTCTGCTCAGGTGAGGGCTAGTTTAAACAAACTCTTAAACATCACTGGCAGATGGGACCAGCTTAGTTTTTGTTTTGGATTCGCTTTCATTTCAAAAATGTAGTTATGTATTTGTTTTCATTATTAATTTAACTTTGTGTTAGTTATTAAATTTGTTTCCCATTATTTTCAATGAGCAGCACTTTGCAGGTCTTGCGTTCATTTAAATAGCAGTTTTACTTTGTCTCTCTGACACTTTCCCATCCCCAAACTTTCAGAGAGTGCCCCAGGGTGGCGGAATATCAGAGAGAGACAAGCACGCAGCAGGTGAGCATAGGAGCAGCAGGCACTGGCAGGGGTCGGTGTACCACAGGTTGAAAACCACTGCCATTGAGGTGGATCTGAAGCCCGGAGTATCCCTATGGGCGTTTGCATCCCGGAAGGATGGCTTGCTTGGAATTTGCTGCATCCCCCCCCCCCCAATTCCCATCTCCTTATTGGCATGGGTAGATGAGCAACTGGAACAGGCATTGGTGCCCCAAGTATGACAGGGCTTCAACTTGCAGTGAGTGCCCCAGGAGGGCAGAATATGAGAGAGACTAGCAGGCTGCAGGAGGACACAGAAGCAGCAGGCACTGGCAGGCACTCCCAAGGGGTTACACAGACTTCCCAGTGGCCTCCCCTGGCAACCCTGATTGGCACTGCCAACTTGCTGGCAGTACTGAAGAAAGTCCGATCCCAGAGGTTCTCTGTGTCTGTCATGGTACTACTTGATGTGTTCCCAATGCTGATTGGCCAGTGGGGATGCCAATCTTGTCTCTTGCCTGCTCTCCCCCTCCCTCTGCCTTCCCTGGAGTGCTTTGCAGCCTCATAGGAGACAGCCTGTATAGAGTCTAATGTGGGCAAAATGAAAACGTATTTTTAAAACAAATTTTGTTTGAATATACTTTTGTTTTAGTTAAATTAGCAACTGAAACAAATGTAAAAAAATTTGTTTTAGTTACTAATTTAACTAAAACGAATTGCACGACCCTGTTAAACACCTGCCAGTGATGAAAAAATCTGAAACACAAACTTGAGAACATCTCCAGTTCTGCTTCATCTCTCCCAGCCAGCAGCAGGGGTTGGATTCTCAGAGCAGACATTACTCATGGCTTCCCAGCCCCCCTTCCCCTGAGTAATACCTGGCACTAATTACCTCCCCAGTGTCCTATTTCTTCCCCTGAGGGTCAAGATGGGATATGGAGGCAGAATTGGTCCTCTCCTGTCTCTGCTCTGGAGAAATGTTGGTGGGATTCAGCTCATGGGATTCCAGTCTCATTTACTGTGTTTGTGTCTTTGCTTCCCTCTTCCCCTTTGTAGAGTTACTTTCCCCCACCACAGGGATAGATTAATGTCTTGATTTTCTTTACTCCAGCAGGCGAATGGACTGAGGAGGCGAAACTTCAGCAGGAAGCTCAGGCCAAAATGAAACTGCACTGGACGTTATTGGGAGGATCCAAAGAGGATGTTATACAGACTCCTGAGCAGGGAGAAGCCTGTGAGAGTTAGCACAGACCAGTGGGGCAACTGGAAAATCTCCCAGGGGAGAGAGAAACAAAATCCATTCCTTGTGGAGGTGGTTTCAGGGAACCGCACAAAGCAACAATCCATCTAAACACCAAGGAAGGAGAGACGCTTCACATCTGCACCAAGTGTGGGGAAAGCTTCGAATCCATTGAGATTTTTTTAAGACATCAGAGAACCCACAATGGGAAACAAATCCATAAATGCCTGGTCTGTGGGAAAATCTTTGCGAAGAGCTCACACTTTATTAAACATCAGAGAAACCATACCAGAGCGAAGCCTTATAAATGCTATGAATGTGGAAAAAGCTTTAGTCTGAGCTCAACCCTTAGGAAACACAGAAGGACCCACATGGGTCCATATAATTGCTCTGAGTGTGGAAAGAAATTCAGTCTTATGTCAAAATTTCATACACATCAGAGAATCCACACAGGAGACAGAATCCATAATTGCCACAACTGCGGTAAAAGCTTCACGCAGAAAGAAGCTCTTATTAGGCACAAAAGAACTCACACAGGAGAGAAGCCATTTAAATGCTCTGAGTGTGGGAAGGCTTTCACTCAAAACTCAAACCTTCTTACGCACCAGAGAATTCACACAGGAGTGAAACCATATAAATGCCCTGAGTGTGGGAAAAGTTTCACTTGGAATTCAGCTTTTGTGCAACATCAGAGCATCCACACTGGAGTGAAACCTTATAAATGTCTTGTCTGTGGGAAAAGTTTCAGTCAGAAGGCAACCCTTGATGCACATCAGAGCATCCACACAGGACAGAAACCCTATAAATGTCTAGACTGTGGGAAAAGTTTCAGGCAGAAGGCAAGCCTTGCTGCACATCAGAGCATCCACACAGGACACAAACCCTATAATTGTCTTGACTGTGGGAAAACTTTCACCCGGGGATCCGGTCTTACTACTCACAGAAGAATCCACACAGGAGAGAAACCCTATAAATGTCCTGAGTGTGGGAAAAGTTTCACTCAGAGTTCAACTCTTGTGAGTCATCAGGAAATCCACACTGGAGTGAAACCTTATAAATGTCTTGTCTGTGGGAAAAGTTTCAGTCAGAGGGCAAGCCTTGCCACACATCAAAGCATTCACACAGAACATAAACCCTATAATTGTCCTAACTGTGGGAAATGTTTCAGTCAGAAAGCAGGCCTTGCTGCACATCAGAACATCCACAGAGAACATAAACCCTATAATTGTCCTGACTGTGGGAAAACGTTCACGAGGAACTCCAGTCTTCTTACTCACAGAAGAATCCATACGGGAGAGAAACCCTATAAATGCTTTGAGTGTGGGAAAAGTTTCACTCGCAATTCAACCCTTCTTAAACATCAGGAAATCCACTTGAGAGTCACCTGTGCCGTTTCCAAACTCATGGAATAAAATCATGGGCCAAAAACATCCAAACTGTGGCTGAAGGGGTGAAAACATGGCATGCCTGGTTTGTGACGGTGACTTACATATTTTTACAGCAAGCAGTTGCTAATGTGCTTACAACTGCGAATAAAAATACAGCGTCGACATTTAACGTTCTCACTTTATTTTAATATTTTAGTAGTTCTCTACTGCTCTATTTTTTTTGTTTAGTCTTTTACACATCAATGTCCACATCTTCCTCATTGCCGCATTGTGGGAGTCAGACCCTGACTCTCCCTGGCTTCTCGGCAGATGGGTACAGATAGTCTTTCATTATTGACCTTAGCATTTTTTTTTCAGATGCTGTGAAACCTGCACCCTCTCCCCTCTGCATCAGGCACTGAGCAGATAAATGGAGGCTGCTCACAGTGCCTGTCACAAGCTTGCTCCTTTGCCTTGGTTTTAACCACATCTACTTTTGAAAAGTATAGTGTGATGGGAGTTGCAGTATAGGTAACAGGTAAGGTAGGACTTAATCTCTGTTTAAAAGCCCACACGTTCAGACCACTACAATTTTTAAACTGCTACTAGGAATTTTCTTTTGAAAAATTGCATGTGTGATCAAGGGGTGACTAGGTGTAAACCTAGCGACTTCCCCAGGTTAACACAAGCTTGAACACCTTGTAAGCCTAGTGACTATACCAGGGGCCAAATTTGGCCCATGGCTAGTTTTTATTTGAGCCGTTTCCAGTTCCTGATTCTGTCTCCAGGATCCAGCCTCTCCACTCAAGCACTGTAAGAAGTAGTTCGGGGGAAGGAAGTAGAGGTAACGGCATTCACTGTAGGATAGAGGATGGCACGGATCTATGGTAGAGAGTACCCAGCCCTTTTCATCTACCTCTGTGAGAACATCCCTCCTGAACCCCTATCTGGCACTTTAACTTGTACTAGGTTTTAAAGTGTCCTGCAGGTGGAAAAAAATCATCCCTGGGCTAGTGGCTCTCAGCCTGGGAATTTCGGGCCAGAAGACCAGGTGATATCAATGTGATAACAGGACTTGCCCACAGACAATAGCCGCCTTCTTTTTCCAGCTTGCTTAGTTTCTCCCCATGACCTTTGACCTCCCCTCCCCCTCCCAATTCTGTTTCCTCCCACCATATTCCCAAGGCCTCTCCCTTGCTCTCCCATCATGCTGAGGCAGCCTGCCCTACTGCCCTTGAGACTCCCCCCCCAAGTTCTTTCCCCCCCCCTTACATTTAGGCCTTCCTGGAAGGACCAGGGTCTTGAACCCTCACACTAAGGTTTCTGGGGAAAGTGCTTGGACTTGCAACCCCACTGCTGTGCCTTGGCTCAAGCTCAGCCCCTCCCACAAAGAAGCCTCCCTGCTTTGTCCCAAACCGTGCCCCTCATATCTGTCCTCTGCCCTTGTCACACCTTCCAGCTTCCTGACTGGCTGCCAGACAGAATATAAGGCTTGCCGGTAGCAGCAGGAAGCTGGCTGGAGCAATTTCCTTTCTTTTACACTCCACCTACCTTGTCTGTCTCCAGCTTGGCTCCCTGATCCCCTGCCACTCCCCATCTTATTTCTAGCCTCCGTCCTTGTGCCTTGCTTCGAGCGTCTTGCTCTTGTGTCTCCCCTGTCTTGCTCCCCCATTTCCTGGTCTGGTGCCCTGACCCTGTGCCCCCAACCCCCCACGTCCCAGAGGCCCCTCATCCTGCAACCCTTACAGTTTGCTCCACCCACGCTTGTGTGCTCTCACGTGTGCTCACCATATCTCTGCCCAGTTCTGCAGGGACTGTTGGCAGAGCCGCGACTTCATAGCCCAATGCCGGCTTCACCTTGGGTGTTGGACCCATGCCTACCTCGCAGACTTCACTTGTGTGAGATTGGCAGGTAGACTTCTGTTGTGTGTGTGTGTGTGTGTGGGGGGGGCACTGAACAGGGCCTGCTCACTGTGTGTGTGTGTGTGTGTGTGTGGGGGAGCTGAACAGGGCCTGCCCACTGTGTGTGTGTGGGGGGGGCACTGAACAGGGCCTGCCCATTCCTGGAGTAGGACAGCCCACTCCTATAGAATTTTGAGACCTTTATTTTTCGTTTTTCATTTCATCTTTAATTTATACCCCGCACTCGCCCAACCAAAGTTGGCTCAAGGCGGCTCTGAGAGCTCTCTAGTTTTTTTGAGACTTGGACCTCGCCCGTGCAGCTGCCTTGGCCACAGTCCCTGCTTCAGGGCTGGTGCATTCAGAACTGCTCTCTCTGCCGAGGACTCTGGCACTCCCATCTCCTGTGCTTTGCTATGGAGGTGCCCCACACTTGGTCTCCGGCTCCCGTGCTTTGCTATGGAGGTGCCCCAGGGATTGGCACCTCCTTTCAGGGAGATTGAAGCCATTTGCCTGGGGCTGGCATAGCTGCTCTCCATGCTGGTGGTGCGGCTGAGTACCTTGGCACCTGAGGCCCCAGCATCCCAGATTCCTACCTGGCTGCTGCACCACAGATTGTGTTTCCAGCCCTGTGCCAAGCCAGATGCTGTCTGTCCCAGTTTTGGAGGCAACCCAGACTCCAGTGACCACGCTGGTGGTGCCGCAAATCACCTTTGCCTGGCCTTGATACCCACCCAGTGCCTCTGCCTGCCCTCGACCTGCACTGCCGTGGCACCCTCCCTTCTACTGCCAATGTCCTGCTCCACGACTCAGCTAGTTGTGAGGCCCTTTTGCCCCGTCAGGGCTCGATGTGTGCCCCTGCCTGTGACTTGGTCCGCTGGGAGGCCATCACGCCTTGCCTGTCACCCGCCTGCCCTTCATAGTTATCTCCTCCACCCTTAGCCCCTGCCTGTGTCTTGACCATGGTGTCCCCTCTCCCGTCCCCTGTGTCCCATGTTCCCAGCCTATGTCCTGTCTTTGTCCCTTGGTCCAAAAGAGGATTCATGGGGGAGGAGGGTGTGTGTGTGTTGGCACAGGAAAAATAACTTGGTCACCCCTTGGAGGGGAGAGGGGGTTTGATGTCATTACCCAGGTCCTGAATCCTCACCCCACAGGGTTTCCACAGCAGTGGCTGGGTCTGCAGTCCCACTGTTCTGCCTTGGTTCAAGCCCCTCCCCTCCCCGAGAGAAACCTCCCTGCCCTTGTCCCTAGCCACACCCCTCATATCTGTCCGATGCCTTTGTCACACCTCCTAGCTTCCTGATTGGCTGCCAGCCGGAATATTTATTTATTTATTTATAATAAAATTTGTATGCCACCCCCTCCTGCTAAAAGCATCTCGGGGCGGCTAACAACATATTAAAACAATTTAAAACAACAATAATACGATTTTAACACTATTAAAGCACAATATAAAAAACAGCATACCCCCCCCACCCTAACCCAACCCACCCACCCCCTCTCCCTCAGGAAAAGCCCGGCAGAACAGCCAGGTCTTACACTGTCTACGGAAAAAGGGGAGGTCGGTAATCAGGCGGACCTCCAATGGGAGGGAGTTCCACAACAGCGGTGCGGCCACAGAGAACGGCCTGCGCAAGGTCAACACCCGAGAAACCCAGGGGACCTTGATAAGGGTGCCCCCGGCTGACCGCAGGGGCCGATCCAGGCCCCGGAGGGTGAGGTGGTCCTGCAGGTAGGCGGGGCCCAGGCCGTTTAGGGCTTTAAAGGTCAACACCAACACCTTGAATTGGGCCCGGAAGACTATAGGCAGCCAGTGCAAAAAGCGAAGCACTGGTGTAATGTGCTCACGTTGGCCCGTCCCTGTTAGGAGACGAGCCACATTCTCCACCAGCTACAGCCTCCGAACCAGCACCAAGGGTATCCCCACGAAGAGTGCATTGCAGTAATCCAATCTCAAGATAATAAAAGCATGAATGATCATGGCTAAGTCGGAGTCCGAGACATATGACCGAAGCCGACGCACCAGATGCAATTGGCGAAATACCCCATTCGCCACAGCTGCCACCTGGGCGTCCAGGCAGAGCTGCAGGTCCAGGAGCACCCCCAGACTCCGGACCTGAGATACCAGGGCAGGACGGAGCCCATCAGTGATGGGGTCCACCACTACCTCGGCCTTCCCCATGACCATCACCTCCATCTTGTTGGGATTTAACTTCAGACGACTCGTCCTCATCCAATCCCCCACAGTTGCCAAGCACCAGGTAAGCACCAAGACTGCCGGGCCTGAGTCGGATGAAAAAGAGAGATAAAGCTGGGTGTCATCAGCATATTGATGACACCGTACGCCAAACTCCCTAACAGCCTCCCCCAAAGGCTGCATGTACACATTGAATAAGAGAGGGGACAAGATGGAACCATGCAGGACTCCACACGTGAGGCCCTGGTAAGAAGATGAAAAATCACCCAGGACCACACGCTGGACTCTCCCAACCAGGAAGGAACAGAACCACTCAAGAATGGTGCCGCCAATCCCTGCCCGATCCCGCAGCTGAATCACCAACAACTCATGGTCAACGGTATCAAATGCAGCCGAGATCTAATAGGCTAAACAGGGTCAAATGACTCCAGTCCAACTCGCGGGAGAGGTCGTTGACCAAGGTCACAAGTGCAGTCTCCGTGCCATATCCAGGGCGAAAACCTGACTGCGAGGGATCGAGAAAGTTAATCCGGTCCAGATGCTCCTGCCACTGCCGAGCCACCACCCGCTCAATAACCTTCCCTAAAAAGGGAAGGTTAGAGACCGGCCAGTAGCTGGCCAGGACGCCAACGTCCAATGATGGTTTCTTGAGCAGGGGCCGCACCAGCGCCTCCTTAAAGCAGTCCGGCACCCTGCCCTCCCCCAGGGAGGCACTGACAATTCCTGCCAGCAACGGCCCTAATGTCTCCCGGCTGGCCTTGACCAGCCAGGATGGGCATGGGTCTAATTCACAATAAGTGGCTTGGACAGACTCCAGGGCATCCCCCGCATCTGAGGGTGACACATTCCGAAATTCATCCCACAAAACAGGACAAGGCGGGGCTTCTACTGCCCGTGGTTCACCCACTGCTAAAAGTGTTGCGTCAAAACTGTGGTGGATCTGAGTGATTTTATCTGCAAAAAAGTCCACAAACAAATCACAGTGGGCATTCGATGACTCTAAATCCAGGCGGAGGGAGGCCAGACTGACCAGCCCCCTCACCACCCGGAAAAGCTCCGCCAGGCGTGACTTAGCAGACACAATGAGGGCAGCAAAGAAAACTTTCTTTGCTGCCTGCACCACTGCACTCCGGCTACCTTGTCTGTTTCCAGCTTCACTCCCTGGTCCCCTTCCACTCCTTGTCTTATTTCTAGCCTCAGTCCTTGTGCCTAGCTTTCCAGTGCCTTGCTTGTTTCCTGTTTTGCTCCCCCTTTTCTGTTATGGTGCACTGATCCTGACCCGGCTGCAACCCTACACTCCCCCGCTCCCCCCAGCTCTGGGCCTGTTCTTCTCAAGGCCCGTGGCAAGATACGATAGGAGTTTGGGGGTTTCCTCCCTCTGGGCCATTGCCCAACACACTCCTGGATCAACCATGGCTGTTTCCCCACTTACTGCCACTCTGTGCTGCCACCTTCCCCGAGTTTGCCAGTCTGTAAGGCTGCTTCCGAGCCACCTGTGTCTCAGGCCCTTTCTTGCCACAGAAAATTCACAGTGGGCTTCAGGCTGGTCTTGGTGTTGGCCAAGAATCCCCCATGTGATATTCGGTTACAGTGAACACAAGGAGATCACATTTATAATCATCAAGGAAGGTTTATGTAAGGGATAGAAGAGTCCATAGTGGTGCAGAGCAAATACGAAGTCAAATAAAAGCAAAAAGCAAATCACAAGGCTAACTAAATTTGTAGGGTCCCCTGACTAAGCCGTACCTAGTCCAAGCTTAGAGCAAAATTCCTTCTCTGTCTCCGTTTGGCAGGCTGGCTGTCAGCAGCTCACATGCTAGGTCGCTGTACAGGAACGCCTCTCCTTTCTCTTGATCAAGTACCTCTTTTTAAAAATTCTCCAAGCTGCTGCTCCCCGCTTTGGGGTCTGGCATAATTCTATTGTCCAGTTTGCATTGGGTCATCCTGGTGTGCTGGGCAGCATGGAAGCCTGCGTTAAGTATGTATCGCTTCTTGAGGGCTTTTGGAGGCCCTTTCCGCAGCAGGTATGCAGGGCGTAGTGGCCGGGGACAAGTCTTGATCACCTAATCAAGAGCTGTTAGGCCGTCTCCTCCTGATTTCACAATCGAAGCATCAGGGTCTGTCGTGAAACAGGTGTCGTGCTCTCAGCTGACAGACGGACATTGCTTATTTAATGACTGTTACATTCTCATGCATGTTATGTGCTAGATTCACATACAATCCATGCTAGAACAAAAATGGATTTAGAACGTAGTCACCCTGAGAACTGACCTACTTGGGACATGTGTGAGTCACGCAGCTCCATGTCCGAGTGGAGAGAGTGGGCTGGGTGCAGAGCTCCCATGTGTCCCAGATGCCCCTCACCCTTACACTCCCCCCTCTCTGGGCCTGCTCTCCTCCTTCCCTGGCTCCAGGGTTCTGGCTCCCCGTTCCCCTACTAAGGATTGCTTCCTTCCACACCCATCTCCCTGGTAGGGTGGCCATGCCTCCCCTTTAAAAGCGGACACTTATGAAAAATACATGGTACAGGGCTGCACTGGAACCAATGCAGCCCTGCAACATGTATTTTTCATAAATGTCTTTTAAAGGGGAGGTATGGCAACCCTACTCCCTGGTGACCCTGGGATGTGACCCTGGCCTGGGGGGGCCCCCGATCCCATCTCCTGGACCACGGCCCCTTCCATCCTCATTACAGCCCTGGGTGAGAGGCAACTTTCTTGAGGTCCATAAGTACCTTCAGCAAAAGAACTGTTTGGTGGCAAAGGGGCCTTTAATCTGGCAGAGGAAAGTAGAATAAGAATTGGTAGCTGGGAGAGCTAAAGCAGGATCGGTTCAAATTAGAAATAGGCACGAGGCATACCGGCGAGAGGCACTCGCTGCAAAATTTGGTATGCCTCATTCCTATTGCCGCGTTGGCTTGGCCCGGTGGTAACTTGAGGAAACGGAGGGGTTTGGATGGAGCTTACCAGATGCAATGTGATTCCATTCAAACAAAGGTTATATAGGCTCATCGATTATGTATTCATATAGTCACAATACGTTATTTAGTAACTAATCGGTAACCATGATTCCTATTAAAACGTCCCATAAGCATATTCTTGTCGTCACATTCCTACTTCATGCACAGAACCGTTATTATGCCAAGTCTGTCCTGGTACAGCACGTTCCATTCCCCTTCTTCAGTTCCTAAACCAACGCTTGCTTCAGGTACGGACCCTTCCACAGAGAAGCACATTTCAGCTATTCTCGCTTCCTTAGAATCCTGGAGTCACTGGCGTCGTGACTTCATCCGCATGCTGCCGATACCAATGTGCTGCTGTCTGCTTGAGCTATATGTCATCCGTCTCCAAAGTGCTTAAGGGAGATGCTCAGGAAGAAGAGGGTCCAGTTCATGAATCGGTCCCCTAGACATGTGCGCATGCCCTCATCTCTGCTCCCTTGCCCTGAGCTCACCCTTTCAGTGCCTGGAAATAGGAACTGGATCCAGAGGCCAGATCCAGGAACTGGAAAGGGACCACATACAAACTAGCTGTGGGCCGCATTTGGCCCCCGGGCCTGAGGTTCCTCACCGGGATGTACAACACCACACACAACGTCTCCACCCAGCCATTACCAACCCTCCGTAGAGAAAACAGTTCATAATGCAAGGGGTCTACACATGCCGATCACAGAGTGTGGGGTGTTAAATTCAATGCACTACGTGTCCCCCATGGAAACAATGCTCCAGTTAATCCTCATGCAAATAAATGAAATCACGTAGACAAAGATTATGGAGAAAGACACAGGGTGTTTGTAGACAAGCACCTTCCCACCCATCATGCATGCTGCACGGCCCCATTTGCATGCATGATGGGTGGGTAATGGGTGGGGAGGAGCTTGTTTAAAAACACCCACGGAATCCACTTTGGGTGTTCACTTTCCCCAGAACCACCACTCCATTCTTGATCTCGTTGCCAGAGGATGTAGCAAAGGCCACTAGCATAACCAGGGACTCGTGTTCACCGTGTTTTCCCGATTGTCGCCAATAGGGGAAATGCACTAAACATGAGTCCCTGAGCATAACCGGGTTCAACAATGGATCGGATTAGGTCTTAGCGAATAGGCTCCTACATAGGTATTAGAAAAGCTGGTCAGGGGAGGAGAAACCTGGGTGTTGGGGGCTGGGAGTGGAGAGCAGGAAATGGATCCGGCCATTATGTCCTGTTGTGCACTTCTGAAGCAACCCAAGTTGGCCAATGTTAGAGAGAGGATGCTGGGACAGATGGACCATTGCCCTGATCTAGTAGGACACTTCTTATGTTCTTATCAATCCATTCTTATCCACAAAGGGACCTTTACCTCGTCTTGAAAAGACGAGCATGGGAACGAAATCCATAGCTCTGTCGGATACCAGAAACTATAGCTCAAATAAAGATTTGGGCTTCACAAGCCACTCCGAAAATGTGCGGTAACAGTATGGCGATGCAGTGAAGTGGAGGATTACACCCCGCAGCAAGACAAAGCAGTAGAGAGAGACTAGCTCCCTGAAGACTGCTCTCCTCCTAGGTGCTAAAGTCAGGCTGACAAGGAGAAGCAAAGTGGCTGGAACAGTAGAGGGCTAGCTTGAAGAAATCTGAGTCCTGGGAGCTTTAAATACCAGTCAGGGAATCCCTGCCTGACTAGGAGAGACTGGGGGTGATATCATACTGGAGAATCATAGTATAGAGAGACTGTATATGGTTGTGTATGGACTCTGAATATCAGAGTAAAAACTATAGAGCTGATTCCCTGTGAAGTGACTGCGTTATTGGACCTGATCCTGTGGGAACTTAGCCTGAGACACCTCCACCCTGTTACAGTGTAACAGGCTGCCTACTGCTTACACAGATACTTCTTGTGTTCCTCTCATTGGGCATTTCCTTATTAGCTGGATGGACAAATTGGCAAAGACTATAATAATGAACACTGTAATATAAAAAACCCTCACCCCCCAGTCCCGCAGGGGTTTGTTATACTGCATATTATTGACCTATTTTATTGGTTCTTGCCAAAGATTGAGGCAGAAATTATCTGAGGCAATTCAGGGCTACCATTCTCTGAGATTCATGTGCAGGTCGTTCTACACATGGCTAATTAAAAGTTTCTACCATACTCAAGACACTGACAGGGCATCTTATTTCCTTTGTGGAGTCTCTGGTGCCTAATATTATTAGAGATGCATGAAAAGATTTCCCCGGTCAAGGCTCTTATAGGGCTGTTTTCCTGCGTGGACTCTCTGACACAAACTTTCCCCAAAATTGAGGTATTTATAGGGTTTCTCTTCCATGTGAATTCATTGGTGTGCAACAAGAGTTGTCCCCACACTAAAGCTTTTCCCACATTCAGGACAATTATGGGTTTTTTTCTCCAGAGTGGACTTTCTGATGTTCCACAAGGATTGACCTTCGATGGAATCTTTTCCCACACTCAGGGCAATTATATGGTTTGTCCCCAGTGTGGGTTATTCTGTGTCTAACGAATGTTGTCTTCAGACCAAATCTTTTCCCACAGTCAGGACAATTATGGGGTTTGTCTGTCTGATTTGCCACAAGAACCAACCTCTTACTGAAGCTTTTCCCACAGCTGGGACACTCAGACGATTTCTCTCCTATGTGAGTTTTTCTGTGCTTGGTAAGATTTGACCTCAAACTGAAACTTTTCCCACACTCAGGACAATTATGGGGTTTTTCTCCAGTGTGGACTCTCTGATGTTCCACAAGGATTGACCTCCGATTGAAACTTTTTCCACACTCAGGACAATTATATGGCTTCTCCCCAGTGTGGATTACTCTGTGCCTAGCTAGGGTTGCCTTCAGACCAAAACCTTTACCACAGTCAGGACAATTATGGGGTTTGTCTCCAGTGTGGACTCTCTGGTGTGCCACAAGGACTGACCTCTTACTGAAGCTTTTTCCACAGTTGGAACACTCATACGGTTTCTCTCCTGTGTGGGTTATTCTGTGCCTAATGAGTGCTGTCTTTGAACAGAAACTTTTCCCACAGTCAGAACAATTATATGGTTTGTCTCCATTGTGGGTTATTCTGTGCCTAACAAGTGCTGTCCTTGAACGGAAGCTTTTCCCACAGTCAGGACAATTATACGGTTTGTCTCCAGTGTGGATTCTCTGATGTTCCACGAGGACCGACTTTCGATTAAAACTTGTCCCACAGTCGGGACAGTTATAAGGTTTTGCTCCAGTGTGGATTCTCTGGTGTTCCACAAGCGTTGCCTTTTGACTAAAACCTTTCCCGCAGTCCAGGCAATGATATGGTTTCACCCCAGAGTGGCTTCTCTGATGGGCAAGAAGGTATGAGTTTCGAGAGAAACCTTTCCCACAGTCAGAGCATTTGTATGGTTTCACACCTGCATGGATCCTCTGATGTTTAACAAGGCTGGAACTTAGAGTGAACATTTCTCCACAATCAGTGCATTTATAGGGTTGCTCTCTCATGTGGATTCTCTGGTGTGTAATAAGGGCTGAGTTTACCCTGAAGTTTTCCCCACAGTCAGAGCATTTATGAGTTTTTTTACTCTTGTGGGTCTTTCTGTGTTTGTCCAGCCTTGAGCACAGATTGAAACTTTCCCCAGCATCCAGGCATTTATGGATTTTATTCTCACTGTGAGTTCTCTGATGTCTTACAAACACTTCGAAGGACTGAAAGATTTCTTTGCACTCAGTGCAGCTGTGGTGCATCTCTTCTGCCTCAACTTTTAGATGCATTGTTGCTTTGTTCACTATCCTGAAAGCACCTTTACAATGAATTGATGTTGTCTCTCTCTCTCCTGGGAAATTTTCCTGCTGCGTCTCTGCCCTCTGCCGACTCTCACAGGCTTCCCCCAGCTCAGGAATCTGGGAACCATCCCCTTCATATTCTCCCAATAACGTTTGGGGCAGTTTCACTTTTTCATGAGATTCCAACTGTGGTTTCTACTCCTCACTCTCCTTTTTAGTCCAGTCATCTGGAGGAGTAGAGGAAAATAGGACATTAATCTGTCCCCATGGTGGGGAAAAAGTTAGCTTTATGAAAGGTAAGAGGAAGGCAAAGAAACAAGCACAGTAACTGTGACTGGAATCCCATGAGCTGAATCCCACAAACATTTCTCCAGAGCAGAGACAGGAGGGGACACATTCTGCCTCCACATCCCATCTCAACCCTCAGAGGAAAGACTGGGCATTGGGGAGGGAATTGCTGCCAGGTGTTAGGGTGGCTGGGAAGCCGTGAGTAATGTCTGCTGTGAGAATCCAACCCCTGCTGGCTGCAATCCTGACCTGGGTGAGAGGAGGCAGAACCGGGGATGCCCTCAAGCTCTTTGTGGAGATTTCAGCTTTCCCTATCACTGGCAGATTGTTTCAGAGTGCATTTAAACCTTTTCTCACCTGAGAAGATGCCTTTTGGGTGTTTCCTTTTCTCAGAGCTCTGAAGACTGGGGACCCATTGCTCATCTTCTCCTTCAAAATGGGAAATGACATCAGGTTCAGGAATCAAAAGTCCTGATCAGGTGGGGAAAACAAATCTTAGCATTTGGGATTAATTTTGGATTTGGGGAGTACTGGTTCAAACAGACAACAGAGAATTCTATCCCAACCTCTTTCAGTGCTTTTTTTTTTGGGGGGGGGGGGGGAAGGGGAGGGAGAATGCTAGTCTGAGCATGTGGTTACATGATGATGGAGACTATGGCAACATTTATTTTTCTTGCAGGATGTACTGATCCCCTGTAAGAGAATGGGGTTTTGACTCTCTTGGAGCTTGGCCACCAAGGCCCAGCACGGATATTAAACCCTTTGGGCTTGACATGGAAACAGAGTACATTGCTGAAGAAGCTCCATCAACATGAGTTTGATGAAAATCAGAAATGTCCTTTTCTACAGGGCATCATCAGAGAAAAATACTCAGTGACTACGAGCTTTCTTCTTACTAGCCCAGACTACCAACTACCTGGTGCTAAGAGACCAGCAATTAAGTTCTTTTGGTGAACACAAGTAGTAAGTACCGTGTGAGACCCTCTACAGATTGAAACAAACACTCTTATCAGTGTTCCTCCTATTCGTAAAACAGAGCGAGCAGTCATCAGATCTGCACAATTAACTGGGAATAAGGTTTCTTTTTGGTGACCCAAGTGGAAGACACATGGGAGGCAGAATCAGAATAGTTTATTTGGTAATTTAGCTTTTGCCATAACCTGACCCCGGTGGAGGGTAGATGTGGGCAGGCAGCCCTGGAGCAGCACCGGAGGGGAGCATCTCTATATCTATCTGTTTACATCACGGGTGGAGAACCTTTTCTGTCCCGGAGGCCACACTGAAAATGAGTACGAGCTCTGAGGGCCACATAGAGATTGGGGCCGGGGGTGCTTCACAGGTTTATTCAAGAAAAGGAGGGTCCAGATCATGGATCTGTGCTGTGGATCTGTCCCCTACCCTTGTCTGCATGCCCTCCTCTCTGTTCCATTATCATGAGCTCAGTCTTTCAGTGCTTGAGGTAGAGAATGGGTTCAGGGGCCAGATCCAAACATTGGAATGGGGCTACATAAAGACTTGCCAAGGGCTGCATTTGGCCCCTGGACTTGAGGTTCCCCACCCCTGATTTACACCCACCAAGCACAAAACGACTCAGTTATGTCAAAGACCTTACGGTTTCTGATAACCAAGAGGAGAGGAATCCTTACCTGGCAAGGTCACATTCTCATAATTCTCCTGCAGGACGTCCCAGTACAGGGCCTTTTCCCCGGGGCCCAGCAGAGCCCACTCCCCCTCAGTGAAACACACAGACACGTCCTTAAAAGTCACCGGCATCTGGGAAAGAACAGAGAGCGAGAGAGCTCTGCTCAGCAACTGCTGCTTCTAGGCCAGTCCCACCAGCAATGAGGTGCCAGTTTGGTCTCCCTGCTCCGGTTTCCCATCAATAATGTGCATGGCACCCATGAGCCACAGGATGCGCTCACCAGCCCACTATGAAGTCCAGCTTTGACACCAGACCTATTCACTAGGTGGTCAGAGGTCCGTCCTCAAACTGACTCAGATTCACAGATCGGAAACGGACCCCTGGAATCATCCAATCGGGGTGGGGGGTGGGGGTGGGGGGTTCTACAGTTTGTAGAAAGAGGTGCCTAAATCCTTGAGTCACCATAGAGTGGTGTAACCTGTCCCCCTTCTGAAGGGAGTCTATGATGGAGCTCTCCCTCCTTCAGCCATTCCACAGCCCAATCATTGGGCTTGTCTGAATGAGACAGAAATAAATGAGTCGCTCTCTCGTGGATACGTCCTCTTATTACACTCAAGTAGTCAGGGGTGGTGGTCAGAGGTAGATCTCTTGAGCAGGCCTTCCTGGCCAAACAAAACTCAGAGGCTTTCTTACCCATCAACAGGGACACATGCTGCCTTCCAACATAGCACTCCCTCCCTTGTGTTTCCTTAGATTCCCTGGCTGGAAGGAAGCCATTGGCCTATCACCTTTCTGCCTTGCACCTCGTAGACACCTCTGCCTATGAGAACTTAAGACCAGGGGCAGAATCCTGCAGGTCAGCAACACAGAGATCAGTTCCATGTGGCACTACGTGGACTGCATGATTTTGCCATCTCTTCGCTAATAGTTCCTACAATTCTGCTTGACATTTTGACCGCTGCAGAGCACTGATATCACCATGGGCATAGCTATCATTGGACTAACAGGGACATTCGTCCCGGGGCCCATACTGGCTGGGGGCCCAATATCCAAGGTAGTTAAGCCACCCTCCTCCCCGCCTTTTTTTCTCTTTTTTAAATTGCCACCTGAGCTGGCTGGGGGCCCTTCCGGCTGCTGCGTGGGGCCCATCCCCCCTCCTTATCCCAACTGCAGAAAGGGAGAGTTCGGCCCCCTGGAAGTGGTGCTGCGTCGTGGGGGAGGAGTCCTCCCCACCAGTCCGGACCCGGACCAGGCAGAGCTGGCTTGAGGGAGGCCCTGCCCAAGCGGAAAGGTGCCTGGCAGCAGCTCCACTCAGTAACTGAGTGGAACCACCGTCGGGCACCTTCCCACTCCAGCACTCCCCGCATCGAGCCAGTCCAGCCTGCCCCAGCCCACTTGACCAGCCCCTGGTCTACAGGGCTGGTCAGGTGGGCTGGGGCAACAACGGCACTGCTGCTGGTGGCCACACTTGGCCCCAGCATGCGGGCAGTGAGCGAGCGAGCCGCAAGGGATGAAGTACACCATGGAACCAGCTCACCGCCGGCCCAGAAGATGGATGGGCCCAGCAGCAGGCCTCAGACTCTGCAGGGAGCAAGTAACTCCTGAGCACCTAGACCGGCCGAGCTGGGAGGTGCTCACTGGCTGAAAACAAAAAAAGAAGGGGGTGGGGGGAAACACGGACATTTCTTGTCCTTGGGCCCATCCCAAGCTAGCTACGCCCCTGGATATCACACAATCCCCTCTCCCTGGCCAGCCCGTTACTATGACAACAAACATTCACACAGTCCACAGCAGCCTGCAGTTCTCACCTGATCAGTCTGGGCTGGTGCCCACTCCCCCAGATACGCCTCAGCCAGTCCAGCTGCCTCCTCGCTGCTGCCCGGCTCCCTGGCTCGCACCCAGGCCCGCAGGCCCGCCGGCAGCACGCCCAGGAACTGCTCCAGGATGACGCTGTCCACAATCTGCTCCTTGGTGCGCTCCTGGGGACGCAGCCAGCGCCGAGCCGCCTCACCCAGATGCGCCAGCGTCTCCCGGGGAGCTTCTCCCGGCGGCACCGGGCCCGAGCGGAACCTCTGCCGAGCGGCTTCCTCAGTGGCCTGGGGCAGGGGGGAAATGGCTGCCTTCGTCTCAGCATGGGTGCTGACCGGGCCTTCCCCCCTGGGGCGACAGGCCTCAGGCACCTTTCTGGGGAGCCAGGGAGCCAGGGAGGGGATCCAGCCCCTCTCAGACCAGGCGCAGGCTGGATCCATCAGCCCCAAACATCAGGGTCTGCCCCTTCCTGAGAGAGGGGAGGCTTCCGCACCGTCCTGAATGGAGACTCTGCAGCCTGTGGGGGCAAGAAGGGCAATGAGGCAGATTTCAGAAGGGGCTTCAGTCCATTTCAATTCCAATTCCCTCAGGCTTTTTTCCAGACACATGGGCTAGATTCTCCTCTGCTGAGAAATGGCTCCTTCACTTTCTAAACCCTCCAGGGACAGAGTCTCTGAGCCAAACAGTAGAAAAGAGCAGAGTCAAAGGAGCCTCCTTTGTCCTGACACTGTCCCGCCAAGGCAGCGCATCCCCCAGCAGCGCGGGGACTGGGCAGGGACTGGTTTGGCCTCTCTCTGCTCCTCCCCCTGCTCCAAGGAAAGTCACTGCCCCGGGGGGAGGGGGAAGGCAGGGAATGGAACTGGGCACGTAGGGCTGGGGGCTTGGAAGTCCTTGGAAGAAATTTATTTCTGCTGCTGCTTTCCTTTCACTTTTTCATCGCTGTCTCCTTCCCCCTCCGGCTGGGAGGCCGGGTCCCTGCCCCGTTGCCAGGTCTGGTCTCTCTCTAGCGGGATCAGCTCCTGCCAGAGCCAACAGGAGCCAGAGCCTGGGCCCAGGGTGTCAGGATCTGGTTTCCCCCCCCCCACTGTACAGACCTGACTGGGGGGGGGGCAGTAGCGGAAACTGCAGCCTCCCACAAGGAAGCCCAACCCCTGCGCGCGGATCAGAGGGACGAAGAGCAGCCTCCCCACCCTGAACAAGAAACAGAGCCCTCTGCTGGGGAGAAGCCAGTGCAACCTCCACCCCTTGTAAGATCACCAGTTTATCAAGATTGATCAGGACAGCCTCGATTTGCCTCTTGCTGCCATAGTTTCCTACTGCGGGAGAAGCAGCTCCTTCCTGAGAGCAATCGGCCCTGGATTGTCTCTTTTGAATGAGACTCCGGTTTCCCCAGCTCCTTGGAGACGGTAACACTGTGGGTCCTACAAAGGATCATCAGTCAACGGCATCCCATGGTCAATGGGGCCCAGATCCTGGGAGAAACGTTTCCTTCTGCCCATCAAACAACCCCCACCACAAATAAAATGTACAATTTTAATTAGAGCTTCTGTTATTACTACTTATCATTTCTAAAGCGCTACTAGCCATACGCAGCGCTGTACAAATAAACCTAACCTAAAAGACGGTCCCTGCTCCAAGGAGCTTACAATCTAGATAAGACATGACTACAGATAGTTAAAAACAAGGCAATAAATCAAGGGTGGGGAACCTTTTCTGTCCTGCGGACCACACTGAATATTAGTATGAGCTTCAAGGGCCGCACTGAGATTAAGGGTGGGGGTGCTTAATGGGTTTATTCAAGAAAAGGAAGGTCCAGATCATGGATCTGTGCTGTGGATCTGTTCCCTACCCTTGTGTGCAGGCCCGCCTCTCTGCTCCATTATAATGAGCTCAGTTTTTCAATGCTTGGGGGTAGAGACTGAATCCAGGGTCCAGATCTAGGCATTGGAAGGGGCCACATAAAAACTTGCCATGGGCCACATTTGGCCCCCGGGCCTGAGGTTCCCCATCCCTGAAATAAATGAATGATGGACTACAGGGTGCAGTTTATTCAGTAATTGATTTATTCCTACTAAGATCATGACTGGGATCATGATTTAAAGGCAACCTCAAAGAGGTGGGCCTTTAGGCGGGACTTGAATACAGACAGGGAGGGGGCCAGGCGCACTGCCCCAGGAAGAAAGTTCCAGGCCTACGGTGCAGCAAGGTGAAAGGAAGACCAAGTGCCAAGGAGACAGTGGTGGTCAACAGTGTCAAAAGCAGCGGCTAGGTCAAGGAGGATGAGACTAGAGTAATGGCCCCTGACCTTGGCCATGAAGAGATCACTGGAGACTTCGACAAAGGCCGTCTCTGTGGAATGTAGAGGGCAGAAGCCAGAATGGAGTGGATGGAGAATGGCCTGAGTTGTGAGGAAGTCGAGGCAGCAGGCATGAATGGCTCAAGCAGTTTGGAGGCAAAGGGAAGGAGGGAAACTGGGTGATAGCTAGCAGGTCAAACAGAGTCCAGTGAAGGAGTGGTGCGACCACAGCATGTTTGAAGGTGACAGCGGGAAGGTAGCAGTGGAAAGCGCTAGACTGAAGATACGACAGATGGAGAAGATGACGGCAGAGGAGATGAAACCGAGGAGGTGGGTGGGAACCGGGTCAGAAGAACAAGTGGGGACTTTGGAGGAATTGAAAAGGTGAGCAATTTCCTCCCCCATTACTTCAGAGAAGGAAGAGAGGATGGCAGGAGCTACTGGAAGAGGAGAGAAAGAAGTGGAGGGGGGGGGGTATAAGCGGAGACCTCAACGTGGATCTTGTGAATCAAGTTGTCACAGAAAAGGTTAGCCAGGGTCTGGGCAGAGAGTGAGGGGGAAGGAGAAGGAGGAGGAGGAGGAGGCAGTTTGAAGAGGGAGTTGAGTGCAGCAAAAAGACAGCGGTGCTTGAAGGCATAGGAGGAGTCAGTCAAGTGGACATAGTAGGCCTGCTTAGCAAGGGCACTAGCTGAGTCGAAGGAGGTGAGCATGAATTTGAAGTGCCAGAAGTCCGACTGGGAGCGGGAGTTCAGCCAGAGACACTGCAGAGCACAAGAGCGTAGGAAGAGCACTTTGGGGGAGGGGGGGGCGGTTAAGCCAAGGTTGGGGGCTGGTGACTGGGATGGAGGAACTGGCTTGGGGGAGAGGGCAGTAAGCACAAATACACAGGCTATGGGGGGAACAAGGAGGTAAGAGAGCACACCACGAAGAGATCAGGTACACAGGGTGGGGGGGGGGGGGGGGGGGGGGGAGGGGGCAAGAGAATGCAAAGCAGGAGGGAGTGCTGTACAGTAACAGGAGAGTGCCCCATCATCAGACTCCCATTTTACATATTTACTTCAAGTCAAGTCAATTTATTGCGTGGTCATTGACCATTGCATAATTGATACATACATAAGACCCTACAGTTAATCATGAGGTTTTTCTTGACACGACCATAGGACCTGGCAGGGGTTTGCAGAATGGCTTCCGAGTGGCTCTGTTCATTTCTGTCGGGGGAGATTTCAGAAAGTGGTGATGGGCAATTGCTCTTCATCCCCCAGGTGGTTCCAATGCTCAGTTCGGTCCAACAAATGTCTGAGATTCCATTTAGCAGGAAATAGGCACAGAATCTGTATGGTAATTCAGAGTGGGGAGGAGAGTCCATGCTGGGACTCATGGGTGCTGGGTGTATTATTGAGGAGACAGGAGCAGAGATGCCAAGAAATAAGTGGCGCTGGTGGGACTGTCCCGGGGCAGCAGGTGCTGAGTGGGGCTCTCTCCCTTTTGTTTAAGCTGTCCTTTGAGAACGTGTCTGGGTGCTTCACTGAGGGGGAGTGGGCTCTGCTGGATCCTGGGCAAAAGGCTTTGTACTGGGACATCCTGCAGGATAATTATGAGACTGTGGCCTCGCCAATTCCTCTCCTCTTGTTTATGAGAAGCTGTGAGGTCTCTGACACACCCAGGACATTTTCTGCTCAGGGTTTATCCGTGATCATAAGGAAGGGAGGAAGGCTAGTATCTAAAATGATATCTTAATTTATTATTATTATTATTATTATTATTATTATTAATAATAATAATAATAATTTATTTTATTTATTTATTCAGCACCAGCAATGTACATGGCGCTAAGACAGGCCAGGGCGAGGGGAACCTAGGGAGAGAGAGGGATACAGTCATTCTCCCCAGCAGAGGGCTCTGCTTCTTGTTGAGGGAGGGGGCGTGGGGTCTCTCTCTGCTCTGCACGCAGGGGGGCTGGGCTTCCCGGGTCAGAGGCTGCTGTTTCCTGAGATCTCGGATCCCGGACTGAGCGGTTCCCAGCCCAGGTGCGGAGGGTCTGGATTCTGGCCCCTCTAGCCTAGTAGCCCCGGCGGGCTCGCTCTGCAGCCAGGAGCGCTAGGACAGTTGTGGGGAAGGCTGGGATGGGGAGAGGGAAATGCACCAGTCCGGAGGCTCCCCCCAGCTTCGCCCCCAGTGTGTCTGCGGGCCCCGGAGCTGCTGCTGTTCCCGACACCCCCCAGGCTCCGGCTCCTGGTGTCTCTGGCACCTGGCAACTGGGCAGGGACCCGACCTCCCAGCCCGAGGGGGAAGGGTGTGATACATAGGAGGAAGGGGATAAAAAGGGTGAGATATAAGCACAGCAGTCCGTCCCAGCTCCATCCCCTGCCTCCACCCTGGAGACTGGAGAGAGGCCAAGCCAGTCCCTGCCCAGTCCCCGCGCTGCTGGGTGTGTGTGTGTGTGCTGCCCTGGGTGGGGGGCAGTCTCAGGGGAAGGAGGCTCCTTTTGACTCTGCTCTTTTCTCTCTCCGTTCTCACCCTGACAGTCTCCATTCAGGACGGTGCTGAAGTCTCCCCTCTCTCAGGAAGGGGCAGACCCTGATGTTTGGGGCTGATGGATCCAGCCTGCGCCTGGCCTGAGAAGGGCTGGATCCCCTCCCTGGCTCCCTCGTTCCCCAGGAAGGTGCCTGAGGTCTGTCACCCCATGGGGGAAGGCCCAGCCAGCACCCATGCTGAGACGAAGGCAGCCATTTCCCCCCTGACCCAGCCCAATGAGGAAGTCGCTCGGCAGAGGTTCCGCTCGGGCCCGGTGTTACCAGGAGAAGCTCCCCGGGAGACGCTGGCACGGCTGGGTGAGGCGGCTCGGCGCTGGCTGCGTCCCCAGGAGCGCACCAAGGAGCAGATTGTGGACAGTGTCATCCTGGAGCAGTTCCTGGGCGTGCTGCCGGCGGGCGTGCGGGCCTGGGTGCGAGCCAGGGAGCCGGGCAGCAGCGAGGAGGCAGCTGGACTGGCTGAGGCCTATCTGGGGGAGCGGGCACCAGCCCAGACTGCTCAGGTGAGAACTGCAGGATTCTGGTTGTGTGTGTGTGTGAAGGCTTGAGGTCAATGGAATGGAACTGGAAGACAGCACAGTAGGTTTGAAATCCCAACTTTGCTAGCTCCTTGGATTTCCTCCCCCTCTATCTGTATCTCGTTCCCTTCAGATATTCATCTCAGTTCCTCCCTCCTGGCCTTTAAAAAAAGCTGGTTGCTTTTAGAGGACCCACTGCTGGTTCCTCTTAGGGCATTTTTAGACGTGACACAATGCTAGCGGATTTAAAAATCCGCTTTAGGAAGACTGGTGTGGGTGGCGTTTAGACACGCCTCAGCCATTGGAAACCTCAGCCTGCGTATTCTTTTGAAACCAGATTTGTAAAACTCCAATATCGAGGTTTTACAAATCCGGTTTCAAAAGAATGCGCGAACTGCTGTTCCCAATGGTGGAGGCGCATCTAAATGCCACCCACGCGAGTTTTCTAAAGGCGGATTTTTGAAATCCGCTAGCATTGTGTCACGTCTAAAAACGGACTTAGTGTCTCCTTCCCGTACGTTTTTACCTTTCCTTTTAAAACTATTTTAAATGGACTTCAGGTTATTTTATTGTATTTTGTGAAGTGTCCCAAGCCCCATTTGGCTGGGGGTGCGGGAGCAGTGCTATATAAATAAAAGTATTTTTAATAATCATCATGAGATGAAAAAAAACATTACATTTTGGTCTGGTTTTTGTTGCCTTTCGGGTGTTTGGGCCTTTTGATCTGGTCTCTTCACGCTTTGCCCCCCCACAACCCACAAGAGTTTTTTGCCACTTGCTTTCCATCTGGGTGGGAGAGGTGGATTCATCCGTAATGCCAGGACTCCGGGAGCTGGGGCCTGTGGGGTGAATGCCAGACATTGCAAAATTTGTGAGAAAGTCAGGAAAGCTGGTAGCATTTGTTGGAAATGCAAGGACTGTGAGATCATTGCATCCATTTGCCCAATGCAGAGTTTACAGAGGAGTGTGAGTATCTAATCATCAATAAGCAGGCAGGAAGCATACTTAAGCTTAAGTAGCTTTATTAGGAAATACATGTAGGATAGGAAAGGCCTACATCTATGCTAAGTCCTAAGACTAGGTGTGTTCAGGAGGGAGGAAGGAAGCTCTCTGAGACACAAAGAGATGAGAAATCTCCTGGGGGAGGAGATTGACCAATCAGGTCCTGACAGGAGTAGGACAGATAGGATGGGGGAAGGGTTCTCTGATCTGTCTGTCTACTCCTGCTGTTTCTAGCAAACAAACAGGATGAGGTGCTTAGCGGGGATGCAACCAAAGGAATGTATTTCCAACAGCATTGATATAGGGTGTTTTTAAACAAGCAAGGCTTCAGTCGGGGTCTGTGGCCGCTGAATGACACAGTCACGCCGCACCCCATGAGGGGGGAGAGTTTCTAATGGACGGCTCTCAGGCCGGCCACCGTGCCCACTCAGGCAGACTCCATGCACTCCCGCCACCACGGACTGACCCTCAAGCTTCACATGGGTAGCTGTTCCCCCTTCCTCCCCCACCAGGCAACACCCCATCCCAAGCCCCGCCCAACTGCTTGCCCTCTGCCATGACACACAGCCACAGACACCACGCAAGTAACCCCTTCCTGCCCAGGAGACAGTGCAGCTGCTGTCAGACCTGAGCAATCACAGAGGTTGTATATTGGGCAGGATGTGTAGGAAGCTGCTGTCTGAGCTGCTGTGCTTCATGATGTTGGCTCTTCTCTTGTGCGTCACGAGGAGAGGGGGGGCGGGGTGTTTGGTTGTGCTTTGAGCCACCCTGGTGTTGTATTTCACGCGTGTGCCCTTTAAGAGCCCCACAGAGAGCTCCAGCCAGGCCTGTGGGTGGGACCTGTCCTGCTGGCATGGGGGGCTGCCCCGGATCATACAGGCAGGGGATGTGCGGGTTCCTGTCCCCACACATTTTTTTGGCGCTTGCCCTGCACGGCAGACTCCAGATTTTTTGGCACTGCCCCATGAGTGGGTGCTGCATGACTCACAGGAAAAGTAATTTCTAGAATTATTTTTTCCCCCAAAGAGTGCTGTGGCACTAGTCGGCACGTATTCAGAGGTCACAACTTGGGTGGAGTCAAGGGCATAACAGCTGTCAGATTGGACAGTTGTTTCCGCACTGGTTATCAGGAAAGTCACTAGAACTAGTCCCATCAAACCCAGACGTCTGTGGGTCTTTGTCAGTGACTGAGCCACTCAATAACTAATGGGATGGGAAAGAGAGAATGGAATAAGT
This sequence comes from Sphenodon punctatus, assembly GCA_003113815.1. Taxonomy (NCBI): domain Eukaryota; kingdom Metazoa; phylum Chordata; class Lepidosauria; order Sphenodontia; family Sphenodontidae; genus Sphenodon; species Sphenodon punctatus. The sequence goes on along the minus strand of QEPC01014118.1, from coordinate 100,533 downwards.
CCATCATGGATGCTTTTCCTGGGTGCTGTGTGCATTATTGAGAGGAGACAGGAGCAGGGAGGCCGAACGGGCAGCTCATTGCTGCAGCTGCTGGGACTGTCCCAGCTGAGTGTGCCTCCCTTTTTTTGTTTCAGATGCTGGTGACCTTTGAGGACGTGTCTGTATGTTTCACCGAGGGGGGATGGGCTCTGCTGGACCCTGAGCAAAAGGCCCTGTACTGGGACGTCCTGCAGGAGAATTATGAGAACGTGGCCTCGCTGGGTGAGGATTACTCTCCTTTCTGTTATTAAAAGCTGTGGGGTCTCTGATGCACCTAGGACATTGTCTGCTCAGGGATTTTTCCTGGTCCCTTAGTCAGGGGCGTAGCTATTTGACAGCAGGTGCAGCTGTCCCTGGGCTCTGTGATTTGGGGGCCCCACAAACCCCCAGGCAGGGCAGCTGCATTGGTTCTAGTTCTAGTTTAGTTTTATTCGGCACTAGCTCATGCTATGGCCAACATAAAATAGACAAACAAACAATCAAAACAAAAACCTAACATGATGGATTATAAAAACATTACATAAAACCCAGCCTAATCGGCTCATAAAATCAATCTTCATCATCAGTCTTATAAATAATATAACTTTTGAATTTAAATACAGCATTACTATAAAATCATACAAGTCTTGTCCAAATGAGCACTAAAGTAAGCAGCCCACAAAGACTGGTCTGGACACGTCCACTACGTTTCTAACATCCAGTCAAGGGCTTGACCATTTCAAAATCAATAAAGATACAGCTTGACTAGATGGAATCATGACCCAGCCCATAAAACCCCGGATAAATATTCCGTGGGAGTCCGACCTATTCCTGGTAGATGCCTTATCTCGTTCCAAGGGTCCGGCCCTTAGAAATATTTAGTTGGATTTGGAGTCGTTTATTGGATGCCAAATGTGTGTATAAAGCTAAATCCCTGATAGCCTCCCTTTGCATGAGGGACATTAGGTAACTAACCCTATCAGAAATCTGGGGCTCCAAGGGCAGCGAGGGAGTCACCCAAGTTGACCTTAGAGCATCGAAATAAGGGCACCTCAAAAGGAAATGCTCTATGTCCTCAACCTCCCGCTTGTGACAAGTACAAAATCTGGAATCTCGCGGGGTATGCTCGTACCTTCCTTCAACTACTGCCACTTTAACCAGTTGCCAGCGGAGGAAGATATATGCTCTCCTCAGCTTCGGGTTGGTCAAGACATCTAAATAAGATTCAAAAAAGACCTGCTTTTTGCAAAGTCCCAAGTGAGGAGCCACTTTCCACACAGACACCTTGGCAATATCCAAGCAGTATCACAAATTCGAAGACAAATCTCGGACTTGATTGCTGCAATAGATTTGCCTAGGAAATACTGGAAAGAAAATCCCATTTCTCCAAATGGGCTGGGTGAGTGTGTCCCCAGCAGGCCCCAAAACTGATGGGCTTTAGGATCCCGTGGAATCCCTGGCTGGTCAGGTTCTTCCTCAGTAGAGGCAGCGAGGAGGGAGGGGTCATGTGGCTCTGCTAGGGGCAGGGCTTGGGCTGCCCCACGTGGCTGGTTCTGAACTGGGTCTGGGAGCTGGGTCTAGGGAGGGGAGGAGACTGTAGGGTAGGTGCTGGGTGGGGTTGGGGGAGTGTAGGGAGGGGGACACATTCTCAAAGCAGCAGCAGCAGCAGCCTGTGGGAGCCACCGGGTCTCCCTTCTGCAGCAGGATCAGGCAGAGGAGCAGCCCCAAACCTCTCCTTTCCCTCCCAGGGCCAGGAGCCAAACCTAATCCAGTGTGTGTGTATGTGTGTGGGAGCCAGCACAGGAACCACAGAAGGAGGAGGAAGGTGGTAGAGCCAGCGTGCAGGGCTGGGGTCGGGGCCAGTGTGTATTGCGGGGTTCTGGCTGGGCGTGGGAAGGGACTGGCTGCTGAGACCCCAGGGAGGGCATGGGGGCTTCCCCTCGTGTGTTGGTTGTGCCAACTGGACATCAGCCTGGGTTTTATCACTATTGGAGGGAGGGCAGGGGGACTTTTCCCTCCCAGGGGCCACTTTGAAAATGAGTACAAACTCAGAGGGCTGCATACAAGTTAGCAGCGGGGGTGCTTAAAGGGGTGCACTCAGAAAGAGGAAGATCCAGTTCATGGCATCTGTACCACTGATCTGTCCCCCTATCCTTGTGTGCATGCCCCTCATCTTTGCTCCCTTCCCCTGAGTTCAGTTTTTCACTGCTTGGGGAGAGGGAAATGTGGGTTTGGAACTGGATCTAGGGCACCAGATCCAGACACCGGAAAGGTGATTGTGTTCTGCAATGAGGAACAAAGTTATGGGGGGTTGAACGGTGGTGGGGCAGGGTAGGGGACAGTAGTAGGGTGGAGGTTGGGGGGGGGCGGCATCTCCATTTCTTGTATCTGGGCCCATTCCAATGTAGCTATGCCCCTACCCTTGTTCTTTGGGTGCATTGTCCTCATTGTCCCCAGGTTCTATATGAGAGAGACTTTCATCTTAACATTCACACATCTGGTGCAGGGGAGTCTGGAAGATAACAGAGATGATTGCACTCTCATTCCTTTGTATCCCCCCTCCCCCCCACCCACCCCCCGCCGCGTGCAATTCAAATGAGCTGAAAGGAGAAGGCAGATTGTATTTACCTTTCCCGCCTGGTCAGGGTTTTTGATTCCTGATTAATCTTCCAATTGGAAAGAGGAGAATGGCCACAGGTCCTGCTGGGTCCCCAAGGCTTTGAGGCTTGTAGGACCTCAAAAGGCATCTGCTCAGGTGAGCAGTTATATAAACAAACTATGAGACTCTCTGGTTAGTGGTGGGAAAAGCTAAAATCTCCACAAAGAGTTTGAGAACATCTCCGGTTCAGCCTCATTCTTGCCCAGGTCAGGATTGTAGCCAGCAGAGGTTGGATTCTCATAGCAGACGGCTTCCTAGATGCCCTGAATTCCTTCCCAATGTCCTGTCTTTTCCCTGAGATGGGATGTGGAGGCAGAATGTGTCCCCTCCTGTCTCTGCTCTTGAGAAATGTCTGGGATTCAGTTCATGGGATTCCACTCTCAGTTACTGTCTCTGTTTCTTTACTTTCGTCTTTCCATTTGTAAAGTCAACTTTCCCCACCACAGTAGCAGGTGACTTTCTTGATTTTCTCTGTTCCAGCAGGTGACTGGGCTGATGGGGAGAATGAAGAGAAGGAACCTCTGCAGGAAGCTTATGAAAATGTGAAACTGCCCCAGACGTTATTGGGAGAATCCAAAGGCAATATTTCCCAGATTCCTGAGCCGGGAGAAGCCTGTGAGAGTCTGTGCAGGCCAGAGAGGCAGTTGGAAAATCTCCCAGGAGAGAGAGAAGCAAAATTAATTCCTTGTGAAGGTGGCTCCAAGGAATTGCACAAAGCAAGAAATCATCTAAAGACTGAGACACAAGAGTCATGTAGCATCTGCACTGAGTGTGGGGAAAGCGCTGAATCCTTTGAAGCACTTTTGAGACATCAGAGAACCCACATTGGGAAGAAAATCCATAAATGCCTGGACTGTGGGAAAAGCTTCACTAAGAAATCACACATTATTAAACATCAGAGAATCGATACCGGAGTGAAGTCCTATAAATGCCATGAGTGCAGGAAAAAATTCAGTGAAAAATCATCCCTTATTAAAAACCACAGGATCCACACTGGTGTGAAACCTTACAAATGCCCTGACTGTGGAAAATGTTTCAGTGAAAGGTCAAACCAGGTCAGACATCAGAGAGTCCACACAGGAGACAAACTTCATAATTGTTCTGACTGTGGGAAAAGCTTCACTCAGAGATCAGCTCTTAATGGGCACCAAAGAATCCATATGGAAGAGAAACCCAAGAAATTCACTGAGTGTGAAGAAAGCTTCACTAAAAATGCAAATTTTCTTATACATCATAAAATCTCCATGGGAGAGCAGCTGTACAAATTACCTGATTGTGGGAATAGTTTCACTCAAAGAGCGACCTCTCTTACACAGAGAATCCACACTGGAGTGAAACCTTATAAATGCCCCAAGTGTGGGAAAAGTTTCAGTCAGTGGTTAACCTTCATGGAACACCAGAGAGCACACATGGGAGACAAACCACCAAATTATCCTGACTGTGGGAAAAGCTTCAGTGCAAACACAACTCTTATTAGGCAGCAAAGAGCCCACACTGGAGAGAAACCGTATAATTGCCCTGATTGTGGGAAATGGTTCCGTTTAAGCTCACACCTTCTTACACATCAGAGAAGTCACACTGGAATGAAACTGTATAAATGTTCTGACTGTGGGAAAGCCTTCACTAATACATCAGCCTTTGCTAGACATAAGAGAATCCACACTGGCGACAAACCCCATAAATGCTCTGATTGTGGGAAAAGTTTCACTCAGAGATCAGCACTTGCTAGACATCAGAGAGTTCACACAGGAGATAAACCCCATAATTGTCCTGACTGTGGAAAAAACTTTAGTGAGAGCACATCTCTGGCTAGGCACCAAAGAACCCACACAGGAGAGAAACCATATAAGTGCCCTGAGTGTGGGAAGTGTTTTACTGACAGCTCATATGCTATCAGGCATGGAAGAACCCATACGGGAGAGAAACCATACAAGTGTTCTGAGTGTGGGAAAGGTTTCACTCGAATTTCAACTCTTCTGACACATCAGAAAATTCATACAGGAGAACGATCCCATAAATGCCCTGAGTGTGGTAAAAGGTTCACACAGAGGTCAAGCCTTAGTAGACATCAGAGAGTCCACACTGGAGACAAACCCCATAATTGTCCCAACTGTGGGAAAAGCTTTAGTGAGAGCTCAACTCTGATTAGGCACCAAAGAACTCACACGGGCGAGAAGCCATATCAATGCCCCGATTGTGGGAAACATTTTAGTCTAAGCTCCAGCCTTACCAAACACCAGAGGACCCATGCTAGAGTGAACGTTACTAATGACCCAACTGTGGGGAAAATTTCAGTCAGTTCCTTGTGGAACATGAGAGTGTGTGCAGAGGAGACAAACCCCATAATTGCCTTTACAGTGGGACATGCTTCACTTGGGGCTCATCCCTTGTTAGACATGGAAGAGCCCACATGAGACAAAAGCCATATAAATGCTCCAAGTGAAAAGTTTTCTCTGAAGCTCATCCCTTTTGACCCATCAAAAGGAAGTCAGACTGGAATGAAACTGTATATTTATTTATTTTATTTTGAATTTATATGCTGCCCTTGCCAGAGGCTCAGGGCAGATTACAGTATGCCTGACTGTAGGAAAAGCAGCAGTGAGAGGCCAAAACTTTTTAGATACCAGAAAGTTCATGCAGGAAAACAACCCTGTATCTGCCTTGGTCATGGGAAAATCTTTTCTTGTATCTCAAACCTTATGAGACACCAGAAAGTCCACACTGGAAGGAACGTGACCTTTAAATGGCTTTGGTGTGGCAGAACATTTAGACATAAGAACATAAGAAGTGCCATACTGGGTCAGATCAACGGTCCATCTAACCCAGCATCCTGTCTCCGACAGTGGCCAATCTCTGTCTCTTGGGAAAAGTACCTGACAGGTCACAAAGGGCAATGCATTCCCTGTTGTTCCAGCCCCCAACAGTAAGAGGTTATGTCCCCAAAACCTACTTGGCTAATAGTCATTAATGGACCTATCCTCCAAGAACTTATCCAATCCCTTTTTAAAACTAGCTACACTACCGGCCTTGACGACTTCCTCTGGCAGTAAATTCCAAAAACCAATTGTGTGCTGAGTGGGAAAAAAAAACTTTCTCTTATCTGTTTTAAATCTGCTGCCAGTTAATTTCATGGCGTGTCCCCTTGTTCTAGTTCTGTTAGAGAGGGTAAACAACCTCTCCCTATTTACGTGTTCCGCACCACTCATGATTTTATAAACTTCTATCCTATCTCCTCTCAGTTGACTCTTCTTCAAGCTGAAGAGCCCCAGCCTATCCAGCCTCTCTTCATACGGGAGCCGTTCTATACCCTTGATCATTTTTGTTGCCCTTCTCTGTACCTTTTCTAGTTCTACTATGTCTTTTTTGAGATGGGGCGACCAAAACGAGGTGCAGTTGTACCACAGAGGCATTACAATATTTTTTGTTTTATTCTCTGTCCCTTTCTGAATGATTCCTAATGACAATGTCCCATGTTCTCACACATCAGGCACTGAGTCTACGTAGAGAGAGTAACAAACTCCATCTAACTCTGGAAAGCCAGTCTTTCTCTTATCCCATGAAAATGGTGTCCCCGTGGGTGATGAAGGAACTACTACTACAGTAGCTTGTGTTAACTAAATATCACTTAATGAACTATATGTAAAACTTCCTGTATATAAAGCAATCCCAGAGAATGGCAGCCCCGAACTTCCTGAGCTAATTCCTGCCCAAGCCCTTCACATGCCCAATGTTAAGGTATCATAATTCCCCCCTCCAAAACAAAATAAGTCAATAATATACAGTACAACCTCTGTATAATAAACTCATGTGGGACCAGGCAATACAGTTTGCTATATCGGGGTGTAAACTATTGCAATTTTTGCCTCAAGCTCATGATGAAACTCCCAGTTTCAACTGATTTTTAATATGCTTAATTTTAAGAGATTATTATGCAATATTATTTATACAGCATTAACAATATCCCCACACTGTACAATCGTTCATTAGAGACAGATCCCTGCCCCAATTTAGGGGAGAAAATGAAGAAAGAAGATGAGGGTGAGGAGAACATAGGGCGATAGATGGGTTGGGCCACTGCCAAACCCGCATGTCTCTTCTGGGCTCACCAAACATGGGCCTCATTCAGATCCCGGAGGGGTAGGTGGCTGGGCCAGAAATGTGGGTCCGGAAGAAACGGGCCTCACCATCTGGACCTAGCGTAGCCTTAAGTTTTGGTCCTGGGGAAAATTTGGAGCGAATTTCAGGATCTTAATACCTTGGTCCCATACCCCTCAAGTGTCCTGGATTGGGCAGGACAGCACGGATTTCAGCAATTTTATGAGGCTCTCCCACCTGCCCCGCCTCCGTCTTCCACTGCCCCGGTTTTGAGAGGTTGCGCCGAGTACAGCGTGCGTCCCACCAGGGGGCCCTGAACCCAACATCACCGGCTCACAGTGCAGGCAGATGTGCAGCTGCAGCTGCCTGGCTTGCCCGAGAGCAGTGCTGTACTTGGCGCTCTGGGTGCCTCTGCCTCAGCTGAGTGGTTGGAGTCCAGGAGGGGATGCCTCACTGCTCAAGCCGATCTGGCTGCAGTCCCAGCTGGCAGAGCCGAAAGGGCTGAGGCGGAGAGGGAGCAGCGCACCGCGCTTAATGCCTCCAAAGCGAGTGCCTCTTGTAGCCCAGGGAACCGCTCCCTCCTTCTTGGTGAGGGGCGATCAGGGACAGCCACTGAGGAAAGAGAGCCAGCTCCAGGGCTCCCCGCTTGCCTCGGCAATGTTGGATTCCTAATGGAATGTGACAGGTGCAGGTAACCACTGCACGGGCTTCCAAGCCACAATCGCCCCCACCACCCCAGTATCCATTCTAGTCTGTGTCCCAGATCTGTGTATTGTTCTAAGGCAGGCCCTGCCATACCAGTGAAATATGTAAATGATATGCAAATTATGAATTTGCATAACCGTATGCAAATTTGTACATGCAACATTTATGCAAATTATGTTCCTCTTTCTGTGTGTAGCTGCCCCTCTTTTCAGAGGCCAGGGGTTGAGAGGTATGCTTGGTCCTCCCGTACCCGACCACAACAATAAGAGAGAAACCCTTTTCTTACCAGATTGCTGTAATAAAGTCAAAGACTCGGGTCTTAGTTACTTAACTTTACTGAATAAGATATAAAGTGCATCTACAATTAGTTTCAGAGTTACAAAGAGAAAGACTCTGATAGTCCTTAGTTCAAGATAGAAAATAAGATTTTGCAAAGAAGGAACAGTGATGGTGTCTACGCAGACACTAGTCAGCTGAACAAAGAAACACTGTTTCAGCCTGGCTTTTATAAGACATTTGAGGCAAAATAATGCATGACATAAAGCAGTTGGACAACATCCAACTGTATCAGCACCATTTGACTCATCAAATTCTCCAAATATACGGAGGCCTTTTACTTCAGTTTCTTATCTAGGGTAGGACATTCCATATAACACATAACTGATGCACTGGAGAAAAAGGCATAAAAACAAGCTCAGCAGATTACATCAGGAGCCACTTAGGCAGGCCAGAGCAGGCTGAAACCGGGGAGGCACATCTGTTTGCACGCCGTCTGTGTGGGGATGTTATTGGCAGCCAGGACTGCCAGCTGCAGCATGGGGGCAGAGCTGGCCAGCTGTGCATCGTTCCCTGCACCCTCTCCCCTGCTGGGTCAGGCTGACCGGGCATGCCCCCGCCCCCCGGGGATGTGCAGCTGCTGGTGCAAAGTTGAGAAGACACTGGTACACGTGGTTAGCTTAGTTACAGGCAGAAGGGGCTCCTGAACGAAAGGATGGAAGAGAACTAGGCATCTGTGAGCAGTTAGAAGGGATGAGCTGCTACGGCAAGCCTGATGGAAGTTTTTAGGATTGTTTTGAAGGCTGGGAGGAAGCAGACTGAATGTGTTCAGAGAGGGGGCAGGCCTCGTCACTACTGTCTCATCTCTCCTTTCCTTTTCAGCCTCAGTTGTAAGCCGCCCTGAGCCATTTGGGAAGGGCAGGGTAGAAACCTAAGTAAGTAAGAGTGAGCCGAGTGGGAAATGGAAATGGAAGTCCCGCCAGGCGCCAGTGCTGGGGGGAGTGTCACGGCCCGCCCAGGCCTGGGCTTGCGCAACCGATGGAGGCTGTTTCCAAGTGCCCCTGTTTCGAGTGGAAGTAACCCCCTCTGGCCGGCGGGCATGTGGCGTTGCTGACCATTTGGCGGGGGTGGAGACACCGGCAGTGTGTTGAGGAGGCAAGAGGAATCCCGTACCAGTACTGGCCGCTCAGGCACCTCTGCAGCCCTTAGCTCCGGCGGGACCCATGGGGAGGTTAGTCCCCACGCCTGAGACCCCTTTTCCACATTACACCACTGCCAGAGGGAGAGGTTTTCCATACTGGAGGAGCTTGCAGTGGTCATTGAAGGTATGCCGAAGAAGGGGAAGCGTCAGGGGGCGAGCACCAGAACCAGATGGGCCACCAAGCAACTGAGGTTGGATGACCTCCTCAAGAGCCCTTCTCCAGTCCCAGTTTCTAGGGAGCTGGAGCCTTTGTCCCCATCAAGAGGGTCACATTCCCAGCTTGAGAAGCTGGGGTCACCTGTTCTTCCTTCTGGGGGGTCTCCTGCCTTGTCTGGCCCAACTACCCCGAGATCCCAGCTGGCCGAGGGTTTACTATCTGCCGCCCCGGTGACTATTCACTTAGGGCATCCCTCAGGACACACAGGGAATCAAAGCTTCCTAATGGGGATTTGGTTTCTAAGCTTTATGCCCATTTGGATAGTACATTTTTGCAGCTGAAAGCTCAGTCTGGCCTCATGGTATCCATCTCCGAGACTATCATTGAGTGCAAGGAAGCCCTGTGCTCGTTACGGGGCCCTCGGGTACTTTCTACAGCTTCAGTTGCCTGCCAGACCCTGGCTCCTATTTGAAAGGAGTCCAGAGACTCCCGTCAGAACACCCCATCTGATACTGCCCTCTTGGCAGCAGGCAATGGGAGTCGTTCCTTGAGCTTAGTTTCTAATGCCTTGTCATTTACAGTTGTCCCTCTACCCTCCGGATATTGTCCAGCTTGGAACTCGCTAAGCCTCTTATCTGGACTTTTTAATTGGACATCTTGCAATATGCTATTCCTATGTATTTTATTAGACGTGTTGTTTATTTACCTGGTAATGGTTATAATCAACGTTTGGTGGTATATTTTTATTCCCCGGTAATTGCCCAGAGGCTTTTGGCTCAAACAGATCTATTAAGCTCCTGGGGTGTTTATGTCAATAAGGTATAATAGAATCCTACAATTCATCCCCATGGCAATTTAAAATCTATGCCCCTTTTTATGTCTTCTAATTCTGGGAGTTCTTTTACTCCTCTAATTTCACCCACTCTGGAAGCACCCATGTTGCCTAAAAGAGCTGTGTCCCTTGCCCCTCATTTGCCAATTGGCACCAGATTTATGGATATCGCTGATTATAAGGTGGCCAGAGACTCCTGTCCTCAATCGATTCCTCCAGGACCGGCCTTCACAGGGCAGGATTCAGAACTATCAGGGGCCCTGGCCAGCTCTGGGGAGGTATTTACCCCTGTGGATGGAAGAGTGCAAGGGGATCTGCCTGCTGGAGATCCCTGGGATCCATTACCGGGGTTAAATTCGCCCAGATCAGAGGGTAATGGGAACTTGAGTACTGTGGACTGACTACCTTTTACTGCCTTTGCCAACAGCCTTCGTTTCTGCTCATGGAATATTGCGGGGTGGGAGAGTCACAAGGCTGATCTTAATTTTCAATACTTTATTGAAAAGCACTAGGTAATTTTATGTCAGGAAACCTGGGCTAAACTCCCTCTTGATCTCGTAGGTTACAGTGTATATGATCTACTGGCGGTAAATTCTGCCGCACGGGGGCGAGCAAGTGGTGGGCTGGGCTGTTTTGTATCGCAGAAGCTGGCCCTAAGGGACTTGGTCTTGATTTCTTCCCCTCAGTTTGCCCTGGGGCTTGTGGCTAGGGTGAAGGATTTTATTTTAATTGTTCTTTCTATTTATATCCCCCCCGTGTAACTCCAGGTCATATAGGGATTGCGTTTGGGGAGAATTGGATAGATTCTTGGGTGACCTTAGTAACAAATATCCAGGAGGGTCATTTATTCTGTTGGGGGATTTTAATGCTAGGCTGGGTCCAGAGGACAGTGCTTTGATTCCTTATTGTGATCCGTGTTTTGAGTTTCAGCCGGAGGAACTTTTGCCTAGGAGGTCCAAGGATTTGTCTACTAAATTATCCGGTGTCCAGCTGATTAAATTGGCTATTGGTCACCATTTGCATATCCTTAATGGGGCAGGTTTTTCTGACTCAGTGGGCGAATTCACCTATCTGGAGCTTTCGGGCTCCAGTGTGGTGGACTATGCCCTTGTTTCATCAGCTTTGGTTCCTTATATTCTTGATTTTACTATTGGGTTGGAACTTATTGGGGACCATCTTCCACTGTTCCTAAATTTGGCTCTGACCCATCCAGCTTGGGTACGTCGACCTTACAGGAGGGTGATCTTACTGGTTTAAATAGGCATAAGGTTCCCCCCCCTGGAATGATTCCCTGGCTGAGGATTTGGCTACCTTTCTTGCCCGGCCGTCTACATGTCAGCTGTGGGAACAACTCATCTCCTCCACCGATAGCTTGCAGACGGTGGGAGCTTTTTAACCATATCATCTCCCTGCTTTCTTGGTTGCCGTGTTTGCAGGGCAAAGATCCCTCGGGCCCACATCTCAACGGAGGCAAGTTGTGGTTTGATAAGGAGTGCTATGCTGCCCGTGCTAGATTAAAATCTCTATACCTCCAGTATAGGGGCAGTACTTCAGCCAGGTTACCATCTGAATATTGGTCCAGCAAAGCAGAGTACAGGCAGCTGCCCAATAAGAAAAAGAGGGATTTCCAGGAGGGAAGGTGAGTGAGACTTTGTCAGGCTGCAGATAGGAAGGATGCTAAACTCTTTTGGCAACTTGTCAAAGACTCCACTTCTAGAAAGCCAAGGGTTGCTACACTATCTGTTACCCCGCAGGCCTGGAGGAATTATTTTGGTAATTTATATAGCCTTGTTAGTGGACCCCCTCCCGATGATTTTCCTCCCTTTCTGATCGAGGATCTTCCTCTCTGGTCTCTGGTTATGGGACCCGAGGTTGAGAAGCTTGTGGACTCTTTCAGGAATGGGAAGGCTCCTGGGCCTGATCGGATCCACATTGAATTTATTAAAAAGTACAAGGAGTGGTGGATCCCTTTACTTGCAGCGCTGTTTACTGCAATAAATAGTTCCGGTAGAATTTCAGGGGAGTGGGGTAAGGCAGTAATAATTCTGTTCTACAAGAAGGGCCTTAAGTCCGATCCTGCAAATTATCGACCTATACGTTTGCTCTCAGTGGTGGGAAAGATCTACTCCAAATATCTCCTGGGCAGGCTTGTGGGGTGGCTGACTGAGACCAAGGCCTTGGCCTTGGAACAGGCCGGGTTCCAAAGTGGCCGATCTACCCTGGGGCAGTGTTTCATTCTGTCTTATTTGCAATCTAGAATAAGGTATTTTTTGTGGTGTTCTTAGATCTTAAGTCCGCCTTTGATACTGTCAACAGGGATATTCTCTGGGAGAAATTTCGGAGATCCTCTGTTGACAGAAGGCTTGCGGCATTTATATGCTCTCTCCATGATAATTCCTCTTTGATTGTGAGAGTTGACAATTGGGGGCATGTCCAGGCCTGGACTTAGGGGCAGGCCCCCTAGGCCGGGCCTTCGGCGCTGTTTTGTAGGGGGGCGACAATCCATGTCAACGCCCGCTCTGCTTTTATTTTTTTCCACTGGAGGCTGCCACCGGGACTGCAGCCAATCCTGGGAGGCCTCCCCTCCCTGGCCCCACCCCTCCTCCCTCCCTTCTCTGACTCTTCCAGGTGCAGAGACTTCCCAGTTTCCGCTATTGCTTCCCCAGTCAGGTCTGTACAGTGGGGGGAAAACCAGATCCTGACACCCTAGGCCCAGGCTATGGCTCCTGTTGGCTCTGGCAGGAGCTGATCCCGCTAGAGAGAGACCAGACACTGGCAACGGGGCAGGGACCAGAGACAGTGATGAAAAAGTTAAAGGAAAGCAGCAGCAGGAGAAATAAATTTCTTCCAAGGACTTCCAAGCTCCCAGCCCTGCGTGCCCAGCTCCATTCTCTGCCCTCCCCTCCCCCCCCCCAACTCAACTCACAGGGAGTGCAGTTCCTCAAGTTTTTGTATCTTGGTCGCTGGAAGGTACTGAATGGCGGCTCCTCACTGGACGCTTGGGGGCAGAATACTTTTTTGTCCCAGACAGGGTGCAGTGTGATCGTTTTTTTTTCTGTGTCCAGGAGGCACAATGGTGTAATGTTGGGAACTTTGAAGTGTTAATGGAAGGGTATGGGAATCATCTGCCTATTGCTTTTGGTTTTTGTAGGGAAGAGCAGCCTGCTGAGGGATTTTCCCTGGCCGGCCCCCCCAGATGTGGAGGGCGATAACATGTCTTGTCCGGCTCGTAGGATACGCTGGTCGGAAAAAGTGGAGGCCACTTGTGTGCTTTTGTATGCCAGTGAAGATCTTAGGGGCTTTAGGCGGAGTATTCAGGATACCCAGTTAGATGATTCTGCTGGGATCGCAATCCAGTTTACCGCTTTGTTATAAAGTTTTAGGTGTGCTCTTACTCCTAAAGGACCTTTAAATACGACAGTTTGGTCATCGAGACCTCCACCCAGTTGGTATGACTTCAAATGTGTAGAGTATAAGGGTCGCCTTAAGGCCTGGCGTAAGGTGGTCAAGGTTAATCCTACTCAGGGGCATATTGTGCAATTGTTATCAGCTCAACGCAAATATAAGAAGTTAATAAAGGAAAAGAAAAGCATCCATCAGTGTAAAGCATGGGAGGAGTTGGCCACTGCATTTAACAACCAAGATCATGTCGCTTTCTGGGCCTTGGTTAACCGGGGACTCCTTTATAATCTGCTCTAGAATCTTTCCAGGTATTGACGTCAGGCTGACTGGTCTGTAGTTTTTTGGATCCTCCTTTCCCCCCTTTTTGAAGATAGGGACAACATTTGCCTGTCTCATCTTCTGGCATATCACCTGTTCTCCAAGAGTTCTCAAAGATTTTAGACAGAGGTTCTGAGATTACATCTACAAGTTCCTTCAGTACCCTAGGATGTAATTCACCTGGCCACAAAGACTTGAACTCGTTTAAAGTAGCCAGGTGTTCTCTTACCATCTCTTTACCTATTCTGAGCTGCAATTCCTTCCCCTCATCATTAGTGCTACTCTTGCCAGGTTGGACATAGTTTCCCTTGTGGGAGAAGACAGAGGCAAAATAGGAGTTGAGCAATTCCGCCTTGTCTTTGACACCTGTTAACATTTCGCCATCTTCACCAAGCAGCAGACCTACTGCTTCTCTGTTCTTTCTCTTGCTTCGGACACAGCTGAAGAACCCCTTAGCATCTCTCACCTGCTAGCGAGTAGTCCATTCTGAGCTTTAGCCTTCCTGACACCGTCCCTACAGGTCTGGGCTACTCGTCTGTATTTGTCCTTGGTGATTTGTCCCTCCTTCCATTTCTTATACATGTCCTTTTTAATTCTCAGCTCATCAGAAAACTCCTAGTGCAGTCACACTGGTTTCTTTAGATGTCTCCCATTTTTCTTTCTCATTGGAATTGCTTGTGATTGTGCTTTCAGTATCTCATTTTTCAGGAACTCCCACCCATCTTGGACTCCTTTCTCCTTTAGATTTTCTAGCCGTGGGATTCTACCTAGCTTTTCTCTGAGTTCATTAAAATCAGCTTTCCTAAAGTCCAGGGTATACGTCCAACTATGCTCAGCTTTCCCTTGCCTTGATATCATGAATTCCAAGATGACGTGTTTACTTCCACCCAAAGCTCCTTAATTGTGCGTTGAGTGAAAAAATACTTGTGTTAAATCTGCTGCCCGTTAGTTTCATGGAGTGTCCCCTAATTCTAGTACTATTTGAGAGGGTAAATAACCATTCCCTATTCATGTGTTCCACACCACTCATGATTTTATAAATTTCTATCATATCCCCTCTCGGTTGTCTCTTCTCCAAGCTGAACAGCCCCAACCTATCCAGCCTCTCTTCATAGGGGAGCCGTTCCATACCACGTATCATTTTTGTTGCCCTTCTCTGTATCTTTTCTATTTCTACTGTATCTTTTTTGAGATGGGGCAACCAGAACTGCACACAATAGTCAAGGTGCAGTCGCACCATAGATTTATAGAGGCATTATGACATTCTTGTTTTAGTCTCTGTCCCTTTATGAATAATTCCTAATATTCTGTTTGCTTGACCTTAAACATTCTGTTCCACGATCCTAACCAGCAACAAATCTGGGTAAATTTGTATTCAGTTGGGATGGTGACCCCTGACTTGAGTTCCTGAACCATAATCTGAGCACCTCTGCCTCAGAGGCAAGGAACTGTTTTCCAATCTGTTTTGCTCCAAGGAAAACCATTTTGCCCAAGGATGAGCCAATGAATGGATCAGGACAGGTTTAAAGCTTGCTACTCCCCCCACCCCCATCCCCAGTTCGTATTTCTCCACCTCTCTTCCCCCATCCCCCTCTGGCTGGGAGACTGTCCCTGCCCCATTGCCAGACCTGGTCTCTCTCTAATTCCTACAAATGCTAATTTCAGCAAAAACGCTTTGTGTGTAAAAGCAGCAGACACAGGGGGAAGCAAGACTGGAGTAGGTGGGAGAGGAGGTTGTATGGACTGATGTATCTCCCCACTAGGATCCCTCCCAACCCATTTTCTGAACCTTCCCCTGGTTATTATCTGCTGGAGTCTCCAGCTGAGGAGTTACTGTCTGCAGAGCCCAGCAGGACTGCTCTAGGAGGCCAGATCCAGCCACATCCTTAGCTAGAAGTTTCCCTCCCAGCATTTGAGCAGCAGCAACTGCTGCTCAGCCCCGACTCCCATTGGAGGAAACAACAGCTTCTGAAAAGGAAGCCCAATCCCTGTATCCAGAGCAGAGAGACAGGCCAGAGCAGCCTCCCCTCCCTGAGCAAGAAGCAGAGCCCTCTGCTGGGAGAAGCTAATGCAGCCTCCACCCTGGGGGGCAATGCAACAGGGATCAGGGCACAAACCTCCTCTCCACCCTTATGCAGAGAGTCACTATCTCAGTCCCCCCTTTCTGAGTTTCTCCCAATTACCTGGATTCTCTAGCTCAGGAGAATCAATGCTGAGCCTGGGGCTGTTCTTGGGGATGAGGATGAAGTTGCCAGTCCCCACCTGGGCTGGGTACAGAGGATGCTCTGATGTTTTCTCCCCTGCAGAGACCCTGATGGAGAAGCAAGAGCAGCAGCTACTCAGGCTAGATGACCTGGACGTCAAAGCATATGGGTGGAAACAGCATCCCGGGTCTGGCCCAGGAAGCCCGATCCAGGAGCAGAGCCCCCTGCTGGGGAGAAGCTCCCTACAACCTCACCCTTGGGGACAGCAGAGCAACCCAGTAGGGATCAGGCTTGGATCCTTTTCTGCATTTTTAAGGCACACACCAAGCCCTAAGGAGGAAATAAACTAAAGCTGAAGTGAATAATTGAAAGAAATTAGTAATCTGTCAGCTTTGACCTAAGGCAAGATGATTTTTACAAGTTGTGGGCAGAGCTAGTTTGCATCCTGCCTGACTGTTTTGCAGGGAAGCCTCTTCCCACCTTCTGTGCAAGCCCCAGCCCGAAATCAGAAGCAGGATGGAAGCCAGAGGGGCTGGCTTAGACAGACATGGGCATAGCCTTGCCCCTTGCAGAATGGCATGACATCCAGGACACAAAGCAACGTTTTGCTGGGCCCAGGGAAAACTCATAACAGGCCACAACCCATTCCACACAGACCAGATGATCAACTCACTGCTCTCTATCCCTGGGTTCTCAGCCCTTCTAGGAACCATGGAGGACCAGCTTACTATTTCCTACCCCTGGGATCTCTGGTCTCAGCCCTTCTAGGCACCTTGGAGGACCAGCTCACTATTCTCTGCCCCTGGGATCTCAGGACCCTGCCCTTCTAGGCACTTTGGAGGATCATCTCCCTGTTCCGAATGTTGCTTCTGTTCTAACACTGCTTCTGATGGGCTCAGGTAAATCTTGCAAGATCTCGTGAGATGAAGTTATTATCAGGGTTAGGGGACGCAGAGCAGGGAGAAACGGCCGCATGTCGCTCGGGGGGGCCGAAGGACAGCCAAAACCCCCCGTCACGGGGAGCCCCGAGCAGCCTTCCCCGACGGGGCCTGAAGCCCCAGGAACCCAGGCCGAGCCCAGAACAAACCCCGCCCCCGTAGAAACGCCGAGTCCCTCGTCGGGACAGGGGGCGGGGCTAGAACAAGCACCACGCCGCTCTGCGCGCTTGCAGGCGCGTAAAGAGGGCGGGGCTTAGCATTTATCAGACTGCCGGCGTAGCTCCTCAGTGCCGGCGATCAGTGCAACTGTGAGGCTGGCCCTGGGAGCGAAGACGTGCGCAGATTGTTTAGAGCACCATTCCTGAACAAAGAGTATTCAGAGCGACTGGAGAGTGAACGGAGAGTGCTTGGTGCGAGACTGAGTGAGTGAGTGACCAGTGGGTGGGGTGGAGCGTGGGAGGGGTCGGGGTGTGGGTGTGAGCACTAGTCCTTGTTGTCTACAGGTTCCCCGCCCTCGCAGCACTTCATTTCCTACCCCCTTGTGTATGTGTGGAGTTCTCCCCCTGTCCCCACGACCATCCTTGGGTGCTTTCCCCGTACCTATCACTACCTTCCTATCACCTGGTGTGTTAACCCCTGCACGACTGAGTGGATACACGAGTGAGAACAAGCAGGGGCCGTGCCCCCTTGGGGGGCTTGTAGAAGGGCTGCACACACAGCTTGCAACGTGCCTTACCCCTGTGATGATACGGTCCCTTTCCTTAATAGGATATTGGCCACACCGAGACCTGAGGGGTACTTTTTCCACGTGCAAGTCTGTGTGCACCGTTCTCCCCCGGGAGTCTCGTTCAGTGCGAGTGCAGGGCGTGGGATTGGCTGGGTCTGTGTTTCCCTTAAAACCCCATCCCCGTCACAGTATCGCCGGCCACGACATGGACCTAGCCCAGCAGGTAGAGGAAATGGGGCGGGCTATCCAAGCTCTGGCTATGGAGCTTCATGACATGAAGGAACAGGGAGCTAGAGGGGCTGAAGGGGAACAGGAGGAAGAAGCCCCCTTACCCCCGCCCGTACCGGCCCTTGTTCCAGGACACAGGGAACCCCGCCATCCCCCGATTCAAAGGTTCGGGGGAGAACGCAAACAGTTTCAGGGGTTCCTAGCCCTGTGCAAATTGGCATTTCAGCTACAACCGGCCACGTATGCGGCCGACACGGCAAAGGTAGCCTTTGTGATAGGGCATCTGGAGGGGCTAGCCCTGGAGTGGGCTACCCCCTTACTTCTAAAGGATAGCCCCTTGTTAAAAGACTTCCCAGGGTTTTTGCGGGAGTTTCAATTTTTATTTGATTATCCACACCGCACCCGGGATGCAGAATCCGCAATCATGATTTTGCGGCAGGGGAAGGGGCCCCTACTCGAGTATGTTACTCGCTTTCAGCAGCTAGCCGTCGAACTAGGGTGGGCCGACGATGTGTTAAAGGTCTTATTCCGGAAAGGCCTAAATGATGATATAAAAGACCAGCTCGCGCTTGTCGCCCTCCCTGCAAAGTGGGGTGAATTAGTGAACCTTTCATGTCAGATTGATGAACGCTTAACAGAGCGGCGGCGAGAACGAAGGCAAGACGGGGGCCGAGGATGGGGTGCGCGAAGTGGGAACATCGGACCATGGAAAGTGGAAGGGCCGAAGATGGATGACAGCGAACCCATGCAGATTGGGGCTGCACGTGGACCTATTGGGGTACAAGAAAAAGAAAGAAGGCGAGTGGAGAGGCTGTGTTATTATTGCGGTATAGCAGGACACTTTACTAGTTCCTGCCCACAATTACCCCCCGGGCGAAGAGGGCCGGGAAACGGACGGGGTCGGGGCGACCAGGGGATGCCTCGATAAAAAACCCCGATTCCCCTACTAAATTACGACCGCAGCACGTGGCGACTATCTTCCACCAAGGGGGCCACCTCTTGGTGCCCCTAACCCTCCATACGAGCCCCTGTCGCTCCGTGGTGCTCCCAGCTCTCGTGGATTCAGGAGCTTCGGGCAACTTCTTGGACGAACAAATTGCCCGTCGCTATCAAGTACCCCTTCGGTCCAAGATACACCCGGAGACAGTGTTGGCAATAGACGGGTCCCCCCTTTCGTCGGGACCAGTCGTTTATTGTACCCGGGACCTTCCTGGGTTCATCGGAGACCACCAAGAGACCTTCCGGTTGGATATTGTGAAAACTCCTGCCTTCCCTGTCGTGTTGGGAACCCCGTGGCTACGGCAACACAACCCCTTCATCGATTGGAATCGCAAGACGTTGTCCTTCCCTTCCCCCTTTTGTGAAAACCATTGTAAGGTCCAGAAGCCCCACGCCAGGGAGATGGTACCCCGGCAGGAGCACCACCTTCTAGCTACCTCGCCCCCCACCCTCCCAGCTGCCTACCTAGATCTCGCAGATGTTTTCCGGGAGCAACAAGCTCTGGACCTTCCCCCGCACCGCCCTTACGATTGTGCTATATCATTACTGCCCAATACCATCCCGCCCTACGGGCGGATTTATGCCCTTTCAGAGCCCGAATTAAAGACACTCAAGGACTACCTGGATGAAAACTTAGCCAAGGGCTTTATCCGGGCCTCTACCTCCCCGGGGGGAGCACCCCTCTTTTTCGTGCCCAAAAAGGATGGGGGACTCCGCCCCTGCATAGACTATCGAGGACTTAATGCAATTACGGTGAAGAACCGTTATCCCCTACCGCTTATTTCAGAATTACTGAATCGTCTGCAGGGGGCCAGAATTTTTACAAAACTTGATTTAAGAGGAGCCTATAACTTGCTTAGAGTGAAAGAAGGTGATGAATGGAAGACGGCATTTCGTACAAGGTACGGCCATTTTGAGTATCGAGTAATGCCCTATGGACTAGCCAATGCCCCCGCTGCCTTCCAACATTTGATTAATGATGTCTTTCGCGATGTTCTGGATTTATTTGTTGTGGCGTATTTAGATGACATTTTAGTATTTTCACAAAACGAAGTTGAACACGTTCGCCACGTTCGGTTGGTATTGCAACGATTAAGACAAAACCGATTGTACTGCAAAATGGAAAAGTGCGCCTTCCATCAGCAAGAAGTTCCTTTTCTCGGCTTCATCATTTCAGCCCGCGGGATCAAGATGGACCCAGCGAAGGTGGCTGCCATTCTTGCCTGGCCGGCCCCCGGAGCGGTAAAACCCCTACAACGCTTTCTAGGGAGTGTCAATTATTACAGGCAGTATATTCCCCATTACGCAGAACTAACCACTCCCCTGACGACACTCCTTAAAAAGGGGCAACCCTATGTCTGGGGACAGGCTCAGGAAAAAGCCTTCTGTATCTTAAAAGACACCTTTACAAAGGCCCCTGTACTACAACACCCTGACTTCTCTCTCCCCTTTATTGTAGAGACTGACGCCTCCAGTGTGGCCTTAGGGGGGGTACTCTTACAAACAAAAACCCTGGATACCACCCCCAGACCCTGTGCATTCTACTCGCGACAACTTACGGCGGCAGAAAAGAACTATACGGTCCTGGATCGGGAGCTCCTCGCTATAAAAGTCGCCTTTGAAGTATGGAGACACTTCCTCGAAGGAGCTCGCCACCCGGTCCGAGTCATCACGGACCACAAAAATCTGACTTTTCTGCAAACGGCACGTATTCAGAACCACCGCCACGCCCGGTGGGCCCTTCTGTTCGCCCGCTTTGATTTCCACATTGTCTACCGACCGGGGAAGTTGAATGTTCTCGCGGACGCGCTGTCCCGATACCCCGAAGAATCAGGGGAAACCCCTACCAAAGATGAAACGCTGTTCCACCCCCGGGTCTTTTTAGCTACTGCGCTCACTTCGGACCAGTTTCGAACTTGGGGAACCACAGATCCGGATCTTCGGGAACTATCCCAAAAAAGCGCGTCGGGGTTACCCCTGTATCAGCAACACATCGCAGTACCTGCAGCGGCCCGACAGCAAATATTGCACGCCCATCACGATGCCCCACTAGCGGGCCACCCGGGGCAACGCCAGACCTTGGGGTTGCTGCAGCGGCATTTCTGGTGGCCCCACATGCAACAGGACGTGGTGCGTTATGTGCAAGGATGCCAGACTTGTAACCGAACCAAGGTGCCACGACGAAAACCTCTGGGCCTCCTCCAGCTCACCCCGCTACCACAGGGGCCATGGCAACGGCTCAACCTCGATTTCATCGTGGAACTTCCGGTATCACAGGGATACGATACCATTTTTGTTGTGGTAGACCAGTTCACAAAGACAGGGCACTTCATCGCGTGTCGAGGGTTACCCACGGCCCAAAAGACGGCCCTACTCTTCATACAAAACATCGTACGGCTACATGGCCTACCCATCTCCATTGCCTCGGATCGGGGACCGCAGTTCACTGCTCGTTTTTGGCGGGCATTGTTTAAAGCAGTAGGCGTACACACTCAGTTGACTACCGCCTACCGCCCCCAGGCAAACGGGCAGGTGGAAAGGGCCAACCAGACACTCGAGCAATACCTACGGTGTTATGTAGACTACCTCCAGGACGACTGGGTAGTCTACCTCCCCCTTGCAGAATTCGCGTTCAACAATGCTCCACATGCATCCTTGGGAACTTCCCCCTTTTTTGTTTCCCATGGGTTCCATCCACGCTTGGCCCTACCCGAAGAACCTGCCATTGAAGTGCCTGCGGCAGGAGCACTTATACAGAAGCTACACCGTGGTCATGCTCACGCTCGAGCGATGTTACAACACGCACGTCTGCAGTACAAGCACTATGCAGATCGAAAACGGCTACCAGCGCCCCAATATAACGTCGGAGACCTGGTATGGGTCGATCGAAGACACTACCCCTCCCTTCGCCCTTCGGCGAAATTAGATAACCGCTATATGGGGCCCTTTCCCGTTCAAGAGCAAATCAATGCTGTTGTATACCGACTCACGCTCCCGCCGTCCTTGCATATCCACCCTGTCTTCCACGTATCTTTGTTAAAACCACATTTTCCCCCCTTATTCCCCGACAGCAGTCCCCCCGAGCCAGTATATGACGTCCAGGGGAATCCAGAATATGAGGTCCGGGCCCTCCTCGATTCCAAAAGAATACGAGGGAGGCTACATTATCTGGTAGACTGGAAGGGATACGGAGCAGCCGATCGCTCGTGGGAACCGGCTCCGGCCGTCCATGCACCTCGATTAAAAAGACTTTTTCACAGGCGATACCCTTCCCGGCCAGGTCCCCAACCCCTACGAGGATGGCGGCGACCCTGGGGGGGGGGTGCTATCAGGGTTAGGGGACGCAGAGCAGGGAGAAACGGCCGCATGCCGCTCGGGGGGGCCGAAGGACAGCCAAAACCCCCCGTCACGGGGAGCCCCGAGCAGCCTTCCCCGACGGGGCCTGAAGCCCCAGGAACCCAGGCCGAGCCCAGAACAAACCCCGCCCCCGTAGAAACGCCGAGTCCCTCGTCGGGACAGGGGGCGGGGCTAGAACAAGCACCACGCCGCTCTGCGCGCTTGCAGGCGCGTAAAGAGGGCGGGGCTTAGCATTTATCAGACTGCCGGCGTAGCTCCTCAGTGCCGGCGATCAGTGCAACTGTGAGGCTGGCCCTGGGAGCGAAGACGTGCGCAGATTGTTTAGAGCACCATTCCTGAACAAAGAGTATTCAGAGCGACTGGAGAGTGAACGGAGAGTGCTTGGTGCGAGACTGAGTGAGTGAGTGACCAGTGGGTGGGGTGGAGCGTGGGAGGGGTCGGGGTGTGGGTGTGAGCACTAGTCCTTGTTGTCTACAGGTTCCCCGCCCTCGCAGCACTTCATTTCCTACCCCCTTGTGTATGTGTGGAGTTCTCCCCCTGTCCCCACGACCATCCTTGGGTGCTTTCCCCGTACCTATCACTACCTTCCTATCACCTGGTGTGTTAACCCCTGCACGACTGAGTGGATACACGAGTGAGAACAAGCAGGGGCCGTGCCCCCTTGGGGGGCTTGTAGAAGGGCTGCACACACAGCTTGCAACGTGCCTTACCCCTGTGATGATACGGTCCCTTTCCTTAATAGGATATTGGCCACACCGAGACCTGAGGGGTACTTTTTCCACGTGCAAGTCTGTGTGCACCGTTCTCCCCCGGGAGTCTCGTTCAGTGCGAGTGCAGGGCGTGGGATTGGCTGGGTCTGTGTTTCCCTTAAAACCCCATCCCCGTCACAGTTATATAAGTAGCCCAAAAGTCTGTGATTCAGCCTGATTTTTGTGTGTCTCATAGCGATGGGGTTGTGGGCCCCTTTCACTGGCCACAGTGAAATGGGCCTATTCCCCCCCCCACCCCCTTTACTTGAGGCCTGATTAGAGCTGCCGCCTCTCTCGATTTTGTCCCTGGCACTCCCGTTTTGGCCTATCGGAGTGGAAGACTGAGAACGGTGTCAGCCCTAGGACTGACGCTTTCACGGCTTGTCACAAGAGGGTACTGAGGCAATGTCATGTCATACAACATTCCTCCTCTTTTTGACGTGCCTGGTCTCTTGCACAGCATCATGACATCACAGCGTTCTGTAAGGGGCAGGCCTACATTTCGGACAGTCTAGGCGTGCCAGTTTTGGTAAAGGGGGTCATGTAGCCATTGGGAGCATCAGAGTGCAGGACCTGTGGCCTTCTGATTAGATTCGCTTGACTGCCACTGACCTAATCCAGCGAGGATCTCGGTGCTAACTGGAGCCTAGCCAGTTAGCCTTATTAGACTCCCAATAAGTACATCTGCTATTGAAACCAACAGGCTCTTCCTGTAGAAGTGCTGTCACCAAGACTTTGATGGAAGAAACCACGCTGCAGGAAAGACATCTTTCTGAAGAAAGGAGGGTGTAGCTAGGGGTTGCCAGATGTCCCTTACTTTAGAGCAGAGAATGGGAACCTACAGTCCATGGGTTATATCAGGCCCACAACTGGCTTTTATTTGACCCATTTCAGTTCCTGGTAGGGTGGCCAGAAATGCAAATTTTAGAGGACACTTATGAGAAATACAGGTTGCAGGGCTGTATTGGCTCCAGTGCACCCTAGTTCCTGGATCTGGCCTCTGGATCCTGTGACTAATCTCAAGAACTAAAATAATGAGCTTAGGGAAGATGAAAGCATGCACACAAGAACAGGGATGGATCTATGGCACAGATCCACAATCTGGACTCCTTTTCCTTTCCTCATCCTGAACACAGTGTTTAAACCTGTCTCTTATACACATCTAGATGTGTATAAGAGACAGGCAGGGGGGCTGTGGGTTGAGACTGAAGGGCATGGCTAGGCCTTGTACCATGACTCTGCGGAGCTCACCGCTGTGCAGCTTCTCATGCTCCTTGAGGTGCTTCTTGAAGTTGAAGGACTTGCCGCAGCTGGGCTCGGAGCAGGTAAAGGTTTTCTNCCCCCCCCCGCCCCCCCCCGCTATCACTGTCCTACCTGACGAAGGAGGAGCTGTGCTCTAGTGCTGTGGTACGAGGTGGCTGGGTTCCAGTCATACCCCTCTTCCCCCTGGAAGGGAGGCAGGGCCCTGCGATCCCCGTCTCTGCTGGTGCTTTGTCTTCAGGATCTGCTCTCGGAGCCCAGTCCTGCTGGTGCGAGAAGTAGCTCTGCTAGGCACTCCTGATATCTCTCTGTTGCTGCTGCTGCTACCACCCATGCTCAGACTAGTTTTCCCACCTAGTGTCGGTCTGTTACTCTACGAGCCCTGGCCTCTCCTCTAGATTCTCCAGGCCAGGCTGGATTTCTGGCTGATCAGGATGATGGGGGACCAGGGTTTCTAGAGCAAGCTGGCTGGGCGCCCCAGTGGTCCCCGCTGCCTCGGGGTGGCTCTTGCTCTTGTGCGCGGTGACATTGTCCTTCTTCTCAAACTTCTTGCCACAGAGGTCGCAGGAGAACTGGTAGAAGGAGTCAGCGTCATGCTTCTTCATGTGCCAGTTCAGTGAGGCCTTTTGGCGGCAGGTGAAACCACAGATCTCACACCTGCAGGCATGGGAGAGAGAGAGATGCTTGAGGCTTGCTCAGGCCTGAGGCTGGACAGCCAACAAGTAGCTGTATTGCAACCTTCAGAAGTGACAAGGGGCTGGTGGGACCTTGGGATTTCTGTTCTGCTGTTGGCTGCATTTGGCCAAGTTCTCATAGAAAACTGCTTCTGACAGCAAGGAATTATAGCCTGAGTGGGAAGCACAGTGAGCTAGTCCATGGGATGCTGGACTTGTTGCGAACCTAGCCAGTGGAGTGCCAGCACTGCTATGAGCTAGCCAATGGCAGACTGGAACTGCAGTGAGCTAGCCAATGGAGTGCCAGCACTATGAGCTAGCCAATGGCATACTGCTGTCTCTTATACACATCTAGATGTGTATAAGAGACAGTGCCAACACTGCTATGAGCTAGCCAATGGCAGACTGGAACTGCAGTGAGCTAGCCAATGGAGTGCCAGCACTATGAGCTAGCGAATGGCAGACTGGAACTGCAGTGAGCTAGCCAATGGAGTGCCAGCACTATGAGCTAGCCAATGGCATACTGGAACTGCGGTGAGCTAGCCAATGGAGTGCCAGCACTGCTATGAGCTAGCCAATGGCAGACTGGAACTGCGGTGAGCTAGCCAATGGAGTGCTGGCACTGTGAGCTGCTGAAATACATTCATGGATCATCATGGGTCCCACGCCACAGCTGTTGAAAAGAAGCAGTTCATGAGCCCAACACGACAGAGAGGAAAGCCTGCCTCCCTCCCGCTTCTAAGAGACCTCGAGGTTATTCTGTGGGGTTTCCCCCCACCCCACTCCTGAATATGACATTTCCAAAATGGATGGAACGGCATGCTGGGAAACTTATTTGCATTCAAACGTGCATAATTTGTTCTGCTCACAGAATTCAGGAAGGTATGTTGCTAGTACAGGGGTGGTGAATATCACTGCTCCATGGATTAGGGCAGTACTGTGGGAACCCCACTTGTGTGAATGGGCAAGGAGGGGAGGCAGAGGCCATTGTCATGGCGATCAGGTGTAGTAGGACAGGAGGGTGGGGCCCAGCAGGCCTGCCCAAGCGCTTTGTGGGTGAGCAGGATGAGGCGCCAGTGGTGCCCGAATCTGCCCTCTCTCCCTTGTTTGTCCTGCTTGCCCCATCCCAGTGGTCCCATCCTTTCCTGGTATGTCTCACCACCCCCATGGATTGCTCTGCAGACAGGGCAAGGGGCAGGGCAGAGTGGATGCTGTCCGGGGGCACTCATCCGACTGCCTGTCTGAAGGTGGTGCGGGGGGATGCATGCTCCCATGAGCCACTCTGCACCCACGCATGGCCACTCACAGGGCACTGCCGAGAAATCCAGAGTGCACCGTGAAGGGCAAGCCCAAAAAAGTGTGTAGCAATGGGCACCCACACATCCCCTGCCCATATGAGCTGGGGCGGCCAGTCACGCCAGTAGACAGGTACCCCTGCTCATAGGCACCGTGGGCGAGGGACACAGTCTTTGCAAGTCACACGAACTGGCCGTGAGCGCTGGGGAGCCTCAACTCCATGGTAGAGAAAGGATAGGGAATCTGTGGCCCATGGGCCAAATTTGGCCCCTTTCCAGTTCCTGGATCTGGCCCATGTATTCAGTCCCTACTCATAAGTGCTGAATGGATGACTAATCCCTTACTCACTAATCTGTTGGAATTCTTTGAGGGGGCAAATAAGCATGTGGACAAGGGAGACCTGGTAGATATAGTGTACCTGGATTTCCAGAAAGCATTTGATAAGGTCCCATATTAAAGACTCCTGAGAAAATTAAAAAGGCATGGGAGAGGAGGTAGCGTCTTACTATGGATCGGTAACTGGTTAAAGAATAGAAAGCAAAAAGGACTAAATGGCCAGTTTTCACAATGGAGCGATGTAAAAAGTGGTGTGCCTCAGGGATCTGTATTGGGACCAGTGCTGCTTAATGTATTCATTAATGATCTGGAAAAGGGTGTTAAGAGTGAGGTGATCAAATTTGCAGATGACACCAAGTTATTCAAGGTAGTTAAAACACGAGCAGACTGTGAGGAACTGCAACAGGATCTTACGAGACTGGGTGCCTGGGCATGTACATGGCAGATGAGATTTAATGTGGACAAGTGCAAAGTGATGCACATAGGGAAAAATAACCCAAACTATGAGTACACAAGGCTGGGTACTAAGCTAGGAGTTACTTCTCGGGAAAAGGATCTGGGAGTGATTGTGGACAATACATTGAAATCCTCAGCCCAGTGCGCAGCAGCAGTCAAAAAAGCAAACAGAATGTTAGGAGTTATTCGCAAAGGGATAGAGAATAAAACTGAGGATGTCATAATGCCTCTATACAAATCAATAGTGCGACCGCACCTGGAATATTGTGTGCAGTTCTGGTCACCCCATCTCAAAAAAGACATAGCTGAACTAGAAAAGGTACAGAGAAGGGCAACAAGAACAATAAAGGGTATGGAACAGCTTCCATACAAAGAGAGGCTTGAGAAGCTGGATCTCTTCAGTTTAGAGAAGACTCAGAGGGGACATGATACAAGTTTATAAAATCTTGAGTGGTGTGGCACAAGTAGATAGGGAACGGTTATTTACCCTCTCAAATAGTACTAGAACTAAGGGGACAATCCATGAAACTAGCAGCCGGCAGATGTAAAACAAATAAAAGGAAGTACTTTTTCACTCAACGCATAATTAACTTATGGAATTTGTTGCCAGAGGATGTTGTCAAGGCCAGTAGTATAGCTGGGTTTAAAAAAGGACTGGATAAGTTCTTGGGAGAGTAGGTCCATTAATGACTATTAACCAAGTCGCTTACGGGATGAACTTCTTACTGTCGGGAGCTGGGAGTGAACAACAGGGGATGGATTACCCATTGTGACTGTTGGTTCTTCTCCCATGCGATCGAGATTGGCCACTGTCGGAGGATAGGATGCTGGGTTTCATGGACCATTGGTCTGACTCAGTATGGCACTACTTATGTTCGTAAGGAGTGTGCTCAGGGAAGGGAGCTGAGATGAGGGCATGTACTCAAGGACAGGGGAAGGATCCATGGTCTAGATCCATGATCTGCTTTCCTTCTTCTCCTATTTGGAGTACACCCCTTAAGCACTGCCGCCTCAAACTCCCATCCGGCCCTGAAAAGCTTGTACTAATTTTTAAAGAGGCTCATGGGACTGGGAGAGAAAAGGCACCACAACAACCTGTAGAAAGTTACTATCTAGCAGCAGTCTTGTCCGAATGTTCTGTGGAAAACAGCCCCACTCACATCTCTCCTCTCCCCTGGCCATCCCACAATCCTCTGCTGCTGAGGTTCTCCCCTGTTCCCCTGTTCCAAGGCAGGTGCTACTCACTGCAAGGGTTTCTCTCCTGTGTGGATGCGCCGGTGGATGATCAGGTTGCTGCTGGTGCGGAAAGAGCGGGCACAGAACTCACAGATGTAATCCCGTTTGTCTGCAGGAGAAGGGTGGGTTAGTGGCTGCTCTAGAAAGAGGCAGGTGGGAGGAGGACGTGAAAAGAAAGCAGACATATGATTTCAGGGGTCTCTGGGCATGGAGGCCAGATAACAAAGGGAAGATGGTGCAAACAACTGCAGAGAGCTGAGGCCAGGGATCGGGGAGGGCGGGGGTTGGAATTGAGAAGCAACAGCAGAGCTGGAGGAAGCCCAGGGCTGAGATAGCAGGGGATGGGAGTCAAGACTGAGGAGCAGGGGCACGGCCGGGGGAGGGCACCCAGGCCTGGAATAGCAGGGGAGCTGTGGGTTGGGATTGGGGGGCAGCAGCAGAATAAGGTGTGTGGAGGTCAGGGCTGGGATAGCAGGGGGGCTGTAGGTTAGGATTGAGGGGCTGCAGCAGTGAAAGGGCTGTGGGGGCCAGGGATGGGGAAGGAACGGGGCTGTGGGTTGCGATTGAAGGGCAGCATCAGAGTAGGGTGTGTGGAGGCCAGGGCTGGGATAGCAGGGGGGCTGTGGGTTGAGACTGAAGGGCATGGCTAGGCCTTGTACCATGACTCTGCGGAGCTCACCGCTGTGCAGCTTCTCATGCTCCTTGAGGTGCTTCTTGAAGTTGAAGGACTTGCCGCAGCTGGGCTCGGAGCAGGTAAAGGTTTTCTGGTGCACGTGCTGGTATTTCTTGTGGTGCTGCCGGCCAGCCGGCGGGGAAAGCAGAGCAATTTAATGTCACCCATGTGCCTTGCCAATCTACACAACACTTTTCTAGAGTGTGGGGTTTGGCACAAGGCAAGCCCACATAACCTTGTGTTGTGTGAAATCCTTCCCACTCCTGCTTCTGGATGAGGCTGTGTTCCCTGCCAGCCAATGGGAAATTCCATGCTGCCCAGTGAATATGCTCACACTGAAGCATTCAGCCCACAGGACTCTGATCTAATGGTTAGAGCTCCGGGTCAGGAAAACCCTGGCTCTGTCCCCCTATCCCCCTTTAACCTAAGCCCTCTGGGACAGGGGTTGTCTTTTGCTACGCACCCATGCACAGCATGTTACTGTGATAATCATGGACCATTCCTGACCACCGCCCCTCCCCAGCCGTGGGTGCTAGTTCTCCCCTCAGACAGCAGAAATGGAGTGCAGTCTCCCTTGCCTTTAGGCTAAAGATCCAATAAGAAGGCTGATCCTGAACTCGCTATAATTTCCCCATTGTGATGGGGGCTTTGGATCAGCCCGTAGCACTAACACGGGTTCTCATCTGTCTAAGAACCTACCTAGCCCTTTTGCTCACCACGTCTGAGCCCTGGGGCCAGGCGGAGCGTTTGCTTATGGATGAGGGGCCCCATGGGGAGAGGTGAGGGCCACTGCCACCCCGGGTGTTTTTAAACGAGACGCCTCCACGCATGGAACCGCTCGTTTGAATCAGTGTTAAGAAGGGGGACCCTTCTGACCCTGCCAACTATAGGCTTATTAGCCTTTTATCTATTGTTGGTAAATTATACGCGAAACATCTGCAAGGCAAATTTCAGGCATGGCTCGACGAGAATGATGTTATTAACCCTGAGCAGGCTGGGTTTAGAGCAGGCCAGTCGACTTTAGACCATGCGTATGTCCGTAAGCTTTTGTTCATGAAGTATGCCCTAGCGCAGCCAAAAATTCCTCTGTACTGTTGCTTTGTGGACTTACAGGCTGCTTTTGACACCATTGATAGGGAGCGCCTATGGATAAAACTTAGAGGCTCGTCTATCGATGGTCGCCTGCTTTTTCTGATAATCAAACTTCATCATAACAACACTATGCAGGTCCGTCCTGCTCTGAATCGTCCTTTCTCAAATGATATATTGTTGGAAAGAGGTGTACGCCAGGGCTGCTTGTTGGCCCCGGCACTTTTCAATTTCTATATCAATGACTTAATACCATTCATGGCCGTGGATAACCTCCATGCACCATGGTTGGGCCCAAGGAAGCTATTTTTGTTGCTTTACGCCGATGACACAGTCTTGTTGTCTGTGTCACAGGTGGGCTTGAGATGGAGCATGCAGAGGTTTGCCCAGTATTGTAGACAAGAAAATCTGCATATAAATTACGATAAGACCAAGGTTTTGGTAGCAGGGTAGCCTATTAGCCAATATCGCTGGTTTATAGACGATGTTAGGATTGAACAGGTACGTCTATTTAAATATTTAGGAATTATTTTTGCTTCCTCATGTAGCTGGTCTCCCCATTATAAGGCTGCTCTGCTTCAAGCACAGAAGTTGTCGAAAGCAATAGTTCGCTTTTATTTTGCTCAGGGTGGAAAACTGGTTGGACCAGCACTTTGTCTGTTTAAGGCTAAGGTAATAATAGCTCAGCTGCTGTATGCAGTTGCTATATGGGGACATTCCGTTTTAGCAAAATTAGAAGCCCCCCCAGAACATCTTTTTGCAAACAGTCCTTGGCCTTCCAAAGTGTGCCCCCCAGGTAATCCTGAGGGCCGAATTAGCTATGAAATCTATAACGGTGCAGGCTAAATTAGCATTATTTAAGTTCTGGCTGAAGGTGGTTGTGTTTCCCCCAACAACTCACTCTCTCGTTTTTCACTTTGGGTGAGAAGGTTACCAAACAGTGGTTAGGGCCCATCGAACAGGCCTTTTGTGCATTGGGCCTCGCAAAGGGTTTACTGAGGTCTCTAGACTCCAAACGAGCCTTCTTGGAGATTAAGCAAAGAGTCCTTGATCAAGAGATCCAATTGGAGCAGGCAGCTCTGTCTTCTCACAAGGTAGCTCTGGACTATAGTGTTTCTCTCCCTAATTTGGCGTCTCCAGATTATATAATTAACTGGGTTAATGCCCAGCAGAGAAGGGCGCTAATGCTGTTACGATGTAATTTATTTCCCTCAGCGATGTTGGAAGGGAGATATGCAAAAATTCCGAGGGAATATAGACTGTACTAGAGTTGTGATCTGGCAGTCCCAGAGACAACTGCCCATATGTTACTATATTGTCCAAGATATAATGCTCTGAGGGTGAAATATTTGAGGCGTTTTATTATTTCTCTGCCACGCCATCTCCCGGAAGGCTCTTGGGTTCAATTATTGTTGGAGGGGGACGATTCTAGCCGTTCTAGAGCGGTAGCTGCCTATAGTGCTTGTGTGGTTTTTTTTTAAAAAAGAGGATGATGGTTGATCTAGCGGAGCTGACAACTTTGGTGCCCTTTGATTAATTAATGTTTATGGGTATATAATTTTGTTTAGTGCCCCTCTGCATGTTCTTATATATTTAGCTGTAGGTGCTCAGATTCTCTTTGCTAACTATTTTGCTGACAGGAGGGAGGTGAGGTGTTTTTTTTAGGGTATTGTATGCTCAGTGTGCTGTTATCAGCTCTGGAGGAATTCAGTTGTGAGATAAGAATTGTGTAATTGCACTCATGGTTATTTTGTTCTATTTGTTTAAATGTTACCTTTGTGTGGGTATCTATTTTTATTGTATTTTATTATTATCTTCTGATGATTTTGTTATGGCCTATTGGCCAACAATAGATTACCTACTATCGTATCGTTTGAATCGGTGTGTGGGGAGGAGCGCTTCTGTGAAACACGCACCGGACACCCATGGCTACGCACGGAGCGCTCTGGGCAAATGTGGGTCAGGGTGGCCACCTTCATGGATGGGGCACCCATGCAGGGAGCCACCCGTGTGAAGTGCTCCCCACGCACCACCTGTGCGTGGCCACCCTGCACCCGTCCCACACATCGATCACAGACCCACCCCCCTGTAGTTTAAAAACACCCCGTTACTCACATTTAGGTACTGGCGATTGGAGAAGATCTTCCCACAGCCATCGAAGTCGCAGAGCAGGATCTCACGCTTGGCTGCTTTCCTGGAGAAAGAGGGGGAGGGATGAGAGTGAAGGGGAAGAAATGGCTGCCTGCCACCTGCAGGGGAAGCTAGAGAAACTCCAGGTGTACCTTCCCAGAGCTCCCCAAGTACGGGAAACTGACCCAGGCTGTGCTCCTTGTCGGCTTCCTCTGTTTAGGGAGGCCCTGTGAAGGCACCCTCCTGTCCTCCTAGCCTCTAAAGCTGCCTTCACACAACACTCTTTGAGAATGGGTAGCGACACAAACATTCTGAGTGGTGTGCAACATCCTTGCTGCTGCCTGTGCTTCTCGATGATCCCTTGTTCCCTGACAGCTGATGCAAAGGGTTTGTCTGCACGGATCTGACTCTGTCAGGGATGTTGTAGTCATTCTGCATCCAAGCAGGGGGTTGGACTAGATGACCCCCGGGGACACTTCCAGCTTGAAGAATCTATCCAGTGGCCACAATGTGTGGCCTTGGTCGACGATCTCTCCCGTGAGTTGGACTGGGGTCGTTTGACCCTGTTGATCCTGTTAGATCTCTCGGCTGCATTTGATACTGTTGATCATGAGTTGTTGGTGACCCGGCTGCGGGACCGGGCAGGGGTTAGCGGGACTGTTCTTGAATGGTTCCGCTCTTTCCTGGCTGGGAGAACCCAGCGTGTGGTGCTGGGGGAGTTCTCGTCTTCCCCCCGGGGCTCCGCAGGGTTCCATTCTATCCCTTCTCTTGTTCAATGTGTACATGCAGTCTTTGGGGGAGGTTGTCGGGGAGTTTGGGGTGAGGTGTCATCAATATAAATCAATCAATAAATATAAAACAAGGTTGTGTGATAAGACTCACTCAGAGCAGGCTTCTGTCCCCGATACGTCATATTTCCTGTTTGTCACTTCCTACCTCTGAGTGACCAGAAAGTCCTGAAGCAGTGGTCTCCAAGTTCCTTTCAGAATATGGCATACAGGGACATTGCAAGGACATCCTTCTCTGTCCTTTGCATTATGGGAAATACCAAGGGGAAGATGGGAGGGGCCAGCAAAATGCAGGGCAATCAGTAGTTTTGTGAATATATTGCTTGCTAATGGATGAGACAAACATAGATTTTTATTTCTTCCTCAGTTTCTACCTCGCCCTTCCCAAATAAAGGGAAAAGGGGAGGAAAGGTGTTTGTGTGAATCCCACTCAGAGAGCAGGGGATCATCAAGGAGGCAGGAGGGGTAGTAAGAGCTTCCTACAACACTTGGCATGTGGCTTTGAGCCTATTTCCACTCTAAAAGAGTGCTGTGTGGAAGCTGCCTCAGACAGGAGTGTCAGTGGAGAACTTCAGGAGCCGAATGCAGCCCACACCTTATTTTGATGTGGTCCCTTTCCAGTTCCTAGATCTGGCCCCTGGATCCAATTCCTACCCCCAAGCACTGAAAGCGTGAGCTCAGGATAAGGGAGCTGAGATGAGGGCCTGCACACAAGGACAGAGGACAGATTCATTCCACAGATCAATGATCTGGACCCTCCTCTTACTGAGCACGCCCCTTAAGCACCACTTTCCCCAATTTTTATGCAGCCCTTCGAGCTTGTGCTAGTTTTCAAAGTGGTCCCTAGGAAGGAAAAGGTTCCCTATCCCTGGCCAAAGCCATAGGACTAGAAAGGGTCTCCAAAGGACCCTCCTCAAAGTCAGGATTAACTATCCCTGAACCACACCCAATTGATATTTATCCAGCCTACTTTGGGGAGTCCACACTCTCTCTTGGTAACTTCTGCTACTGCCCAACTTTTCTTACAGCTGGGATGAGCGGAGGCAGGGTGGGAGATGTGGAGAGCAGTGGGTGGAGCTGGCCTGAAGGGGAAGAGCTGAGCAAGGAAGAGTTGAGAGGGCGGTTTGTTTAACAGAGGGAAGGAGGGGAGAGTATGACTTCTTACTCGGCAGCTCACATGGAAGGGTAGGTGGCAAGAGAGCTAAACATTTGCTCCAAGAGTTACCAATGTTTCACATTTGGAAGGTCTCCTCCTGTTGTGGGAGCCAAGAATGTACGTTTCTAACTGAGATTCTGTAGTAATCCCAGTCAACAGGAGCTGGGGCCCTAGAGACTGGCCCCTAGTACCTTACTGCGCAGCCCCTACTCTTCGGGATAGACTCCTTGTATTTTCTCTCCTTGTCCTCCACTGGGCACCTGCCACTGCTGCTCTGCAGCTCCTGCCAACTGGGACAAGCACCCTGCCTCATCGGCTCTCCTCTGTGCCTCGGCCTCTTGCTTAGTTCTGTAAAGCATTTGGGAGGAGAGTTTAGAATCCTAGGGCAGAAGGGGGCCTCAATGGGGTGCCTTTAGGTGGACACCTGCTCTGCTGCTCCGACCCACCCCCAGGTGGCCCATCTTTGCAAAGGCGGCCGGCCCACCCTGTGGTGCCGCGGAGCAGCTGTTGCCTGCTCCGGGCCAGCTCCGCTTGTGGCGCTCCAGAATATCTCAGAACACCGGCTGGTGGCAGAGCAGCTGTCCTTCTAAAGGATGGATGGCCGCTGCAGCTCCACTCCTGCAACGGCCATAGATCTGCAAGCGGCAGCCTAGAGCGGCTGCCAATCTGCCCACAGCTCTATGGTAAGGGGGAGGGGGCGCGCAAGGGTGGACTGTGGGTGGCAGCTGGCTCTATGCAAACCCACCGCCGCCAGAGCAGACCTGGGGGTGCCCCCACCCCTGGAGCATCCAATGATCAGCTGGCCCCACCCCCCAGCCTTGAGGCAGGAGTTGCTATAGGACAGGGGCAGGAAACCTCTTGCCCATGAATGCAGCCCCCACCTTCAAACATTGAAAGAGTGAACTTAGGAGGAAGGGAGCAGAAAGGAGGGCATGTGCGTGATAGAGGATGGATCCATGGTGTGGACTGCCCCCTTCCTTCCCCCATCCCCAGCAATCCCCTTGAGTACCTTCACCCCAACTCCCATCCAGCCTGGGAGCCCACACTCATTTTCAAAGTGGCCCACGGGAGCAAAAGGATTCCGCCCCACTGCACTAGACCCAAACGATCCCTTTGAGATGTTCATCTATTATTAAAGGCTTTCAGGGATGGGAGACTCTTCCACTTTCCCGGTGCCGTTTTTTCACTTGCATTAAAAATGCTCTGCAAATTAATCCTGTATCCACGATGTAACGCTAAGGGGGAGTCAGACCCTATGGGTAATGATAACTGAGGCTAGGCTCTCACACGCAGAGGAATCATCTGGTAGGAGCAAGCTGAGGAGAGAGGATTATCCTATTGCAGTGACAAACTATTGTTCAACCTCATCCCCCCCTTCCACTTGTGATAGTTGAGGCATCACCCAACACTGCACATACATCTTGTCTCCTCTCCCCTTCCCACCCTTCTACTCTGCCCCCCCTCTCTCTCCTCCTTGCCACCCCACTGGTGTGGAGATTTTCCCCTAGCTCAATGGGTGTTTTCAAACAAGATGCTACCGAGCATGGCCACCCGGGAGCCATGGATCCGACCACGGGTCTGAAGGTGGAGCAGCTAGAGACGTGCTTCTATGAGCCATGGAGCACCCGCTCATGGCCACGCACAGAGCGCTGCTGGGAAGTCTGGAGTGCTCCATGCGGAGTCAGCCAAATGTGCGGCGGCTGGGAGCTGCCTGTCTGAAGCACTTCCCCCCTCACTCCACCTGTGTGGGTGCTCTGCGGCAGAGCCACTTGGCAGCCATGGACCCCACACCCCACATTGCCCTGCTTGCTTAAAAACGCCCAGTGAGAGCTAGGTGCTTGCCAGCTGGGGTCCTTCTTGCACTCCTCCCACTCGGAACACCTTCCGCACTCCCCCTAGGGCGCCCACCCACCAGTTTGAGAATCCCTAGTCCTTACTGTAGTGGACCTCTGTAAGTCCTCGCAGCGGCAGTCCTTAAATGGGCTCTTAGGCACTGCCCCTAGGAGGACTCACAGAGATCCTCTACAATACATTGCTGCACAGTATGGTCCTGGTAGCAAAGAGTTTTAAAGGTGACATCTGGAGCTGGCCCATTAAGAGCAGCGCTTTGTTCCCAGCTGGAGTAGGGGAGAATCCTGCTGAGCTGGGAGGGAAAGCTGTAAATAAATTGAGCTGAGGGTTCAGTACGAGAAGACCATGGGATGGTAGGCTGTTTTTATGTTAGTCCTCAGTGAGGAAAATCCACTGTGGATGAGTTTACAAGACCTGCTGCTGTAACAATTTAGAGCCGGTGAGATTGCTCTGGAACAGGTTGGAAACGTGCTTTGAAGACGAGGACAAGCAAAGCAGGGGGAGTGAGTGAAACTACCCTGCTGCAGGAGGGTGCGCAAAACTCAAGACAGACTCTTCTTCCCCAAAGATGGAACTGGTGGCCAAAAGCAGGCTAGAGAGGGAAGCTTCCCATGCTAGTTAGGGAAGGAGAGGCCAAGCTTGAGAGCCAGGGGGCCGGTCCCTCCACCTCTTCTTCTGGGAGCAGAGAATCCAGAGACAAGGGGATTTACATGAGGGACTGAGGGATGGTCTGGTTCTGCTACCCGAGAGGCTCCCCGGCTGAGCAGCCAGCATGGTGACACCTACCTGATTCTCTTCGGACCAATCTGAGCCACTTCCTCATCACTGGGCTGGATCTGCTTCTTGCAGCTGCAGAAGAAGAGAACTGTTACGCAGGTTGTCACGGAGGAACATAGGGT
The DNA here is from genome assembly GCA_003113815.1 of Sphenodon punctatus. Classification (NCBI taxonomy): domain Eukaryota; kingdom Metazoa; phylum Chordata; class Lepidosauria; order Sphenodontia; family Sphenodontidae; genus Sphenodon; species Sphenodon punctatus. The sequence continues at coordinate 63,824 of QEPC01014118.1, read as the reverse complement.
CACACACGTGTAACATGGTCCTACATGTACACTACAAGCCTGGTAAATATGTAAAGCAAAAGGTTCCACATGTATGTAATGTTATAATTGAGAACTGTAAAACTCAGATTACGCCTGTGACACGTGACCAAGCTACAGGAAATGCAGAGCTACAAAGAATGTGTATTTGGGGAATGCTTGCCAGATGGAACCCTGTGAAGACGTAAATGGACCTTCATGTTTGCCTGGGTTGCTTACGTGACACACACCAGGTTTTCCCCTAGGTGGGAAACCCAAGACAAAGAAGGAACAAGGGTACTTAAGCCAGCTTTGCTATCGCTTGCCGAGAGCCACCTTGAACACTCTCATCTATATACGAAAGCCTGCCAGCAAGTCAGGCTGGAGAGCATAAACTAAGAGAGATGATTTTGCTCTCTAGCAACTCTAAGTCTGGAGACCCAGTCGCTTACACCAACGGACTGAGAGAAACTTAGGGACCTTTGTAGTGTAAGATGCTTATTTAGTAACTCAACCAGTATAGATCAGGAATGTGTTATATTTACCTTTGATTGCTAGTAACCACTCTGTATCAACTATCTTGCTTATGTAATCAATAAACTTACTTCTTATCTTTATGAAGAAGTGTCTGTGTCTAACATTGGAACACAAGTTCTCCTCACTCTGATCCTCCAAGCACTCTGGCATTGCAGGCCCCATTCACTTCAACAGTGGGGGAATTCATAGAGCATGGATCCCAGAAATCATGACCCCATTTTGAGACTTAAATACAATCCCATGACCCCAGTCAGCAACAAAGACAATGTATCAAATATCATTGTGATCATGACCAAGTGGGTCACGACTCACAGTTCAGGCATCTCTGATTTAGAGGGTCAGACAGTAAAACATTATTCATGGATTTTAATGCCAGAAGGGAATCCCGGGAACATCTGGTCCAGACATTCTCAAACCTTTTGAACTATGCGCTTCCTTCCACTTGTCTGCGGTAGTTTAGTCCCTCCCTGACCCCCACATGCATACACACACATGCTCCTCTTTCCCTTTCCTCCTCACCCTCCCATCTTTCCCCCTCGGGCAACCCATTATTTTGGAGATTCCTCATAACTCAGTGTGAGTAGAACTCAGGTTTTGGCTAAGTGCGCAGTACTTGGAACAGAGGGACTCCCGTTCAAGTCTTGCCTTAGCCAGAAACTCACTGGGTGACCTTGGGCCAGTCACAGTATTTGCTCAGCCTAACCTACCTCACAGGGTTGTTCTGAGGATTAAAACTTGTGTTTATTAGTTATATGTAAAGTGCTCCAAGTGCTATGGCAGGAGGATGCTATATAAAAATAAATATTATTATTGTTAACTGGGGTCCTTCCTGTGTCCCAACAGAATATTTTCCATGCCCCACAGTGGCTCCCACTCTTAGGTCAGATCTATTTTTCTCATGTTTGTACTTGTCAACCCTACTCTCCCTCCCTTGCTTCCCTTCCCTGTTCTGCTGCTGCTGCTCCTTTAGCTCCCCTCACCCAGAGAAGTTGAGATTTCCAAAGTGGCAATGGATGCTCTGCTTCTGGAACATGAACTTTGATTGGCGGATGCCACACCAATTGGAATGCGTGTCAGGTTCCCAAAGAGCTAGCAGGCTCCATACTCAGGCCCATCCATCTCAGGCAGCAGACCTCCACAGGCAGCCATGAAACTAAGCTGGAAACTAGCTGATTAAAAGTCCCATCTCCTGCCTCTCCAGGAGCACTTGCCCTGCTTTCATGATGATGATCCTCTGATTGGCCAGCTCAGACCTGCTCCCTGATTGGTCTACAATCCCCATATAACTTCTTGTGTGAAGCCTTCCTCATCTGTGCAACCAGAAGGTTCCTGACCTACTTCACCTTTTACTTGGCACTGGATCGAGGGAAGTTAGAGTCCCCATGCAAAATGGGGGAATGGGCCCCCTAATATAGTAATATCCGGCACACCCTGACTCACTTTTTAGAAAAAAGAAAATGTTTCTGTGATGAATTGTTTATGTTCAGTTAATATCTCCTTCTGCTGCAGGGCTCCTGGAAGTTATGCATTTATAGTTATTTCCAGTGTACTCCTCATGGGACTCACAAGTATGGGGGCGCCTTCCTGAATTTTTAGGAGTCTTTTGTAGGCTGGGGCTCCCCCATCTCTGAGGCTCTGTGGGCCTCCATTTTACATCAGTGTTTCTTGCACTCATATGGTTATTTCAAGTTTATTCAATTGACTTCATTATTAATTATTATTAAATATTATTTATATAGCACCAGCAATGTACCTGGCACTGTACAGTCAGTAGTTACAGACAGGTCCCTGCCCCAAAGGGCTTACAATCTAAGAGACAAGGAAGGGAGAGACGTGGGGGAGGTGAACATCAGGAGAGACAAGGATACATTCGTGAATGTGAGAAGATGCAGGTGCATGTGCTTAACTTAGGCTGTTTTCACACGAGACACTCTCCACCCACCATACATATTGCAGGACTGCAGTGTTGCCCTATGGGTGCCCTGTAACATGTATAGTGGGTGGAGAGTGTCTTGTGTGAAAACACCCTTAGTTACAAGGAAGAGATTCTGAGCGAGGAGGATGCAATTTCATTCATGATGAGCCAGGGAAAGCCTGGAAGAGGTAGGTTTTCAGGAGGGATTTGAAAGTTGGGCGGGAAGGAGCAGAATGAATGTATCCAGGGACGGAGTTCCAGGCCAGGGGGACAGTAAGGGAGAAGGGCAAAGATGTTTAGAGGAGCAGGGGAGTTGCAAGCAGGTAAGGCTGGGGTCAGAGGAGGAGCGAAGCTCCTGGGCAGGAATGTGGAGGGATACAAGAGCAGAGAGATATGGGGGAGCAAAGCCATGAAGAGCCTTGAAGGTGAAGACCAGGAGCTTGTGATGAATGCATTCCTGTAGAGGGAGCCAGTGTAGGGCAGAGAGGAGGGGCTGAATGTGGTCAAAGCGATAAGCAACATGGACGGCTTTGGCAGCAGAGCGTTGAACGAAGATGAGGTGGGCGAGATCAGAGCAGGTGAGACCAGTAAGGAGGAAGTTACAGTAGTCACTGTCATGGGGAAAAGGGGGAAATACAGACATTTGGGTAACGGGACACAGAATTGGGGGTACGGGGGGTAAATTTGGCTACTAAGGACAGCTAAATGTAAAGATTAGAAGATTGTGAGCCTTACCACCCTGCTGAACTGGTTTTGCAGGGTGGGGGGGACAGAAAAACCATTGTTAGGCAGAACAAGCATTTTGTTGCTAAGGTAATGCCCAGTTGGGGTCTGCAACCAGCTCAGAATAACAAACAGAGCAGGAGGGGGAAGTGACCCGAGCCCCCTGCAAAGAAAAGAAGAGACAGGATCTCTACACTCTCTCTTCCATCTTGACCAACAAGGAGTAAGCAGCTTGCATGAGAGGCTGCACAACCATGAACTAGAGACTTTCCAATTCACTAAAGGGACTGAGCCCGGCTTCAACACCAAGGCCACGAGAGACTCTGACGGACCTGAACTGAGCCTTAGGATAAGAGGACAGTTAGGGAACTTCAGTGTATTTTAGAATGTGTTTGTTTTATATTTTATTTACTGACTTGCACCATCTGATCAACAGCCTTATACTTGTTTGTACTAAACATATGTTATATAACCAAGCCTAGCGTGCTTGTGTGGTCATTTGGCCCTGGGGGGTTCACTAAGGGGGTACTCTATCTTGGTGAGAGCCTAGACAGACCTTTTTCATATAAGACAAGCTCACTGTGAAGTCTTTCAAGCTACGGGTGGCCAGAGAAGGTTCTCTGAGTTATGGCTGGGCTGGGAGAACAAGGGGAGACGTTTCTCGGGGTGCGGACCTCCGAAAGCTCCCTGATTGCAGTGAGGGTTTCTGATCAGTTGGGAACCCATGTGGGCACAGGCAACTGGGTTGCGGCTGGCCTAGTGGGCATTATGGGGACAGCCTAGAGAAAGAGGGGGACCCCGATCCCGGTGACAGGCACTTTCCCATGTGTTGGGGAACCATGCAAGTTGGTCCTCAAGACGTGAATCAATCACTGAACCAAAAAGGTAGAAGAAACCTCAGGAGGCATCTAGTCCAACAACCTGCCTGCACTGAAGCAAGATTTGCTATCCCTAAGTCATCTCTGACAGGTGTTTCTTCTTAAAAAAAGCTGCCACGATATCTACTAATAATCTCTACAACATTTTCAGTGTTCAAAGTGCTTTACAATCCTTATCTAGTTCACTCTCATAACAACCCTGTGAGCTAAATCATTATTATTTCAATTTTAGACACAGTCACTTTCTCAAGGCCACCCAGCAAGCTTACGGTTAAGCCAGGATTTGAAGCCTGGTCTCTAGGTCCAAGTCCAACCCCATATTCGCTAGGCTGGACTGGCTCTCATGAAGAGTCTGCAATTTCCTCTAAGCAACTTGTCCCATTGCCCAGCTCTTATAGTAAGGAAGTTAGCCTAAGACTACCTTCTTCCAGCATAAACCCATTCTCTCCTCAGTCCTACCCTCAGTGACAATGGAGAATGATTGTCTTCCATCTTCTGAACCGCAGAAACATACAAGATGGCCACTCTCGAATCCAATCTGCATCTCTCTGGGTGTTTTTAGACAAGTGCCTCCCCACTCATTATACATGTTACAGGGCTGCATGCGGTGGCCCTGCAACATGCATGATGGGTGGGTGATGGTGGGGAGGTGCTTGTCTAAAAACACCCAGTGAAGACCTCATTGATGCTCATGTGACCACAGAAAAGATTCCCAAGCATGAGGAAGAATCTCCATTGCACCTCCTGTTTCTTGACTATTGGGATCCAGGACAATGTAGGCCACCATTAAAGTCCATTTAAGTCAGTAAGAACTGAGCCAATGACTTTAATGGTGGAAGGTTTTCACCATGTGTGTGTCTACAGAAAACCTAGCTTTACTACAGACTCGGTGCACTGGCTAAGAAAGCATGCATTACCCGATCTCCTTGATACAGGACAAGACTATAGGGAGTGTGCCAAAATTGTTCTAGCTCCCCACTGGAGTACCATAGCCAGTATGGTTCAAGATAAACACCCCCCCTGCAAACCAGAAACCCTGCTAGACAGGACAACTCAAAAGCTCTTCTGTCGCTACAATGGATCCAAGACATCACCATACTGACAAGAGGGGACTTGCCAGCAGCAGGCAGGCTAGGGATTATTAGCTTTGTGTGTGTTTGTCCCTATGGTATATAGAATCATACATAGATCATGGGACTGAAAGGTACCTCAAGAACCATCTAGTCCAACCCCTGGCTCCAAGGCAGGATACCTTCCACCGGCAGGATCACAGACAAGATGCTTGTCCAGCTGGTTCTTGAAAACATGCAGGGAAAGAGCTTCCACAGCCTCCCTAGGCAGCCTACTTTACTGCTCGACTGCCCTTGCAGCTAGGAAGTTCTTTCTAACATTTAGCTGAAATTTACCTTTCGGCAATTGCAGCCCATTCTCTTACTCTCTCTTCTGTGGCAGTGGAGAACAGAAGTTTTCCATCTGTTTTTGGTTTTTTTTGCATCCTTTTACATACTTGAAAACTGCGATCATGTCTTCCCCTTCCCTTTTGCTGGGCTAAGCTTTCCCAGTTTCGTTACCCTTTTCTCACACGGCTTGCATTAGCCTCCTAACTACCATGGTGGTTCTCCACAGGAAGCAGTCTTTGTGGGGTCAGCTTGCCTTGCATGCATAAAGAATGGCATGTTGTGTTCATAACTGACACAACAGCCACATTTGGGAGCTGTGAATGGCATGTGTCACTCGCCCATGTGCCATTTATTGGGTGTTGCCACCTATGGCATGTGGGTGAGTGGACATGACACTCACAGCTCCAAAACAGGGCTATCACTCATCAGGTTCATCCGTTCCCCCCAAAGCTGGCTCCTTCACATGCTGGCAGAGAGTCCTGTTGTCTCTTTCTTGTGCAAGAAGGAAATGAGTGAGACTTGCGACTGGTATACGGAGCCTCCATGCAGGAAGGAGCCAAGCAAGGTTGGTGGCTGCCCTACAAAGAATCCTTCCTGGCAGCCCCCCTAACAAACAGTATGGATGCTGGGTGGGGGCACTGGACTGGAAACACGTGTTCCTGGTCTGTGACAACCTAACAAGCAAGTCAGTGGCCATCCATCATGGGTGGCTATTGTGTCATTTGTTTTCACCATAAGCATCCCTGTGCCTCGAAGGTGGCAGTACAGAAGAACTTGTATAGCATTGCCTGATACTGCTTGAGGAACAGAACGTGACTATAGTTAAAGACAAAATAGTGTGCGAAGGATCTTTTATTGGACCAACTGAAGTTGGTGGACGTGCACAAGCTTTCGCACAGAGCCCTTCATCAGGCAGGTCAGGAGTTTGAACTGACCTGCCGAACGAGGGTCCCTGTGAGGTCGGAAAGCTTGCGCACCTCCACCAACTTGAGTTGGTCCAATAAAAGATCTCGCACGCTATTTTGTCTCTACTGCATATATTTGGGACTAATACAGCAACCACACTCTCTCTACTGTGTAGTTAAAGATAGTACTAAAATACAGACACACAAGGGATTCAGAGTAAAGGTGATATGTGCTACATGACCTTTGAGTGCTTAAAGGGCTCTTTTAAAAAAAACACCAAAAACCAGGGTTTGAAATGCCAACAATTCCCACAAACGTCAGGTGGAGTTTGGGTGCTTAGAATTCCTGAACATTAGGCCTTTTGGCTGTGTGATGTTTTGAAACTTAAATTTGATCCTGTGATCCCAAACAACGAAGACATGCTAACAGCATGGCCCTCCAGTGGCATAGCATGGCATGCAAAAAAAGAACTTGCACCTGTGCTAAGTGCTAGTGTGTATATGCTATCCTAATGGAAGATCATACTCAAAGGCTATCAGATACCCATTGGCAGAGGACACCCCCTCATTTAGGATCCTGACCCACAGTTTCAGAGCTTCTGTTCCTAGTTCTCCCATACTTTTCTGCGTGTTGAGCACTGGCCATCACTGCAAGCATTGTGTTCTTTAACTAACTTGTTATTTGTAATGAAAAGGAAGAAAGGGCATGTTTACTGATTTACAATGGACACCGTAAACAGAAAACACAGTCATTTTCATATGGAGGTCGCTTTCACACGTGCACCAATGGGTCGTTGAAGGTTGGGGAAGGGGACACACATACAAATCAGGCACATACACTCTGAGTGGGTGAATGAAGTGGTTGTGTGTGTTTACTAAGGCAATTGACCGAGCTGCAAAATCCAGCTCTGTTAATAGCCCTTCCTTGTAAACGCACATAAAAGCTTCAATCACTTGCCTCGTGGTATTCACACCTGATCAAAGATACGCTTGATCTGTATGCATGTCCCCTCTCCTAACCTTCTAATGACCCATTGGTGCATGTGTGAAAGTGGTCTGGGTCAGACCAGCAGTTCATCTAACCCAGTGTCCTGTCCCCAGAAGGAGCAGCTTCAGTTGCTTCAGAAAAGCACACAGCAGGTCACAGTGGAGGAATCCATACCCTGCAGTTTGCTCCCAGCTCCTGACAGGCAGAAGACTCATCCCTTGCCTAATAGCTGTTTATGGACCTATCCTCCATGTAGCTAATCAAACCATTTAAAAACCCATTTATACTATGGGTCTTCACAACATCCCTGGCAATGAGTTCCACATGTTAATTGTGCATTATGTGAAAAAGAAAACCAATCTTTCCCTTTGTTTTGAACCTGCTTGCAGTTAATTTCATCAGACGTCTTTTCAACGGACTTCATAACAATCTCTAAAATTCAGCGCGAAGCTGTTTGGTTAGGTGTTTGCTGAATGCCGTCATCATTGACTGAGGCCACTAGAACCAAGCTACATTTCACTAAATCCAGAGCTTTCATAACAAATAAATTAAAAAGCAAGTGACCTAAAAATCAATCACATCAAACCATAGATAAAAAGCAAAACCAGGATTACACTGTAGCACAAATAGGAATATAGCTACACTTCATTACTTACAAGAAAAATACATTGAATTGTCAATGACATTAGAGCTAGGAAAGTTTTTTATTGCCTTAAGTATAGTGGAAAAGTACATTCATGGCTTCAGAGATTCTGAGGTCCATTCTGAGCTTGTCTGTCCTATGCATTATCCCCAACACTGCATTTTTTCACATCAGTGGGAGTTTGATCTAAACTGATTTTTGTTCCACATCATCCACATTTCTCCTCAGTTTCGGTAACCACTTTATTTTAGTTGTTCTTTGACAGGATGTCCTGAAGAGAGGAGGAAAAAACAAACAAACCCAGAAGTTTAGAAAACAGTGAAATTATTCTTTTGTGAAGGAGAAACATCCCCCTTGATGTATTTTCCTCTGCCTTTGCTTTGCCCTTTTAGACTAGATTTCACACAGATTTAAATTGTTTTATTGTAATAATGTTGTGCAGTGTGGGGTGGGGCTAGTGCTATATAAATAGTGTATTTATTACTAGGATAGATTTTGAAAGCAATGACACCTGGCCATTTTTATTTATCCCATCCGTACTTGTGAGAATACATGTTTGGGGGTGGGGTTGGGGTTTAAGTGAGATAGGAGATACTTGCCTCCAACAGTTCATGAGAAAAAGCCCTTGAACAAGCCGATCCGATTTCCACACATTCTCAGTATGTTTCTCACCCTGTAAGGGCCACTGCCCCCAACTCCTATCTGGCCTTTGGAGCTTGTACTAATAAGTGGCACTTGGGAGAGAAGAGGTTCCCCATTCATGCACAGTAGTGGTTTGAAGTCTACAAGTGATGGAAAATCTACCCCCCCATTCTTCTTAGACCGTACCAAAGGCAGATCACCCTTGCTATTAAACCATGCTTCTGTCTGAATATTCTTTTTATACAGATGGCATAATTCATGTGTCATGACCTGACTTTGACCTTTAAAGTCCTAAACGACCTTGTCCCTACATGTCTGAAAGACCGCATTTCCTACCATGGTCCACTGCAACCTCTGTGGTCGGCCAGGAGTGGTCTCTCGTGGGTACCACCTGCCAATCTTGTTCATATGACAAGGGCCTGCATGGAGGTGTTGTCGGTTGCTGCCCCGGTATTGTGGAACTCCCTTCCACTGGAGAGCTGTCAGAGCCCAACCCTGAGCGTATTTCCGGAGGCAGTGCAAGACCTTTCTTTTTGGCAAAACATTTGGCAGGCCCCTGGGAGCTGGGGTGGGAGGGTTTAGGGGTTTCTAAAAGGACTTTTTAATGGTTTATTGTGTTTTAATGCTGTGAGCCACCCTCAGGCCTTAGGGGAAGGGTGGGGAAGAAATTTAAATAAATAAAATAAAGATAAATAAATAAATAAACCCAATGAACAAATCTAGTATAAAATTACCATCGTTCTCTCTAGTGCTTGGATATCACCTCTAGGATTCGCATTCTACATTAACAAATTGTTATTTGGTTCCAGTACCTCTGCAAAACAGAAATGTATAAGCTTTCACGTTAGGGGAAAACACAAAAACATCCAGAATTAAAAATGGCAGATAAAGGCCTTGCCTCTTGATGGCAATACTGACCTGAGACGTGTCCATGTGGATATTTTTCACTTGCTTCCAACACTTGCCTTCTGCAGCTCTCTCCTTGTAGCCCCTTTCCCTGGCTCCTGCCTCCCCTTTATGCTACTTCCCTCTGCCAATGAAAGCTATTTGGTCAGGACAGGATGCTACCCCTGGGGCCTTGACTGGCTGCAGAAAAGGAGATGAGGCTGCGATGCACATTTTTGTTCCAAAGCTCATGGACAAAAAAACCCAACCTTTGTTAAAAGTTAGTGAAGGATGGAAAAAGGGGTAAAATTAATACAGCTGACACCTAGGCCACTTTTCGATGTGCGCAGAGCATGAAATCACACCGCATGTAAAAAGTCCCACGGATGGGGTTTAGATGTGGCATGTTTTGAGTTAAAGCTGGTTTTCAAACTGCAAATGTCAAGGTATTTAATTTGCAGTTTTTAAAGACTAGCGCAACATGTCGCGTCTAAACCCCACCTGCGGAATTTTTTTACACGTGACGAGATTTCACCATATTTTCAACATATAAACAGCACATTTACCAGACTTATTCAATGATATACATATATGTGATTTAACACCCAAAATGGTTACAAATTCACGCTCACCGCCCCGGCAGAGAATGACACGCAGCCAATACGCTTACTAAGGCAGAGGGTCCCAAACTGTGGGTCGTGACCTCAAGTGGGCGGGTCACACCATCCGCAGATGGTGGTGGGGAGTCACAAACTTGATTGGGACTGGATATTACTTGGCATGTCTTTGTTGCCGCCTGTGGTCACAAGTTTCAATTTCAGTCTCCAAAAAAATGGACAAAAAAAAATCTTGGGAGCCACAGCAAATAAGCGTTCACACATTTGAACACTTATTTGCTGTTCACACATACACAACAACCATTTCATCCACCCTGCATCACTCCACTGAAAGACTCCACCTATATTACCAAGCTTACTACGTAGTCCTACATATTTCTATAGCACCAGCAACGACCGCTGAATCCTCAGCATTAGACACAGGTCCCTGCCTTAAGGGGCTCCCAATCTAGGATGGACAAGGGAGGGAGAGACAAGGGAGAGGGGAACATAGGGAGAGACACGGATATATTCACAAAGTTGAAAAGTTTCAGGTGCACGTGCTTAGTTTAGTGAGAAAGGGAGGAGGGGGGATCCTGAAGGATAAGGCTGTAAAGGGAGAAGCATCACTGAGCAATCTATGGAGGTGAGGAGCTAGGGAAAACCTGACAGAAGAGGCAGGGAGAACACTATTTAGCCATCTGCCTTTCTCTCATGCAGCCCTGGGATGGGATTTCCCCATTGGCTCAGTCCCGACTTACCTGGCTCGGCCCCCCTTCTCCTCAGAGGAGCTGCAGTCAGCTGGGCCCATCTCGCTGGGCGGCTGATCCTCCTTCATGGGTCTCTTGCGGTCCTTGGCCAGACTCTGACATCTCTGTGGCTCAGAGTCACTAGACGGAGCGAAAGAGAGAGATGGGTTATAGCGGGGGGGGGGGGAGGGAAGGAGAAGGATGATAGATTCAGGAAACAAAAGGGAAAGCTTCCCCATAAAAGCTTCCCTACTGGGTCAGCCCAATGGTCCATCTAACCAAGTATCCCATCTCCCACTGCAGTCAGCAGCACCAGATGCTTCAGGTCATAAAGGAATGAACCATTCACTCCCAGGCCCCAGCAGTCAAGAGTTCTCATCCCCATCCCAATGTGACCAATAGCTATTTATTGACCTAGCCTCCAAGAACTTATATTTTTAAAAAGTTCTGTAATACTATTGGCCATCTTAATATCCCATGGCACAGGCAAACAGTATGCTGCGTGGAAAAAGTCCTTCCTTTTATCCGCTTTCAGTTAACTTCCATCAGATGTCCCCCCCTAGTTCTAGTATTTGAGAAGGGGTAAATAACAGCTCCTCATTTACTTGCTTCAAACCACTTCTGAAAAGATTTAAGATTTTTCCAACTCCCAGGATGGCTGGGTAGTGGAATAATTAGCCAAGGGAGGGCTGTGGAAGCTCCATCGCTGGAGGCCTTTCAAAATAGGTTTGGCAGACATCTCTCGAGAGTAGTTGTAGGCGCACTGGGTCCTGCTTAATGGGAGGGGCTGGAGTAAATAGTCCTCGGGGTTCCTTCCACCTCTAGGACTCTATGATTTTGGTAACCTCTATCATAGTCCTCTCCTAGTCCTCTTTCACAGCTGCAGAGTCCTAACCTACTGAGCGTTTCCTAATATGGAAGCCATTCTGGACCCTCGATTATCTTTGCTGCCCTTCTCTACCCTTTTGCCATTTCTTCCGTGTCCTTTTTGGAGATGGGGCAACCAGACCTGCATGTGTCATTCAAGCTGCGAGCACGCCATGGATTTATACTACAACCTTCCCATGCACCCAGAGCGCATCTTCCTCTGACAGATGAGAAGAACTGCTGCCATATCCTATATCAGGGGTGGAGAACCTTAGGCACCGGGGCCAAATGCGGCTCATGGCAAGTTTTTATGTGGCCCCTTTCCAGTTCCCGGATCTGGCCCCTGGATCTAGTTCCTGCCCCCAAGTGTTGAAACACTGAGCTCAGGACAGAGTTGTTTTTAATCTGGCATCTTTCCAATTCCGGATCCGGCCCATGGATCCAGTCTCTGTTGTCTAACACTGAAGGAATGAGCCTAGGGGGAAAGGGAGCAGAGATGAGGGCATACACTTGAGGGTGGACTCCTGGCACAGATCCATCATCTGGACTCTCCCTTTCCACAGCGTGTACATCTCCCCCTACATCTGTCCTATGAAGCTTGCATCAAATCCTAAAGCGGACCACGTGAAGGAAAAGATTCCTCACTCGTGAGATAGAGATTTAGCCAAGAGTTTCGACACGTGAGATTCAATCACTTCAAAGCAAAGGCAGCCAGAGCAGGTTTCATAGATTTTAAGGTCAAAAGTGATCAGCAGCTCTCGACCAGCACTCCCTGCGTATGCTGCCCAGATGCTTAAGCTCCATTTACCTGTCCAACAAAGGATGATAATTCTCATCTCGCAGATCATCTGTGTATGTGAGGTCATTTTCCTCTATGAAATATTCTTCTACTTCCTCTTCCTCCTCCTCTGGGCGGTCAGGCACGCACTCTGGCTTTTCCACTTGTGCCAGTGTGCTGTGAAGATTGGGAAAAAAATTGTGATGGGGTGTGGGCAGAACTGCAACATATGTCCTCTAGCCATGACTTTCAGAAGCAATGTGACAAATGAGAGCACTTCCAAAAAGTTCACCGTCTGTCCCCACTGCTCTCCCTTGCAGCCTGCTAGTCATTCCTTACTATCTATATCATAATATAACTATAATTTCTATAGCATGTTCAGTGTGGTGTATAATCCTTACCTAATTCAGCCCCTCAACCACCCTGCAGGGTAGGTCACTATGATTCCCACTTTACAGATGAGGAACAGAGGCTGAGAGAGTGACTTGCCCAAGGACACTCAATCAGGCTCAGACAGGAATTGAACCCTGGTCTCCTACATCCAAAGCCAACATCTTGTTTTTTAGGCTACACTGGGTCTAAGCACCTAAAACTGTAGTTCTCAAGTTTTTGACTCCATTTAGCGATAAACATAATTCTGTAACCCCAGACAGAAAAACAGCCAATATCAACTGGGAATAGGAGGAGCTTTTGTACAATTTTAGTTTACATATTAATGTGGATTGTTATTGGGAGAGGGGATATGGCGAGTGGGATTTGGAGACAGTCACAATCCCTCTATGAGAAGGGGGAGGGTATGGGCTCAGGTATAGGGTCTCCCTAGATGAGAGATGGGAGCAGGCTGGGGGAGAGGACTCTCGTGTGTGTGTGTGTGTGTGTGTGAGAGAGGCAGAATGAGAGTGGCAGCGGCTGAGTTGTGATATTATTTGTTTTTGCTTGTATTCTGCTCATATGTTGTAAGCAGCCCAGAGCCGCATGGATGGGATATAAATCTAAAGATGAGGATACGGTGCACCCCACTTGGGGGAATCACAACCCATAGTTTGGGAATCTCTGACCTACACCGCTGGGCTGAAATGGTCTGGCAGTTGCTGGTAGGTAAGAACACCACGGTCACGGATAAGGCCCAACGGTGCTAGTCAGGGTTGGGAAACCTGCAGGGGCATGTGGCAGACTGCTGATAAGACATTGTAGCAGCATGCTTTTGCAGGAGGGCTGCTTTTGCAGGAGGGGTGGGGTAGAAATCTATTGAAATAAATAAAAATTAATAAATAAAAATCTCCCTTTCTGCAGCCAGTCAAGGCCCAGGGGTAGTATCCTACGCTGACCAAGGCAGAGGGAAGTAGTATAAAGGGAGGCAGGAGCCGGGGAAAGGGGCTACCAAGGAGAGAGCTGCAGCGGCAAATGCTGACAGCAGGCCAGTGAAGAGCTGAGACTGGAAGGTGTCCCCTAAGCTCTGGGAAGGAGTAGGACTGGCTAGAAGTGGGGAGTTAGGAATGAGGGGGACCTGCATGCATTGTATAAAAGCTGCTTGCGTGCACCTTGGATCTACTTTACACAAAGGAATAAGAACAAAGCACGAGTGAAAGAAACCTTCTGGGCTGCAACGGTGATGCATACAGCCAAGTGGACAGTTTTAAAGGGTTCCTATCAGTAATTACCCCCAGAACTGCAACCTGTTACGGAGCTACGTCTGGTTGCTGAAAGAAGGCTGTGAGGACAGGTGTCTACCAGCGAGAGGGCAAGTTGGAAGGCACTGGTGTGTGCGTGGAGGGTCCCAGGCAGCACAGAGCCTGCTGAAGGGCACTGGAGCAGTGGGGCATGATGGAGGGACAGTTATTTATTAAAAACTCTTATACTCCGCCCTCTCTGACCACAGGCGGCTCGGGGTGGCTTACAACAACAAAAACAAAACAACAATAATTCAATTAAGATTAAATTAAAATACAACATAATATAAAATTCCCCTGTCGAGTCTGCGGGAAGGAAGCGTGGCTGTGTCGAGAGGTGCCGAGATTAATTTGGAGACACTGTGGCTGTGCTGAGACCTAGGGGAAGGCAATGTGGCTGTGGAGCGAGGGTGAGTCAGCCAGAGACACTTCTCCCAGTTTCTGGTGCCAAAGCTACTTCACCGTCTCCAACACTCTCAGCCCTTTCCGCGTAAGGGGCTGCCCACAGCGCAGATGAGGTCATGAGATACCCCTGTTACACTGGGATCTGGACTGAAGGGTCAAATGGCAGCAACTAATATTGTTACAGGTCTGCGACACAAAGCAGCCCATCCTAACCCCAACAGGATGTGATGGGCAAGCATCGCAGATGAGATGGACATCATCATCAACTCACCTTTCAGGCTCTGCGGCCTCTGCGTTTCCCAAAGTTTCTGCCACAGGAGCTGCAATGAGAGAAGACTAGACACAGTCAGACCAGGGAAATAATGCCCGAGACACAGCTGGGAGCCTCGGGGACTGGCGGGGGGGAGCAATGATGAGGAAGAGAGAAAAATGGGAATGGTCAGGGTGGTAAGCTCCCTAAAAAATATTTTAGGGATGCAAACTCTTGGGGACTAAAGGCAACCTCCAATTTATTGGGGTGATGAGGGAGCTACTCGGAGGACAGATTTCTGCTACTAATGTAAGCTCTCTTGCTCTAAGGGCTTGCTCTCACTAGCAAGGGTAGTTTTTAGGGCTGCAACCATTAATCAAACCAATTAATCTGTCTAAAACCGATTAAAATTTGTCCCGCAATTAATCGGTTAGCTGCCAGGACTGTCTGACAGTCCAAAGTTCTGAGTCTGTAGCTCAAGGGGACACGTTCCAGTGGAAGGCACGTTTACTGAACACACGCAAATTAGGCAAATCTATGCAAATGTATGTATAATGATGTAAATTTACACAAATTTTAACTGATTAATTTATTGACAAAAAGGTTTAACCTATTAATCAACTAACAAGTCATCAGGTTGCAGCCCTAGTAGTAATCCTCCCACATACAGGAGGAACAAGGGGTTAAATAGCTCTTTCCATCTCCTGATCGCCCCCTTGCTTGGGAACTTGCAGGAACTGCCAGCAGGGGGAGCTGGAATAGCAAGCAGTCAGTGGGGTAGGGAGACACAGAAGAACCTCCTTCCCACATGTTTGGAGAGGCAAGTACCTCCTTACTCCTGGGGATGCAGGGGAGGTTAAAATGAATTAGGAGGAATTTAATACCCCCCTCCCCCAAAATGCTCACCCTCATGAAAGACAGGACAAGAGGAAACCGGTTTACTGCAGCAATGTAGTTTTTAGTTAAATACTAGGAAAAACTTCATAACTGTAAGAACCGCTGAGCAACGGGATAGGTTTCCTAGGATGGTCATGGAATCTCTTCCTTCTGAGGTCTTCAAAAACTATCTGGACAAGCATCTGTCTGCGATGCTGTAGATATAGGGCATCCTGCTTTGGAGCACAGGGTTAGACTAAAAGACCCTTAAGGTCCCTTCTTCCAACCTTACACTTCTATGATTTTGGGGACCCTGGTCGAGTTGTTCCAGGCTGTATAAATGAAGCCTCAAGTGTCTCTTCCCAGCTGTATGTAACCCCACAAATCTCTTGTTCCTACTCAGCACAGCTGCCACGTCCCCTCCCAACTGTATCACCATCTTGTGCTCTACTTGGGGTTGTGCCCAGAGACCGGTCAGTGGCTTCACGCAAGAAAATGTGGTGGTGGTGGGTGGGGAGGGCTTCCATAGAAGTTTAAGACACACAGAAAACTTGTTTTCTAGCTTTTCAGAACTCGTGTAGGCTAGCGGATAAGACGTTGGCTTTTGGCTTGGGAGAGGAGGATTTAAATCTTGTCTTCACCATGAACTCACGGGGGGCGGCCAGGGAAGGTCACGGTCTCTCAGCCTTACGAGGCCTTGGTTGAGGACCTGTGCCTAGAGACTGACAAGGGGAATTCCACCCTGTTGATCTTGTAAGATCTTTCGGCGGCCTTCAACAGTTGTTCATCATGAGGTGTTGATGACATGACTGCAGGACCTGGCGGGGGGGGCGTGAGGTCACTCGAGTGGTTCCGTTCCTTCCCGTCGCAGAGGTCTCAGTAGGTGGTGATGGCTCATCATCCTCTCGGGACCTTCGATTCTGTCTCCCCTTTTTCAACATGTATATGAGGCCACTGGGCGAGGTCATTCAGAAGTTGGTGCGAAGTGCCATCAGTATGCGGACGACACCCAGCTTTACCTCTCTTTTCCATCCGACCCAGGCCCTGCAGTCTCGGTGCTTACCCAGTGCCTGGCTGCTGTCGGAGACTGGATGAGGGTGAGCTGATCGAAGCTGAATCCAGACAAGAGTGAGGTGATGATTGTTGACTGAGGTTGACCAGCCTTGTGACCTGGAGGGGATTGGGACTCCTGTTGTTGATGGAGTCTGGTACCCTCTGGTCAGTCAGGTTCGCAGCCTCGGAGGGCTTCTGGACCCCCGGCTGTGCCTAGATTGTCAGGTTGCGGCGGTGGCCGGGAGCGCTTTTCACCAACTCCATCTGGTGAGGAGGCTGTGGCCTTTTCTTTCTGATTTGGATCTGGCCACGGTCATCCATGCTTTCATCACCTTGAGGCTAGACTACTGCAACGTGTTTTAAGTGGGGTTGCCCTTGAGGACTGTTTGGAAGCTGCAGCTGGTGCAGAATGCGGCAGCTTGCCTTCTTTCAGGGGTGAGGCACCCAGAGAACATTACATCGAGCTTCAAAGTCTGCACTGGCTTCCTATGGCTTCCCAGGCACAATTCAAGGTGCTGGTTTTGACGTTTAAAGCCCTAAACAGTCTGGGCCCCACACACCTGAAAGACCCCCCCTTTTCTTCCACGTCCCACTGTGGCCCCTGTGATTGCCCAGGAGTGCTTCCCTATGAGTACCATCTGTTAGATTTGTTCGTACGACAAGGGCTTGCAAGGAGGCATGATCGGTTGCTGCCCTGGTGCTGTGGAACTCCCTTCTCCCGGAGGTTCATATGAGCCTGAGCCAAGCGTCTTCTGGAGGCGGTGTAAGACTTTTCTATTTGAAAAGGCATTTGGTGGGCAGGGACAGAAAAAGCTGGTGGTTGGGGTACGGGTGTGAGGAAGGATGGATGTGGGGAATGGGGAAGTGGTATTGGGTGTGTGTTGTGGGTTGGGGTTATGTTTGTATTTTAATGTTTATCTTTTACATGTGTTTACGTGTTTTTATATAATTTTATCTTGTAAGCCACCCTGAGACTTTTTGAGGGAAGGGTGGGATAAAAAACAACTACTAAATTAAAAAATAAATTAAATAGCCCATCTGTAAAACGGGAATAATAATGGCCCACCTCAGCAGCTTTCTGTAAGCGTGAACTAGATAAGGACTGGAAAGTGCGATAAAAGATAAATAATAATTTCTTGTGGGGAAAACCTGGCTACTTAAAGGACTCCCTTGCAGGTGAGCCACTGGACATGCCACCGCCCCACAGAACCTCTTTCTTCTTAAAGTTCAGTCCTGCACCCATGACCTGCTGGCTCCCTTACCTGCACTGGGGTCCCCGCTCACTACTGCTGGCTCCTCATGTTGCTCTGCGCTATTGCTGAGTGAGGCGTTTGTCTTCCCTTCTCTCTTGGCAGCGTCCTCCCTGTCCCACTGGGGGATCGGCTCTGCCTCTCCTGCCATCACTGGAGAGTCCTGAGAAGATGCAAAGGAAGAGGCCTGGGCCGCTACTGCTATTGCTCTGCGGAGTGAACGCCTGCGTCCAACAACAGGAGACGGTGGGGGGCTGGGCTTGGAACTCCCTGCTCTCTCTTCCTTGCGCCTGGAGGCTGCATCGTGAGGCAAAGGAACCCGGGTTTGCTCTTCCTGCGTCACGTGAGCACCCCACAAGAAGGTATGGCCAGCCAGGCACTCCCATGTCAAGTAGCTTGGGGCTCCCTTGTGGCACGGCGACTGGGACTTCATGCAGGGGATGAAGCTGCACTCTTGGCTGTGATTGTGGGAAAGGATAACCAGGTGCTGTAAAGCACCAGTGGGGACAGGCCTGGGGTCTGGGCTGCTCTGTCCTAGGAAGGGAGAAAGTAAAACCAATGAGAGAGATGGCTCTGCACACAGGAGCCCTGGAGGGAGCCACCACTTCCATTCAAGCCCCTTGATTCCAACCTGTACAAATATCCCCATGGCTATGGCACCATAATCCACCCAAATATAACTAGCGGCCCCATGTTCACTGCTCCCCCCCCCACTGGTGGCAACTGGGGGAAAACACAGTGAACGTAGGTTCCTGAATACAAACTACATCCCCTACACCCCAGCTTACAGTCCCCACCCCAAATACAACCCAGCTGGGGACCTCAAACCCCCTCTGCCCCCATAAAAACCTCAGCTCACCCAGAAACCACAGTCCTTCCAGACACACCAATGTAAATCAGGTTTCATTGGCTCCCAACCCTGCTGTGGTATAATTCAGCTCTCTATGGACCACAGACCCTACTAAACACCTTCGATAGAATCCAGCTCCTGTGGGGACCTCAGCCTCAACCTTCAACAGAACTCAGCTCCTTCAGGGATTGCAGCCCCAGCATGCCAGCTCCCATAGGTGTTCAAGCATCATCTCACCCCCTGCCCACAGAACCCACTTGCAGGGGCTGCGTGGACAGTTCTCCCATCACACGGCTTTCCTTCCCAGAGGTGCCAGGCACTCAGGAACCCCCCGCCCCCCCTCAGGCCACTCCCTTCAGGACAGTTTAAACCACCATAGCCCCTCTCACCAAACTACAGGAGGCTTGTGCTGAGCTAGCAGGGGAGTGGAGACACTTACCTGCGTTTGGGGCGCAGCTCTGGGAGCTGTATCTGCAGAGGGGAGAAACAGCATGTGTGAGAAGAGGAAGCGGGCTAGGAAACAACCCAAAGAATCCCAGACCACAGTCCCTTCAGCTGAACTGCCGATTTCTTAACTCCCGGTTTCCCCAAGCCCCTCCTTGATGTCTGCTTAGCGCAAGGTGAAGCACCAAGGACCCGTGCTAACAGAGGTGCGGTGTGAGATGAACTACGGAGACATTTTATTTATTTATTTATTTATAAATATTTGTTAGCCGCCCCCTCATGCCTACGGCATCTCGGGGCGGCTTACAGCATAAAAACACACAATAAAATTAATTAAAACAATGTTTTAAATATACTACCCCACCCTCCCCTCTGAAGGCCTGGGCGAACAGCCAGGTCTTGCAGGCTCGCCGAAACGCCAACAGACCTGGGGGCCAGACGGGCTTCCTCCGGGAGGGAATTCCGGAGCCTTGGCCCGGCCACCGAGAACGCCCTCTCCATTGTGGCGCCCCTGCTTTACATGGGAGACCTCCAAAAAGGCGCCCCCAGTGGACCGCAGGGATCGCTCTGAGGCGCGGAGGGCGAGGCGGTCCCCAAGGTATGAGGGGCCCAGACCGTGTAGGGCTTTATAGATCAGCACTAACGCCTTGAATCTGGCTCGGTGCGCTATAGGCAGCCAGTGCAGAGTACGGAGCACAGGTGTTATGTGCTCCCGCCTTCCCATCCCCATAAGGAGACGGGCCGCCGCATTCTGCACCAGCTGCAGCCTCCGAACCAGAAACAAGGGAAGCCCCACGTACAGCGCATTGCAGTAGTCTAGCCTAATTCACAACTAGTGGCTCTAACAGACCCCAGGACATTCACGCATCAGCCGACGTCACTTCCTGAAACTCACCCCAGAAAGATCGACCAGACGGTGCCTCCATAACCTCATGCCCCTCGCTTACTGCTTCCAATCCGGTGTCAAAGTCACTCTGGATCTGAGCGATCTTGTCTGCAAAGCAGGTGGCAAACTCCTCACAGAAGGCCTGGGACAAGTCCCCGTCCAGGCGGAGGGAGGCTGGACTGACCAGCCCCCGCACCACCCGGAACAGCTCTGCTGGACGCGACTTCGCAGACGCTATGAGGGCAGCAAAGAACTCCTTCTTTGCTGTCCTCACAGCCTCAATATAGGACTGCAAGTGGGTCCTATGGAGAAGTCAGTCAGATTCAGAGCGAGTCCAATGCCAGCATCGCTCTAGTCTCTCTACCTACCTGTTTCATACACCGCAGCCCCTCAGTAAACCAAGAGGCCCTGCAGTGACGAGACGGAGGGAGAAGATGTCTCGGAGCCACTCTGTCGATGGCCTCCCCCAACAAGATGTTCCAATGCTGGACAAGCTCATCTGCAGAGCGGCTGTCCGGGTCTAAGGTTAACTCCCTCAAAGCCTCCTGGAACACTGAGATTCCATCAGCCTCCGAGGGCAGACCAACCTAACCGGTCCATTCCCCATCTGGAGGAGGTGCGCTGAGAGACTGGCCTGTAGGAGATAATGATCCGTCCATGACAAGAGCGTGACCCTCACATGCCCCACTAACGGATCACCCGCCTCAAGGCCAGAATAAAAGATCAGGTCGAGAGTATGCCCCCAAACATGGGTCGGGCAGTTGACCACTTGGGACAAGTCCATGGTTGCCATGAACTCACGCTCCGTTCCTACAAGGCCGGTGTTGGCATGGGCGTTGAAGTCCCCCAAGGTCCTGGAGGAGTTCAGCGCCACCTCCGAGACCAGTTCTACTAGAGCGGCAAGAGATGCTGCCGGACAGGAAGGGGCCCGGTATACCAGCAGCACCCCAAGCTTGCCCCCAGCCAAATCAAACACCACATGGAGGGCTTCAATACCTGAAACCTCCCGAACCGGATATCTCCTAATTGGCCATCCCTCTCTAAAAATAATAGCTACACCTCCCCCGCGGCCCCCCGTGCGGGGCTGGTGCTGAACAGCATACCCGGCCGGAACGAGGTCTGCTAAAGCTGGTCCTGCCCCCTCATCCAGCCAGGTTTCTGTGATACATGCAAGGTCCGCTGCCCCATCTAGGATCAAATCCCGGATCACTGGGGCCTTATTCACTACGGACCTTGCATTCAACAGCAGCAGCCCTTTACATGAGGAAAAGAACTAGGGGGCATGCGCAGGGAGGGAGCCAGGAAAAGAACAAGGGAGTACACAGATGGGAAGGGGACTTACAGACGGGAAAGGGGAGTCGGGAGGGCAAGGCTTATGGAAAGAGGGTATGTGGGGGAGTTGGGGCAGAAGACTATTGCTATTCTGTTCTCTCTTATCCCTTGGATTAGACGACCCTTGAGGTCCCTTCCAACCCCAACATTCTAGGATTCCCACAACCTACCACAGGAAACTACTCCCCCTTCTTGTAAGACCTGCTTGCCGGAGGGGCGGGGTATAAATATATTAAATAAATAAAAATAAATAAGACCTCACCCCTTCCCCTCCCCCCAGTTACCCTCACTCCACACACACACACACACCCGTCCCATAAGACCCTATTCTCTTCTCTGCCCCCAGCATGCCCTTATTGCCTTTCTCCACAGGAACCTACCCCTTCTTCACCCCCAACACTCCTACCTGTCGAGCAGGTACTTGGCAAGCTGGGAGTGAAGGGAGAAGCCCAGCTGCTCCTTGAGCCGGCACCATTGTTCCAGGTGGCTGCCAATCCGGATGCGGCACTTGCTGCGCCGGGCATCCAGTTCCTTGCGCTTCTGTTTGCGGATGGACTCCGGGGCCCGCTGGCGGCCCTGCCGCTTCTGCTCCATCCTGCCGATGCTTGCTGCCTGCCTGGAAAAGAGAGAGCAGAATGGGCTCTGAAAAATAAATTGACATCTCTGCAGGGGGAACGTAACAGGAGGCAGATACACTCTGCTCCCCTCTAGTGGCAGTGCCAGGTCACCACAGAGGGCATGGCACTTCAAAAAAATGACAAGCTACTGACATGATGGGTGCAGCCACACGAGCTGCAGGGGCCTGATCCCTGCATGGCATCACAGTGGGCAAGTGCTGCTGCCACACTGCAGGGGGCTAGGCAGCTAGTGTCCCGTCCCGCCTCGCCCACTGCAAGGGGCAGGCTGAGGTGCCAGCCACATGAGCGGGCACTCCCAGCCCTGCCTTAACTCCGCTGGCCCAACCAAACTCCCACCCCAGTCTGAGATGTAGCAGCGCGCGACGGGCATAGCACCTGCCACTCAAAGCCCCACCACGGAGATTGCCACACAGCAGGGAAGAAGGGGCCCTAGCGCACACGCATCCATCCACCCCTTGGGCAGCCTTGCCCCACACGGCACAAGGCAGCTACGGGACACGTCCTCAGGCTTTTCCCAAGGACGCAGAGCATAGCAGCCAGCTGCTTGCCCCACCACGTGACAGGGGAACATCTGGCGGCAGCCGGTCACACACGCGGTGCATCGTGTGGTCCGGCTGCCCAAACTGGGTTAAGGCTGCCCAAGGAGCGGTAGCCTCCAGAGGGCAGCTCGTGTGGCTGTGCCCAGCATGAACAAGGCGCACCGTGCATCAGCTCAAATGATGGAGCCTTGGGGTTTACAGTTCAGAAGCTGCAGTTCCAGTTTTAATGGTGATGCCCCAGGGTCATTGTCATCATTGGACCCAAGTGGAGGCAACAGGAGAGCAAGGTGGTGTGGGATGTTATCAATTTATCTATGAATTAAAGCAGGGAGAGAGGTACTGAGAAATGGGCACGATCTCACCACAGAGATGGAGAAAGGGGTAAGTGAGGGTAAAGCGGCTTCGGAAACTGCCAAGGAAACGGGAAAAAAACATTTTTTTTCCAAAATTTCAATGGAAATGACCAAGCATAAAAAAATGGCAATGTTTTCCTTCGACATGTCAAATGCAATCAAAATTCAAGGCATTTTCAAGGAAATGAAATTGTCACAAGATTTCAACAGTATTGTGTTGTTTTTTTTTAAAATCCAAAACATTTAAATATCCACAAAAATGATATAGCCTTCACACCCTCCCCCCCTTTTTTTCCTTTTAAGTCTATGTAGGAGAAGGGATGTAGAAGCAGGAGCAGAATCTCACCCTGCCACAGGGGAATCTCAAGAGTGCCTCTCCTTACCCTGGGGGCAAATCAGAGCCATGGCTGGGAACAGAATGTCCCTCTCTCTCAAAGCTTTTAGTAAGAACTCACTGAGGCTGTTCCCAGCAGGGATGCAAATTTTAGGCAACACTACATGGGCCAACACAGCCCTGCCACCTGCGTGTCTCAGAAGCGCCCTGTGGAACGTGGCCACTCTAGGTCCCAGCAACACACCCCGTCGGTCCCGTCCTGCACAGCCCCACGGAGCCCGAGGCCCAGCATCGGTTAGGGCAGCCTTGCCACCTAATGCACGTTTTTAAGATGCCCATCGGTGGCAGCCCCTAGCCCCCGTCCCACAACCGTCATCCCTGCATCGTTATCCCTGTTCTCTCTCTTCCCACTCCCTACCCCATCTTTTGTAAAACCCAGCCCCCCCTGCGCTAACCTTCCAACGGCCTCCCCCAATTTAGAATCCCATCCTAGTCCTTTCTCCCCAGCTGCTGCCCCATGGCCCCGCCCCTTAACGTTTCTTCTAGCTTTGCCTCGGGCCTCCTTTCCCGCCCTTTTCGAGCTCTGGCCAATTACAGCGAAGCATGCGCCGCCGGCGGCAACAGCACGAGCAACGGCTGGGGCGGTCTGGTGCGCCGCTTGTCTCTTCTCATCCCCCACCTCCACCCCCGTCATCATCAGGGTCGGACTCGCGTCGCGTGCTCCCGGTATCGATGGCTCCCAAGCCCCAGTGAAATAATGCCCCGACCCCCTCTAGGGTTCTTCGAGAGCGGGGGGCCCCACCCCGACACCCGTGCCCCTTTAAGAGAGCAGCAACCCCCTCCCCCACTTACACAGAAGACAGCGGGACAAGATGGTGGGACAGAAGGCGGAGCTGTCCTAGCCATCTCACGGGAGGAGTGCGCACGCGTCGCCCAGACCATCTCCCCAGCCACAGAGGGAAGGTGAGACCAAGGGAACCATCGGAGATGAAGTTTTGAGCGCGGGGCAAGATGGGAAGTGTAGTCTAAAGCAGGCCGCTTGTTCCCGTACTCCTGTTTAGTTGCATTATCAGAACTGTAGTTTCTTTTCTGTATGCATTCTGGCAGTTATAGTCTCCTTCCTTCCTCCCCCACCCCCCATACAGAATTGCAACTTCCTCCTTGCAGTGCCGATGGGATTGGTAGTCCTTTTCTTCTTCAAGTGGCTCCTCCCATTCTCACAAATGGGTTTGAGCTTACGCGCCCTTGTCTTACCGGCGTATACCAAGTTCATATTTAAAATTGCGCCCCCCACCCTATATAAGGCACCTTCCCATCTAAACCCAACAGTTCCTTCCAACCCTAAACGATTAGGAAGAAAATTCCATGCGGGCTGGAAGGGTGGGTGTTGTGAGAATGTTCTGAGCCATCTCGAAGAACCTTGTTTACAAAGTAGCAACCTTCTGTTCTTCGAGTGGCTCCTCCCATTCCACAAAAGGGTTTGCGCAAGCGTGCCCTTCTCTTACCAGCATATACCAAGCTCATGTTTTAAAACCACGCCCCCCCAACCTATATAAGGCACCTTCCTGCCTAAGCCCAACAGTTCCTTCCAACCGCTTCGCGGCTTATTGACATCTACTTAGCTCACTATCTCAGCATTTTGGACACAAGGAAAAGGTAAAATTCCTCAAAAAGAGAGAGAAGCTGCTTCACGAGGGCTGCCGGCTGTGACATTGACCACTGTCGGTGCTGAGAAGCCCTCGATGTCAAAGTGGTGCAGCTCCGATGTGGAGTCTGATGCTTGATGTCACAGCAGCAGCAGCCCTTTCTGATTAGACGCACCCAGTCCCTGCTCCTCAGCACTGACAGCAGGAAGGGAGGAAGCCAACTGTGCCTCTCCGTGTGGAGCACAGGCAGCAAGCCAGTAGCCAGACACAGACAGGTTCATATAAAGCTGCCAGTCTAAACAGCTCCCTCTGTTTTTACACCATCCTCACTGGTGACAGCGATGCCAGCTGTGCCTCTGGGTAACACAGGCAACAATCAGACCCTTGGACAGGGGTCAATAAGAAGGAAAATGAAATAAAAATAATTAAAATAAATTATACACTCCTCTG
>QEPC01014118.1:6447-24003 GCA_003113815.1 Sphenodon punctatus | reverse complement strand
ATGGGAGGCTAAATGGGAGCAGACCACTGGCCAAAAATGGTGACAGTGCTTAGGCACAACACACAGCCATGTGGCAAACGTCTTAAGCACCGGATCACTGTTGCGTCTAAAAACACCCATAGATTGTTAGTGCCACCCATTGTGTGAGCCCCTATCTCTTTCCAAGACCCACAGAGATTCTTCTTAGCTGGCTTGGGCCACTGTGTTCTTTTTATCAGATTCAGGGTTACAGTCTGCAACTCTTAACTGGCTGACTTGAGCCTCCCACCCCAGATAAATGTTGCTGGTTTGGCCCTGCTACCCTGTTTGCGCGTTCATGGAACTGAAGGGCAGGAGTGACTCCACTGGCATAAAACATCAAGAGCCCTAGGCTCGTCCTTCAGTGGTTAATGGGCTCTGCTTCCCTGCTCCTGCTCATCTAAACCTCCCCAGGCCAGCTGTAGTGAATGGAAGGAGGTCCCCTTCTGGTGCACGCTGCGAGAGGGGAAGAACTGGAGAGCAGAGGGAAGCCGGTTGAGAGAGGGAGGAGGAGCCTGCCTGTGTATTACAGGTTTGGGCTCAACCCCCCCCCCCCAAACCACGCGGCGCGGTAGCCCCTGCAAAAAACCCAAACACACAGCTGAGTGTGGCATCTGGCGGCCCCCGGCATAAAGCCAGGGTCGCTCAATGAATGCTGTGCATCTGAAGGAGGAGATGATGTTCAGCTGACCACGGGAGAATAAAAAGCCCAGCTCATTGTAAGAAACCCCACCAATAAAGCCTAGCTGGGGGAAGAGGCTGCTTCTGGGCTGGACTGATTTGCCTGGAGGTGATCCTTCAAAGAAGGAATGTGTCCAAATCTGTATTGTTAAAACTGTATGGTTTGGTTTATGCCACAGCTGGATAAAGCCCTAAAGCAAGCAGGGGACTGGGAACAAACCTGTTAAACTGAAAGAACCCCGAGCTGGTGGCTGGTTTGGAGGCAGGAGGGAACTGAGGCACAGACCCGCCCCTCTCCCCCAGCCCAGGGAGCAGTCTGAGGTGAACTTGTAACAGAGTCTTGTGCTGAGTGGGATGAGGATGAGGATGGTCAGCTGACCACTGGGGAGAATAGAAGGGGGTCCATGAATAAACGTGAAATGACAAGAGAAGTGCAAGAAACACGGGTGTAAAATGCGGCCCCGGAGAGACTTGAGCAGGAGGAGCCCTGGCCTATGAAGGGTTCACACAATGCAGTCCCCCCCGCCCCATTCCTCCCCCCACAACACATGGGGCCCATTGATAGACTCTAAATAACAACCTAAACATCTGGAAGGGGTTGTTATGTTAATTGATATAAAGAAATAATAATTGGGGTAAGAATTTCCTTTTTTCTAATGGGTGACTCAGGGTGTGTCTGCTAAACATTCCTGTGTCAGGAAGGGGCCCCACACCACTGTTTCACGCAGGGCCTCAACTTCTCTGGGTCCAGCGTTGTCTCTTCTACCGTCATCACAGAATACCCATATAAATAAAAAACTGGCCAGGCCAATAAATAAATAAATAAAATAAATTACTTGCCAACCTGAGTCTTAGAATGGGGGAGGGAGCGTAGAACTGTCCAAATCCACTAACTCAAACAATATACTTGGTAGAGGAGAGCAGGTGAGCAGATTTTTACAGCCTTGGTTGCACCTACAGTATCTGGCTACAGGTCATAGCTATTGATACAGCTGTGAGCTTCCCAGATGAAGGGGAGGGGGCGTGAATATGCTTTTCAATGGAGTATTGGCCTTCTAACTGCCATTTTGTTTCCAAAAATCTACCTGCTAATTCCTGTTGTCCAATGGCATTAGGCCGTTAAACTCGCTAGGTAACCAATAGGCTGTATTAAAGCTCCTAACAGCTGTTCCCCGCTTCCCCCCCCCACCACTCCCTACAATTGCTACTTTCCCTGAATTTTTGACCTGAAAGGGGCAAAGGGAGTTTCTTGTCACTGTCGGATGTGGCTCTTCTCCCCATTGTAATGCCAAAATGTTCCCACAGGGGGTGGCAGTAGGGCAAGGTCTGGCTTTAGAATTTGTGGAGCCCAGGGCAAAAACAAAATGTGGTAACACCCCCCCCCCCATGGTCCCACCCTCTTTAAGATCCAACAGCCCTGATACTTGCTTAAAAACACAAAGTGCAATATAAGATTTCTCTTTAAAAGAAATAATCAGTAAAATGTGCACACAAAACTAAGGAAGTGGTCACAGCTCCTACAGGGTCCTAAAGACCATTGGGTCTGCGGAGGGCATTCTGTGGGGTCCCCAGATGCGTAGAAAAGTGCAAGACCTTGTGCCATGGTCCCTATAGCACCTGGTTAAGGCCGGCCCTGGGTGGGCCCACAGAAGGAAGGGTGCAGGAGAAACTCTTTTGATCCTCTTCTTTCTGACATGGCCCTGCCTCACCTGATGCTTTTTTTTCCCTCTTCTTCTTCAAAGGGTTATACCGGCAACCCCTTGGTAACCCAGAGAAACTGAAGCTTCACCCACAGATGATGGCACAAAACCTCACGTCAGACCCCAAAAGGGTGGTAACCTATATACAACCCTTAACTTAGGCCATTTTTAGACGAGCGCGTGGTGCGCTCGCGCATTGTTGCCAAAACCCCGCGAGACGGGATCAGACGGGACGCTGCCGTGAGCCACGCGCACGGGACGGGGGAAGCGCATTCTTTTCAAGCCGCGAACCGACCGGGAGTCTGATCGAGGTAGGTCATTCACGGCTTGAAAAAAATGCGCTTCCCCGTCCCGTGCGCGTGGCTCGCGGCAGCGTCTCGTCTGATCCCGTCTCGCGGGATTTTGGAAACCACGCGCAAGCGCACCTCGCGCTCGTCTAAAAGCGGCCTTAGAGAAAGGCAGCGAAGGCCCCCTTTATGTTCCAGCAGAGCCATTTTTGTGCATCTTCTCCATGTGCAACTCATGTCCCCCCTGTAATCTCTTTT
The DNA here is from genome assembly GCA_003113815.1 of Sphenodon punctatus. Taxonomy (NCBI): domain Eukaryota; kingdom Metazoa; phylum Chordata; class Lepidosauria; order Sphenodontia; family Sphenodontidae; genus Sphenodon; species Sphenodon punctatus. Next base: position 21,059 of record QEPC01014118.1, on the reverse strand, counting down.
CCCAACGTGTGGAGTGAAATTGCAGCCACCAACTATTTTTGCCTAAATGTGGACATGTTGACTCGTGTATATGCTACACAGTGCCTTTTCTCAATTGTTACCATTCAGGAAAGAGGCTTTTGGAGTCATTGTGGGTAGTAGTTCAATGTAAACACCAGCTCAGTGGTCACAAAAAATCTGAGTGCTATGATTTGTGGAGAAAGTGATAGAAAATAATGCTGAGGCTATCCTAAAGCCCCCTGGTGTACCCACACCTTGAAAAGTGTGTGCAGTTCTGGTCACCCTGTCTCAGCAAGGACATAGTAGAACTGGAAAAGGTGCAAAGGAAATTAGTCAAAGGTATGGAATGGCTTCACGTAAGAGGCTTGTTAGATTAAGGCTCTTCAGTTTTTAAAAAAAAAGAGATGACTGAAAGGGGGAGACATAGAATAGAGGTTTACAAAATGGTGCGTGGAGCAGAACAAATCAAGAGGAAGGTGTTATTTATCCTTTCTCAAGCAAAATACTAGAATTAGAGGACACCCAATGAAATTAACTGGCAGCAGGTGTAAAACATACAGAAGGAAGACATTTTTCACTCTGTTCACAATTAATCCGTGGAACTCGCTGCTAAGGGATGCTGTGAATGCAAATAGCATGCATGAGTTTAAAAAGAAAGGACTGGATAAGTTTTTCGAGGATGGGTCCATAAGAAGCTATTAGTCAAGTTACCTAGGGATGAGAACTTTGACTGCTTCTGTCTAGAAACAAACAGCAGGGATAGATCACTCTATTATGACCTGTTGTGTACATCGCTGAAGCGACCAAGAGTGGCCACTGTTGGAGACAGAATGCTGGTCTAGAAAGATGGACTATTGTAACCAAGTATGGCAGTTCATACGTGCAAATTTAAAGTAGCCCATTGGCTAACATAGAGACTGGTCTGGAAGAAGAAAATGGTTATTTTCAAAAAGCAGTTGAAAAAGCACCACTTTCAAAGTGAAACCAATCACTCATAGACAATATTTCTTCACAGAAGCCAGACTTGAACCCTTGCCCTCTCAGATTGCGTTCTTAAAGCACATTCACTTGAGCTGTTCCCTTTCATTTCTTTTTATTATTAGCTTTTAGAGGAGTGCTTCATATTTTTCCGTCGAATAGCCTTATGCTAGAGCACTATGGTAGCCTTATCAGTGTGGCTGGGTAGCTGCCAGGTCTGTTATGCTAGCATCTGTGTGGTGTAGCAGCATTTGCAGTGTGGCTAGATAGCTAAGTCTTGTATCTAATGTGATTGAGTAGGTTCAATCCCTTGGTGTGGCCCCATACTGCATCTCTGTTAGCTTGTCTTTTAAAATGAGGAAGCAGCATGTCTTAACTCTTTTATATTAGAGAGCAGCCTGATGGTTGAAAGAAAAAGGGGCAAGGAAAAGAAAGGGAGAAAAGTCATGACCTCTTGTGTATCCACTTGTAGAACATCTCCCTAGTTACCTCCTCTGGTAACAGTGGTGGGGTGTTACTGTTTAATATTTGCACCCCATGTCCAGACGCGACTGTGCTGTCACCGTGTGCACACCCTTTGGGTTCAGACTGTAAGCACATCTTCCCCATTGCTGCTATGTAGCCAAAGAGGCCTAGGGTCTGGCTGGGGGCAATGGAGTAGCATATGTGGGGAAACCTGAGGCCATGCCCCTCCTCCCCCATCTAGGAATAATAAAGTCTAAAATTTCCATAAACTGGAGTGTCAGCTGATATTCGGAACTGTGAGTTAATAATAAACCCAATCTGATTGGGTCAAGCAGGCAGCTGACTGCCAATGAGGTGGTTGAGTTAAAAGATCATTCATTTGCATAGGGAGGGAATAGTCACAGGCTCATGGAATTTCACAATGGGGCCTGTGGGTCACAATGCAGAAGGTTGCTACCCAATCAGCACGCAGAGTGGTGGCCCCTTATTTGCATGCAAGCCTCTGTGTCTGATCCCAGCTGAGACTTGTGCAGGGTGAGGGGAGCATTGAGTTGAGCAGAGCAATGACTGCTACCAAGAATGCCCAGCCTCTGAAGATCCATAAGTCCCAGGTCGGACGGAAGCAGCAGAAGATCCAGCCACCTCCAGGTTATCAAGGAAAACAGCAGCCTGTCGGGAGCAGCCAGGGGAAGGGGAAGCTGGGCTCCCCCAGTCTCTATGCCTCCAAGATCCTGCAGCAGCTGGACAAAGGGCACATGACAGCCAAGGCCAAGAGCCTGGTGAAATCCTTTGTGAGCAGTGTCTACAGCCGGGTCTCCGCACAGGCCGAGCGCATGAGGAAGCAGAACCTGCGCCCGGCCCTCAGCTCCTCCCAGGTGCAAGCTGCTCTGCAGCAAGTGATGCCCCAGGAGGTGGCCAGACACTCGGCCAGCCGCCTCCTCCACAAGTCTGCATAGAGAGACTTCGCCCTCCCCTCTGTGAGGTGGAGACAGGAGGGGAGCAAACCCAAGACAGAGAAACACCCCCGAGACAGAGAGACACCCCCCCACCCCCCCAGTGCTTTCCTGATGAAATGGCCAACATTGCCTCCCAGGGGCCAAGAGCCCTTTCTTTCCTCTGCACAGTCTCACACCAAGAAATTCTGCATGGGAGCCAGTGACAGAAACTTTGCAGAACTGCAAGCAAGAGACCATTGTGCTGCAGGCTTTGTACTCAACTAGCCGGAAAGATCCCACTCTAGCAGAGAGACAACCAAGATGGAGCAGAGAGATTGGCCAGTATAGGTGTGCATAGGTTATATTTTCCTGAGGGGGAAAAACAATAAGAAGCAATATTTGTTTGGCACTAGAATAAAAAGTGGAATTTACCCTCCTGGCTGTGTTGATTTGTGTTTCTAATGTCCTATTGCTGCCTCTGAGGTCAGCTGGGAGCACCCTGTCACGGGTTGGAGGTCCACGCCCCCACTTTACCAGGTTTGAGTGACTCAGTTTCCCTCGCGTACAGCCCACTTGAACCAGTTTTTCTCTCTGGCCAGTTCAAACCTGCCGCAGGGACAACCCCTTTGTCACTCAAGGGCCTGATCCTTCCCGTTTACAGGCTCTTTAATCTCTGAGTTCGCAAGAGCTTGAGAACTCTAGTTGCACACTTGTGTTCCAATATTAGACACTGACACTTCTTCATAAAGATAAGAAGTAAGTTTATTGATTACATAAGCAAGATAGTTGATACAGTGTGGTTACTAGAAATCAAAGGTAAGTATAACGCATTCCTGATCTATACTGGTTGAGTTCCTAAATAAGCATCTTACCCTACAAAGGTCCATAAGTTCCTCTCAGTCCTTGATGTAAGCGACTGGGCCTTCTGCCTTAGAGTTCTAGAGAGCAAAGTCCTGTCTCTCAGTTCATGGTTTCCAGCCTTGCTGGCTGCAAGATGGTGAGTGAGGTCCTGATAGTCACTTCACCCTCTGGGGTACAACTCCTTATATCCCCAGGAGGAAACTCCTCGTATCTTCTCGAGGCTTCTAGAATTCCCTTTGTTCTTGTTATCAGCCTTCTCTGTCTCTTGCACGTAGGCAATGGCTGCCGTCATTAGCATTTTTAATGTCTGGCTGGAGGGAATCAACAAACTGTCTCCATTTCCTGGGGCTTGGTCACGTGTCACAGCCCTGATTTGAGTTTTACATTTTTCAGTTGTAACATTACATACATGTTGAACTGTTTGCTTCATATATTTACTAAACTTGTAGTTTACATATGGGCCAGTATCACACGTGTGTGACCCTATGTTTCTCCGTGACACACCCTCTTCGCAGTTAGTTTCCACAACAAGGGCATGCAGAGAGGTGTTCTCAGTGGCTGCTCCACAATTATGGAACTTCCTTCTTTCGGGGATTCATCTAAGCCCAAACCTTTTCATCTTCTGGAAACGATGCAAAAGCCCCCACTCACGGCAGATCTCGGAACGTGGTAAATGCAGGCTAATGTACGCTCCCATGTCCGCATCCCGTCAGGTTGTGTGCAGCAGCCTCACGTGCATATGTCCACCAGCACCGTAGACTAGACAAAAGGCTAGTCTAGCCGGCTAGCCAAGTTGTCTAGCCTACAGCCAGCTGGCCTAGGAATGTCAATAAGGGATGCATAGGGAACGGAAAGGACGGGGCTGGAAGTTGGGGGTCACAGGAGGGAAAGTATGCCATCCTGGGGAGGGTGAGGGTGGGCTGGATGGGTCCGTGGAAAACACGTTGCTGCATGGGAAACAGTTGGCTTTACTGAACATTTTAAAAGGCTTCATTTATTATTAGTAAACTGTCACTTAAGGCTTGGTGTTTGTGCTAGCAGTGAGGTTTTACAAGGCACCCCATAGCTCTCTGACTGCTGCTCCTCTGTTCAGCTGGTCCAAGAACAGGGGCACTGGCTCACTGGAGCTAGCAGGTGGTGGTGGTTCAATATGTCTCTGCCGCTCTCTCAGACTGATTGCTTTGGTTTTTTACTTTTGCATTCCGCTTTCACAGTAGGCGCTCAACAAAGTATGCGATTTGGTAAAAAAACCCGCAGCATTCAGTGCATAGCAAAAGGTTACTTCCAGCTGCCAAGAGTAATCCCAGGTATGCATCTCTGTGGGTGGGGCTAGAATGCCTCCTGGACTGTGGAGCGTTATCCCAGAAGAAAGAAACAGCTGGTGTGGCTTCTTGTTCCCATGGTTCGCAGTGGCTGTGAGTCATGCCAGGGGGCGGGATACCGGGAGTGGGGAGCTGGTAGGTGGAGTGTGGTGGGAAAGAATGCCTGCCCATCTGTTAGGTTGGTTGGGCTAACCGTGCGAGCGGGGCTTTCTGCATGCACAAGAAATACACACAGTCAGGGGGATGTCCATTGGCTGATTGAGGCTGGGCGCAGGCGTACATGCTAAACGTGAGTGGGGGCTGCATGGACTGAATACAGACTCCAGCAAACTAGCATCCCCTTTGTTTTCATCCAATGAGGAGAAACTGCGTGGTGGGGAGAAAGGGCAGAGGCAGTGTACTGTCACACATTGCATAGGAACCTGCCACTGACTCAGGCATGGGTCACTAATGATCACATGGGATCAAGTTTCTGGCTCGGGCTAGATATGTGGTACTTGCCTCTGACAGACCTGAGGGATTGTCATAAGGAGACACTGAACTACCTGTAGGTTACAGGTCTAACAAATATGTAAAGGTTAAACATGTATGTAATGTGAAAACTGAGAACTGGAAACTCACTTCACGCAATGGAGAAATGCAAAGTCATGCCGAGTGCGTATTCAGAAAAAAGCCTAAGCACCTTTGCAGACACACACAGACCATTGAGTTGCAAATAGATCTCTTCCTGTGGATGTGACTGAAAGCACAGAGTTACCTGGTGAGAAAATCAAACAAAGGACCCTGAAAAGGTACTTAAGGGGGGAGACAAGACAAAGAAGCAGCTTCTCTATCTCAGTTGGTTGAGATCAGCTTGTTGAGCTTCATCTGCATCATCATATCTTACCAACCAGAGAAGGGCTGCGCCAAAGGAACTATAAAGTAAGGTCGTTTGGAAACTAAGACTGGTACCCGGCCAAGCTTTCCATCGCTGGCTGTGACATGAACTAAAATACCCTTGGACCTTGATTAGGATAAGCTTAAATCAGGAGAATCCAAGTACAGATAGGAATGTGTTATTGGTTATGTTATTTTCATTTCTGCACTCTCGAGTATAATCTTGTACAGCATGCTTATTCATGATTTATTCATTAAACTTCTTTTTAGTGAACTTCGCATGGTCCAGCGGAATTGCTAATCCTAACATTAGCGAGACACAGTTTGGGGTTGATTCTGTGTTTACAAACACAGACGAACCTAGAGAGAGTCTGTGCTGGGAAACTCTGAGGCTGAAAAGGTGACAAGAAGAGGTTCCCCTGTTGCAGGCTCAATCAGTTCTAGAGAGAGAGCTGATCCAGTGGGAGCTGCAAGCAAGGGAAACTGAGTCATGACAGCCTAGAGTAGGGGCAGAGGCCCCCAATTCCATGACAGGGATCCTTAGGGTGCAGACCTTATACCAGTGAAGCCAGTAGGGATTCAGACATTGGATCAGGATTGCACCCCGGCATCACTCGTCCAGTTTTGCCTACCCCCATGAAGCCCCATTGAGCTGAGCTGGACTGGGAGCTTGCTGCTTGGGAGGTTGTTCCAGGAGGAGAAGGCAATGCCAATGAATGAATGCTCTGAGTCCCGCCCAAACAGAGGAGCGGGAGAATGTGATTGGTTAGATCGGAAACATGGCAGCATAAACAGCCTATCAGCGATTGGGGCGGCTTTCTGGGGCCCAATCCAGACAGAAGGAGCTACTTTCTTGGGTGCAGGTTGGTTTTATCGCAGCCTGCATGTCCTTTCCCGAGCAGTGCGTCAGGGGGCGTTATTGCCAGAGGCAGAAAAAAGGTTCTACTTCGCGTGGCCTCTCCCTGGAGCAGGGCTGGTCAGCAGGGTTGAGTGGCTGGAGGACCCCACGCCCGGCCACGCTGTAGAGCCCCGGCTGGGGCAGGGACTGGAGCGATTAGGAGCAGCAGCTACGTGCCCCCTAGTGGGGTTAAAGGCTGCTCCTCCTCCTCTGGTTTCTTTGCCTTCCCCTCCGGTGGCCCTGCTTGGAAGCGCTGCAGGATCCCCAAAGTACGATCTTACCCGGGGAAGCGCCACCGGGGTTTGTACCGCCTCCTGAGCTAAGAGTGCAGCCTCAGTCAGCAAGCTTTTCCTGTCAAGCCGGGGAACCAGAGTGACAGCTCCTTTCAATGCAAAGCAGGGCTGGGGGGGCGTTTTAATTATAGGGGTGGGTCCGTGTAAATCCGGTGTTTACCTTTGGTGCATATAATGGGCACAACGTGTTCCTATACTGCAATGTGTGCATTCTGTTTCAAAGCAAGCACATCACTTCCCTGGTGGTCTAGTGGTTAGGATTCGGCGCTCTCACCGCCGCGGCCCGGGTTCGATTCCCGGTCAGGGAAGCAATTTTTTCGCCCCCTACTTCGTTATGGGAGTTGGGGAGATATTCAGATTTTTTTTTTTCCGTCTGAAAAACATTTTATATTCACAGGGACACACTGGAATAATTAGTTTGTGGGGCAAAGAAGGGCTGACAGACTAATACTGCGGAGCTAGAGTTCTGCACATACAAAGGGTGTCACTAAGACTGACTGTAAAAGCCAGACCTACGGATATTTCTGATTTACTTACCTGCCCAGCAACATCCTGCCTGAGACCTAGAAATCATGATTGCACCAACATAGTATATTATTAATATTAATGCTAATATTCATATATTTATTTTATTTATATAGCACAGGCAATGTACCTGGTGCCTTACAACTGTTGAAAGTAGGCAGGGTCCCTGCCCCTGAGGGCTTACAATCTAAGAGAGACAAGGGGTGGGGGGCAAAGTGGAGGAGAGAGGAGGATATGTTTATGAAGGCCCGAGGCTGCAGGTACTTACACATGTGGTTAGCTTAGTTACATAGGGGACAGTGATGTTGGGAAAATCAGAAAGGGGACTAGGGATGAGGAACTACAGCAGGCTTAATGGAAGAAAGGTAGACAGGAGTGACAGTACAGGAAACAAGAAGCTTGGGTCTTGGCACAGACTTCAGCAATAGAAGGGGGAGGGTCCATTTTTATCTGCCTGGGACTGGGAACAAATGTGCAAGGCTGGGTTAAATTCTGTATTTGATCTCTTGTTCCTAGGCCCCAAGCATGGGGGTGGGGGATGGGTATAAATTATTGGGCTGGGCTGCAAACCCATTACAATGAGAAAAAAAACCTGAGACTAAATTGTAGATAAATAATTTTTTTTTAAATCTTAATTTTTATATAGTACTATGGCACTTGGAGCGCTTTACATATAATGATTTAACACATTTTTTAATCCTCACAACAACCCTGTGAGGTAGGTTAGGCTGAGAGAATATTGTGACTGTCCTAAGGTCACCCAGTGAGTTTCTGGTTAAGGTGACACTATAACTGGGGTCCTCCCCTCCCCCTTATCTCCCAATCCCTGTATCTAGGGGGTGTCTAGATTGTGTGAGATTTGCTGGAGTCAATCAGAAGCAGTGTTAGAGCAGGACAAGCAACATTCTGAGCAGTGAGCTATTCAGAAATAAAATAGAATTTTTTATTTCATGATTCAAGAGATTGTGTGTATGGGATCGGATCATAGGCCTGTGTTACAAATTTATACCGGTGGGCTCAGAGAAATTATGCTTGGGCCTGGCTTGTTCCTTGCTGTCCTGGTTACATGTTGCTACACTGTGCATTCACCCAGCCTACGTGGTGGGTGGTGACTGTCTTAATTATTATTATTATAATTATTATTAACAAACATTTATATAGCGCCAGCAGTGCACCTGGCACTTTACAAAGTAATAAAATTGACACGGTCCCTGCCCCTAGGGCTTACAATCTGAGAGATTGTACAACCGTCTTGTACAAATGGTTCACACCTGACTCACTCTTCTCCCCAGAAGTTTGCATTTGGGCATTTTAACTGTTCACATGTTCCCCTCCCTTGCTTCCAAAGTTCCCTCCCATTTTAAAATTTACTGCTATAGTAGCGTCTTGGAGATTCATCCCGTGAGGGGAGAAATCCCCTATATTTTCCTCCAAAGCAATTAAGGCTGACATGCAAATTAACTTGTTCACACATTAAGGGGAATGTGGTTGAGGAATTTAGGCTGATTGCCATTTGCCAAATGTTACTTTCCTGGGCTTAATGTTGAATGCTTCTCTCACATTACAGCTGGTATAACTCCTGTAATAATCATTAAGGCTATGGATGTGCTTCCAACTGACCTAACCATCTCAAGGGGTTACTATTCATGTCAGGATGGCCGAGTGGTCTAAGGCGCCAGACTCAAGGCTTTCCCTTCCCTTCACCTGGGTGTTCTGGTCTCTGAATAGAGGCGTGGGTTCAAATCCCACTTCTGACATATCCTTTTTTTTTTTCCACCTCAAGAGAAGAAAATTTTGATTGCTCTTTTCCCTCTGAGAGTCTCCCGAAAGGGACGTTTAGTCACATTGCCTTAGGAAAATCCACACAAAGAAATTCTCACTCTTTCCTTCCATTTCTTTATCTCACATTTCCTCTCTTGTCTCCTTTTTCTTTTCTTTCTGGGAGCCGATGATGGATTTGTATTCCACAAGGTAATTCAGACAATTGTTCTTGAAAAAGAAAATAGTCTTTTTCTTTCTTTCTTTCTTTGATTTTTCTGGAAATAAATTACCAACATTTATTTTTATTCCACTGGGTAATTGAGATAATTTTTATTCTTTGAAATCTGGGATGCTTTTAAAAGTAAATTCCTAGGCACACTTAAAATATATATTCCTTTGACTGTGATCTTAACAGGGAAAAAGAATCTCAGACTTGGGGTGAAAACAAATGAGACAACAGTCTGCTGTAGCCTGTGTTTGGTCTGTGCAGCCTTCACTCAAACCCCACTCACATGTTTAGCATGTCCAGCCTAATAAATGGGAAGCCCCCTGCATGTATTTCATGTGCTTGCAGGCAGCCCCCACTGGCAGTGCCAGTGAGAGCAGGGCAGGAAGCTTAGCGAACCTGTACGCAACCTAATTGACAGGATGTGGACACGTTGGGTGCACATTAGCCCACATTCACCCGCATGGCGGGCTCCATAGTCTCTGAGACCCTGCCGTGAGTGGGGGCTGTGTGTCCAGTGCGTGGTGGCCACGTGGCCATTGCAGAGGGCAAGCACTGAGTAAATGGGCAGGTGGACACACACCTGGCGTGGGCTAATGTGGGCTAATGTCTCATATGCTAACAGCCTTGGACAAAGTCCAGTCTTCCACAGCATGGTTACAGTCCTTGAGCCAAAAGTGTTTCTATTCAGTGCTCTGAGGGGATTTGTTTCTTTGTAGGGAAGGAGTTTGTGCTTTCATTTATTTCACTTTCTGAGCTCAATTTCTGAAATGTTTAAAGGGTTAAACCTATACAAAATAGCCTGTCAGGTACGGGTCACAAATGTGTTGAGTTTATTCCCTGGTGGTTAGTGACTCAGTTTGGGTACTTTCATTGGTGCTATGTAGGTTCAATTCATGTTTAGGAAAGGTTGTCTCTAAACCCCAAGTTTTAAGGAATCTTGTGGGGGGGGGGGGAACCCTCAAAGTTTGTTTTAGTTGTAACTCTTTTAGGCCTATGGAAATGATATTGATTTACCACCCCCACCCAAAAAACAACAAACAAAAAACCAAAAAACACAAAAGATTTTGACCTGAGTTGAAGGTTCCAAGCCTGAAAGAGCTTATGTTGAATTGTCCTTGGTTTTTAGGATCAGGGCTAAATTAATGCATTTCTCCATTTGGAGAAGAACGAGAAGCCACCAGATACTAAAAATTGCTTCATCTACTTATGATTTTATTGTGGACATTCCCAGGATGTGGGTCTGGGCCCCAAGTGGCATGGAGTCGTGATCCCAATTGAAGCTTCATACATGTGGCCTCTCTCACTGTTGAGATTATGGGATTACATTTAAATCTCACAATACGGTCACACAAAAAAGTTTTGTTCTATTGAATCTGTAAAGGATCTTTAACAAGGCAACATTGGGCAGGATAGAAAACAAGAGCCCCTCATCTTGAGACAGAGGTTGTCAAAACTGTGGGTCAGGGCTCCATGCAAGGTCCCACTATCTGCAGGCAGGACCGTGATCCCAATTGATATTTGCGTGTTTTGGTGCTGTCTGTGGTTTTGGGATTATATTTAAGTTTTTAAGTGGGACTTAAAAATGTAAACATAACCCAAATAAGCAGCCAATCCACTTCAAAGAGAGATGACCTAGTCACAGTGATGCCATTGGTAAGAATCATTCCAAAAGGTCTGTCCCATTTAAGCAGCTGACCCCCATTATCAGAGTCCTGAGTAAGTTGAACCTGGCTGCAATATTAATATTGGCGTTATTTTTATTATTAACGCTATTTTCCCTATGACCCTTTTTAAACAGGTCGCGGCTTCGGGGGTGGGGATGGGTGTGCACGCCAGTGCGGGGGTGCGCGTGTACATGGACACCCACCCATTTCCACCCACCTCCATGCACGGAGCATTCACCATTTTGGCTAATTGCTCCATGCGTGGGCAGTGGGTGAAGATGGGTGGGTTGCGGGAGTGCATGCACGCACGCCCACCTGCCACAGTGGTTATATGGGCGGCGCCCACCCATGCCCACACAGCGGACCTGCGTAGGCATGCGTAGGGTCCATCTCATGTGAAAAGGGCCTATATTTAGGTCACCCATCCTGAAGGCACCTATGTGCGCAAGGAACTTTTATCCACTCGATCAGGGCTATGAATATATTTGGGATTCATCACACATGTGAGAGCCTGAAGCATCCGTATCCCAGGGTGCACCTAGGACAAGGATGGGGAACCTTTTGCCTCCTGGGCCACTTTGAAATTTAGCACCAGCTTCATGGGATGGAGAGAAGTTGGGAGTAGGGGTGTACTCAGGATGTGGAACATCCAGAATAAGGATGATGGCAATTGAATTTCTCCTTGAGTGCATGCCCTCAGCTCTGCTCCCTTAACTCCTTTGGTGCTTGAGGCATAATTTTAGTGGGGTATATGTGGGACACATCCTGCACAAGTTTTCTCCTCCAGTAGTTGCAGGGCGATGGATGTGTGGCTTAGGTGGGTGAAGGAATCTATGGCCACCTACAAATTTTAACCCAAAGCTATGCCACTGTCCTGGGGGGTCTGGACGGGACTATCCTTGGATGGTTCCGCTCATTCCTCTCGGGGAGAAGCCAGTGGGTTGTCCTGGGGGCTGAATCTTCTAGCCCCTGGGCCCTGGATTGTGGCGTTCTGCAGGGTTCCATTCTGTCTCCATTATTGTTTAATGTATATATGCAGCCTTTGGGGGAGATCGTGAGAGGGTCTGGTGTGCGTTGCCACCAATATGCTGATGATACCCAGATTTACCTCTCCTTTTCAACCAACCCAGGTCCCGCCGTCTCAGTGCTGTCCCAGCAGGGGCGGCTGGTGGGTCTTAAGGTTGGGGGGGCAGTAAGGCCGGCGGGAAACGGTGGACGGAGCCAGGGAAACGGTGGGCGGCATAACCCAGCAGCAAGGAGTTCCAGGGGTTAATGTTGGATGGACATTACATTACTTAATCAAGCAATTTCAATTAGGTTAGGCAGGTTATAAATCACCTCCTCTGCCAGGTTTAAAAGCAGGCAGACAACCTTAAACCTCACATACAAGCAGTTTTAGCAAAGACACACACACATGCAGCAGAGGTTAAGAACGCTGCTTCAGAAAGAAGGGACTTGCTGCATGTATGTTGGGCGCGCCACGGGCAGTCTTTGTCCCTTGATTGTGGAAGGAGGTGAACTGTGTTGTAATCTGCCAGCCTGTATATTTCCAGCTGACGGCCAGAGGGACCTATGAACTTGACTAGGGAGGCGTGGACGTGGTGTGAGTAGCACAGCGAGGCAACCCTTGACACCTGGACCCTGTTGCCACGCTGCTGATTGGTCCCCGCTCTCCCCATCGTGCATTTAAACCCCCCGCGCCTTGCCCGCGTGCGCGCCATGGGCGTGCGCGCCACGGGCTGCGCGCGCAAGGGCGTGCCCTTGTGCGCGCGGCCTTAGGCGCTGGCCGTGTGGGCGGGGGAGACCGGTGGAAAGTATTTTTCATTCTGTCGTACCATGCCTCAAATAAGTAACAAGAGACCTCGACCTGAAAACAAAGATTCCTCCCTATTATCTACTGCTATACCTAAGCAGAGGAGGATCGATGAGTTCTTGGGCCCGGTATTGTCGCATCCGGAGAGATCTGCAAATTTTTTGGGGGAAACTGTTCCTGATGGATATCGATCATCAGCGGACCTTCAGCAGGGCCCGAACTCTCGGACTGTGCCTGGCCCTACGGCGGACTCTTTGATAGCATTGCCACTTCATGACTCTACGCACAAGTTTCCGGGCTGCTTAATTAACTCCAATGTTGTATCAGGTGATGGTCTTATGGCTTTTTTGTCCGACCATGTGTCCCTTACCACAGAAACCTTGCGCTTCATGTTTCAACAACTAAATTTGCTAAATGGGAAAATGGATTCGATATTGCTTTGCCAGGGTCCTCAGGGGCGGCCAGTGGTTTTAGAGGGAGCTCCTCAATCGTTGGGGCACTCCGGGGGTCCCTTATTAGATCCTGGAAGTTCTTCTAAAGATTTAAACCCCCCGGCACTGAATAAGGGATCTCAACGACCCCGACAGTCAACAGATATGATACTTCGACCAAAGGGTCCCAACCCTCTGGCCCAGGGTAGGGCCTTAAGGCATCCCTGGCAGCCCGAGGGGTTACTAATACATGCTACATCTCCTTTAAAGGGCTCCCAGTCTATGGTACCCTTAGTGATTCAACAACAAGAGATCAAAGTACAGCAGCCAGAGGCTTTTGATATTTTGCAACTGAATTTGATTTTTATCATTTTTCCTTTGCCTGGAGACCTATCTCCGCATTGGGATTCATCTATAGATGTTGCAGAGCATCTTAGAGCTCTTTTAAATGAACCCATAACTCGTTATGATATCCAGGCAGTGGATTTGATGGTAAAATCTTGCCCTCGGCAGCTGGTAAATGTTAAGCTTAAGTCCTCTGAATTGGTTTCCTTTATTTGGAGTAAGCAGCTCTTTCTAAATAAAAGTGGGGTGTTTGTGTCAAGAGCCTATGAATCCCAATCGGGCCAGCTACGTTGTATGGAACCAATTCCCAGACCTAGGTGCTCCTCCCATGTTCCTATCCCTGATCCAGTTCCACCTATAGATTCTGTAGCTTTAATGATGGCACCCAGCCATAAATTGACCATAGATTATTCTTGTGGGAAAAATTTGGAGGTAGTGGATATGGAAACTAACCCTCCTTGTGAAATTTCGCCAGATCTTCTTGGCGTAAAGGGTTCAGGGCCCCTTGTGGAAAAGAAGGGAGTCGCCCCAACCATGCCCTTGCAGGGCGAGTTGGTGGCTCGGTTAGATTCACTACATAAGCAGCTGAGTCTACTAAAAAAACACCAGGAACCCCCTGGGCGGAGGGGAGGCCCTGAGGCCTTGTATGGCGAGGATATACGGCTTCCCAGGCTACTCCCTTTGCCTAACCAATTGACTAGGAGGGAGGCATGGGGAAGTCGGCCCCCGCAGAGAGCATTGACTCCCGTGCGATCTAGTCCCAGACCCCATACTTTTGATGTAATGGGGCTTGATAACCAACTTTGTCCCTCTTCCCCCCAAATAGTGGATTCATTTAAGGATGTGGCTTCCCCTCTCCTTATTCTAGCAGTCGGTGAGGGAGCTTCAATGGGTGGGTGTGCCCCTACACGGCCCCCTTCATCTTCCCCTTTCATGCAAGAAGTAGGGTCTGGTATTACTATTCCAGTTACGAGACCCCTTTCTAGGGTTTGCTCCAAATTATTGGCGGAGGATCTTTTAGTATCTCCAACTGATCCAACAGTAAGCTTATGACAACAGGCTCCAGGCCAGGAAAAGCTCCTGGTTGTTTCCTGGAATATTGCTGGTTGGAAATCATGTTTGTTGGACCAGGATTTTTTAACCTTTATTAAAAATTTTGATGTACTTCTCCTGCAGGAGACTTGGTCCCTTGACAATATTACTTGCCCGGGGTTTG
>QEPC01014117.1:6351-25005 GCA_003113815.1 Sphenodon punctatus | reverse complement strand
CCCCCCCCCCCCCATGTTGACGTATTTAATTCACAGCTTTAAAAGAATGCGCGGCCGGCTTTAACGCACAAAATGTCACGTCTAAATCCCAAATGCAGCATATTTACACACAACATGATTTTAGCAATGTGTTCACCACGCACCTCTAAAAACGGTCTAAGTGTGGGACAAGTTCTAATAACTACAAGAGTCAGATGAAGTCAGACAAGAGTCCGATCTAACAGTGAAGACTATTAATTATGGGAGGCGTCATCCTGATCTCATTTGGTAAAGGTTATTTACCATCATAAATACACTGAACTTAATTGAGTGACTAGAGATGCAACTGGGCACCCAAAGATTCAGGCACTCCCAACAAATTTGTGGTGTCTGAATTGACTCAGCCCCATTCTGACATCATCGATGCCCAAACAGGAGTCAAGAGGTTGCTTGAACGAACCAGATGGCCTTTGAAAGTGACAGACCCCAAACAGGACCACTGCAGAGTCCTGTTCTGTGGTGCTCCCAGTCTGGGCGTGTATGTTTCAAGGGCCACTTCCTCCTGTCACAGTGCCACTCACCTGAGAGGCACCGGGGATGGGGAGAGTGCTAGCTGGCCTTTGAAAGTAACAGACCCCGCCGGGGACCACAGTGAATCCA
Source organism: Sphenodon punctatus (assembly GCA_003113815.1). Lineage (NCBI taxonomy): Eukaryota > Metazoa > Chordata > Lepidosauria > Sphenodontia > Sphenodontidae > Sphenodon > Sphenodon punctatus. Next base: position 24,366 of record QEPC01014117.1, on the reverse strand, counting down.
GGCTCCACAGCACTCTTAGACAGCACTTCTCAGTTTCAAAAGTAGTTTCCCTGTCAAAGCACCTATCAGAGCTGTGGGGGAAGCTCTGGTCCACCTTTGAAAGTGACAAGCCCCAGGTGGACAGCTGAAAAGCCAGTTTCTACAGTGCTCCTGGCTGGGCCATGTCAGTTTCTCTGGGTAATGCTCACATTTTTTTGAGCATTATGGCTTCCTCCAAACCACCACTCTGACTCCCAGGTAATTTGGTGGATTCAGGCAGCAGATATAGTGGCACAGGGTAGGCTCCCCTGTTCCCCTGGCTTACATGAGGTTCCAGTGGCTAAAATGACCGTTTAGTTTCTTTTATTTCTGAGGAAGCCACATGGACAGACCCCAACCAGCTACTTCTACCAAGAACTGCCCAAGAGCCACCATTTGCCCACCTCTGTTATATCCCATGCCTCCTTCCTAGAAATTGCTATTTGCTTTTTAACTGATCATAGATCATAGATGGTTCATAGATGGATCATAGATTTATGGATCATAGATGGTCCAACCTTTTGGTTATGGCTGTCAGTGAATGTTTCTCAGCAATAAATGCCCGATTCCCCTCTTTACGCTGTCATAAACAAAGAGTGACTCAACTACAATCCATAGAGTTACATAAGGGTGAGTGAGATGAGAACAGAACCTCAAATTTTACCCAATTGAGAACATTGTGTGACTAGAAATGTGTAAAGGGAATTTTGATTTTCTCATGTGTGAAATTCCAATCAAGTTAATTCCTGCTAATTTCAATAATTGTCTTGATGATTTTTTTTAAAGCCATGAGCGATTTTATCACAGATTCACAACATTTGCAACTGCTAGAATAGGAAATGACTGTGCAAAGCCACATAGATTAAGTCAGCAGAATTCAGATCTTACACAATAACTGAAATGGTCTCTTGCTTTGGCGATCATTCAGTTCCCTGTGCACGATTGACTCCCTTGTTTTTCCTAAACAACTCTATCATTATCTTTGGTGTTTTATAATGACTTCATCTTTGACTTTCACTAAAACAGGAGCACCTGGCCAAATTTCCTCCCCTAGATGGTTTGATAGAGTGCAAGGCTGTTAGACAGAGGTTAAGGAGGGAGGTGCATATACTCCAGTCTTTTCCAACAAGTGAAAATAGATTGAGGGTGACGACAGAGAGGAAAAGTTATCGGTGTTTGCTTAGAGTTAAGAAAAAAATGTTTTTCTCTGCACAATGGGTTCAACTCCAGCAAGTGGCCATGTCAAATGATTCTGAAGTTTTTGGTCCCTGATAGCGTGATATAACACTAGGGGTAATCTGGCAGGGGGTAATATGGTACCCCTAGAGGTTTGGCAGACACACTTTGAGTTACTGTTTTCTAAACCAGTGGGCCTGGGCAACCCACTGGCTTTGAAACCATTAAATCATTTCCAGGAATGGCCTCCAGTAACCTCGCATGAGGTTGAGGCTATCATTTTGTCTTTGAAATGTGGAAAGGTGCCGGGCATAGATTTTATCTCCCCTGAATTATTAAAATGTAAGGCAGACTCGTGGGCTGAGTGGTTAGCCCCCCCTTTTACTCAGATAAATCAGGAAGGGGTTATCTCGGCGGCTTGGAAGAAAAGTCTAGTGGTACCAATTTCCAAAAAGGGTAGCAGGGATGATCCCTCTAACTACCACCCTATAAGCTTGCTCTCGGTAGTGGGCAAGTTGTATTCAAAGTATCTTTTAGGTAGTCTACAAAAGTGGTGAGATGAGGATCAGATCTTGTATCCCAAACAGGTTGGCTTTAGATCTGGACAGTCTACGACTGACCATGTCTATATTCTAAGGCATTTAATTTCAAAGTACCCATTGGGGCATGCCAAGATTGTCCTGTTTTTCTGCTTCGTAGATTTACGGGCAACATTTGACACTGTCGACAGGGAGCATCTGTGGACCAAGCTCCAGGGTACGTCTATTGACAGCCGCCTATTGTACCTGCTCATCTCCTTGCACAAAGATAACCTGTTGCAAGTGAGTCCTAATCCTTTCAGCCCTTGTACCAAAGATATATCATTGGACCAGGGTGTCCGGCATGGATGTATTTTGGCCCCCTCCCTTTTTAATTTTTATTTAAACAACCCAGTCCCGTTTATGGCAACATCAAACAATCATGCCTCGGAGTTGGGAAATTACCAATTGCATCTTCTCCTGTATGCGGAAAATACTATTTTATTGTCATTATCGCAGGTGGATCTTCGTCGCACCATGTCCAGATCTGAATCCTTTTGAAAAATGGAAAATCTGTCCGTGAGTTATACCATAACAAACATTTTGATATTAGGTAAATCCCATCACCAATATCACTAGGTCATCGATGGCCATGTCCTGGAACAGGTTAAATCCTTTAAATATTTGGGGGAAACTCTCTCAGCCTCTTGTAGTTGGTCTCTACATTTCCTAGTCACTAAATAACAGGTTAGGAAAGCGGTCAACACGATAATTAGCTTTTCCCATTCATATGGGGGTAGACTTGTGATCCCAGCCTTGGCTCTTTTTAGGGTCAAGGCGCTTGCTCAGCTCCTCTATGCTGTTGCTATCTGGGGCTTCCTGGCATTGGAAAAGCTTGAGTCTGTACAGAACTCTTTTCTGAGAGCAATTCTAGGTGCCCCGAAATCTGTCCCACAAGTCCTGCTCAGAGCGGAAGTGGGAATGGTGCCGGTCTACTCCTTTGTGTTGACTAATATACTAAAATACTGGCTGAAGGTAGAAGTATTCCCCCCGCCCCCGAACTTGCTATTGAGATTTATTTATAACAATCACCCTGATGATGGATGGTGTTTGAGGGCTCAAGCTGAATTAGCCAATTAAGGCTTATCTAGAAGTATCCTGCTCCCTTTGGGCAGGAAGAGGGCAGGCCGTCTAATCGCACAACGTATTAGAGATCAGGCTACACAGTTGGACTCCTCAGCCCGAGGAAGCCAATGGAGTGCCCCAGAGTATTTTATCAGTAAAACTCTGGCAGCCTATTTATTAGAATGGTCCTCTTGGCCTCTTAGAAGGGCCTTTCTAATAATGAGATTGAATGTTTGCCCCTCTGTAGTACTTATGGGTAGGTACAAACAAATTCCTTATTCTCAGAGAGTGTGTGTCTTCTGTGACTCAGACTTTCCTGAGTCGGTAGTGCACATTTTGCTTTATTGCACGGCCTATCGGGCACCAAGGGAGAAATATATTGCTCCGTATATTGATTCCAACTTAAGGGGAAAAAAAGGACAAAGCTATATTGTGTGCGTTATTAAAACAGGGGTGTTTGTGCTAAGTCAATAGCAAACTTCTGTCTCAGGGTTCTTCTGTTTAAAGCCTAAAAATGACTTAGTCATGATTTTACTTTTTATTATTATTTATTGATGTGGAAGTGTATTTTGCCCTATTTTGTGGCAGTCGTAGTTATATTGCTAGTTTTAACATGGTTTTGTGTTGTTTGTTCGAAATTTTAACTGCCCAATGGCCCAAGTTTATGTTTTTGTGTATATTTGTTTAATATTTTGAAACAGCCCTCGAGGCTATTCAATAAAACAATCTTGAATTCTCTCTTGACTTCATCTAAATTTGCCTGAAGAGTTCAGAGACTACTATTTCCATTTCTTTGCTTAATTCTCTCTTTCTTTAACTGTTTAAATACTCAAATTTAAGTTGGCTTCTTCTCATCTTAGAAAGGGATATTTATTTAGTCTTTTTGTTGTAAGGAATTTCAATTGTAATGTAAAAATGAGGTTTCCCAGAGAACCACTGAATGATACATACACAGAGGGGAGGGTGATGTCTCTTCTCAAACATCTTAAATCTGCTATCCTGAAAGTATTCTTTGGGGAAATACTTAAAAGGTGAAATCCTTTAATCCTTTAATGAAGTCAGTGGCAAAATTCCTGTTGCCTTACAATAAGGCTAAGATTTTCCCCAAAGAGTTTATATTCTGTAGGAATTTTCCCTACCTGTTGTTATCATCTACAGAAGGTTCCAGTCTTGTAAGATGCAGAACATCTCCCATGAAAGCATCTGGAATCTGAGGATGTTCAGCATCTTGAAATAGCTGTGGTTGTAAAAATTGTTTGTTTGATTAATTATTTATTACAATATTTGATATTCCACCCCATTCTGCCTTAGGCAGCTTAGGGTGGATTACAATTAAAAGAATAAAAAATACAATAAAACCCCAAATCATATCAAGGTCCCCTTATGTAGAACTGATGCCAGGTAGAACCTCCTTTGAGTATGTGAGGTTCTTTTTCGAGGATAAACATCAAGATATTACTTTAGCTGTTTCTAATTTCCTCATGCAGGCTTTTGCCCTTAGGGGGGGAAAAATAAATTTTAAAATATTGTCTTAGATATGCTCTGTTTGTTCTTTTTTTTATTTGACTGATTGTGGATATGATATTGTATTATATTAACCAGTGTTATTTTATTCTTATATTTTTAGATTCTTATTTGTCTTATGTTATAATAATAATTATAATAAGTTTATTACTCATGGCCATAGGTCATTGCCCACAAACAAACAAATATACAGATATATAAAACATACAAACAGACAAAGATAAAAATTTAATAAACTAAAGGGAAATATAAACATAATCTACACCTCCCCTTTACTATTTATCAGTAATAATAAACATTAACTAAATAACCAAATAAGGTCCCTAACATAGGGCAGCATCAAAAAGGCAACCTGCTGANAGCTCTGCAGGTAGAATAGGAACTGGGGGCAGGGATGCTTAAGAGGTGTGTTCAGGATGAGGGAAGGAAGAGGAGGGATCAGATCGTGTACCTATGACATGGATCTGTCCCTGTGCTTGAGTGCATTCTCTTATCTCTTCTCCCTTCCCCTGAGCTTAGTCTTTCATTGCTTGAGGCGATGGACTGGAACCAAGAATCAGATCCCAGGAACTGGAAAGGGGCCAAATAAAAAAACAGCCACAGACGCCCGTAACGCCCGTAACGTCTGAAAACACCCTTTGTTTCAGCTCGGGGAATCCCAGCAGCGGAAGGTTCACCTTTATGAACAGCAACTGCTCCACCAACTTGGTCCCCAGTCTCAGGCAGTGCAGAGAGCAAATGTCCCCCGCCATGGAGAACACCTGCTCACTGGGGACACTGGTTGGTGGGCAGGACAACAGACCCATGGCCACTTTGGACAGGGTCAGCCACAGGTTGGTCTTGCCCACCCAGTAAGCCAAGGGATGGCTGCTGGGTTCTATGCATGGTTCCTCCTTCAGGTAGCTCTCATCTGCTGCTGAGGTGCTGTCGTACTCCCTTACGTAACTGGCCCTTGGCACCACTTCCACCACTGCCCTCAGTCATGCTACCTGCCCTGCTGTGCACGAGCGCATGCTCGCCAGAGTGCCCTGCACATACAAGCTGCTGCTACTCGCAATAGGGCTGCTGCTGCTGCTCAGCCTGCTGCTTGTGCTTCTACTGCATGGATAGACCCCGCCGTCTGAAAGGGGTGGCTTCTCCCACTTCCACCATCCCCAGGGGCATCCTGCTGCTGCCGCCATGCACTCTCCATCTCCAGAGTCCTCTCTGCCTGACAGACCCTCACCACCAGGTCACCCTTCCAGTGCCCATAGAGTGCTCTCTGGCGTTCCATACTGTCCTTGACCCTGGGGTCCAGCATGGTTGCCAAAACATATTCTGCCCACTTCAGGAGCTCATCGAACTGCACCTTCAGCCCTGATTTCAGCTGCCGCACCAGGTCATCCGCCTCATCCACCAGCTTCCTGCCCTGAGGGCCACAATCCCACCCCTGGAGAAACTCATCCAACCTCCTGAGGAGACTCTGGACCAGAGGGGTCACCTGGCTGATGGTGGCCATGGAGGAGCTGATGGTCTCCATCATGGCCAAGAATGGTCTCAGCATGAAGACCATGTGAGCCAGGATCTCCCATTCTGCCCCATCGTACCCTAGAGGTGCAGGTGCCCCGCTGTCCGTGACCAGTTGAAACTGATGCAAGGCGGCTTTCTGCTCAAGAAGCCACTCGAGCATCAGGAAGGTCGAATTCCACCGGGTGGACACATCCTGCACCAGCTGGTGCACTGGGGAGCCTTGCTCTGCCTGCTTTGCCTGGAGGAGGTCACTGCCCTTCATGCTTTGGTTAAAGAAACCGGTCAGCTTCCTCTCCCACTCAATCAGGGAGCTAAGGGTACCTGCCCCAATCCACTTCTCCCCTAAGCCCAGAGCATCCCTGACCACCGGGTGAAGGGTGTGTGTGATGCAAGGGATGCTGGTGAAACCCCCCTTCCAGACTGCCCTCAATATGTTGGCCGCATTTGTGTCACCACACACCCCTTGGTGAAGGGCGCGCCTGGCATGACCCACTCCCTCACCATGGTGGTCAGGACTGCCTCAATGTTCCAAGACATGTGGGGGCTGTGGCGTCCATGACTTCTGCCTGTAGCAGGGCCCACCTATACCCTGCTTCGGGACCCCCTCTTCCACTCCCAAATGCTGCCTCCTGGTCCTACCACCAATGCGCCATCACTGACAGGTAGGCGTGCAACGCATTTCTGCTTGACCAGAGGTCAGTGGTGAAGTGGACGATGGCACCCCCAGCCCCTGACAGCTGCTCCCTCACCCGCTCCTTTAAAGCCCGGTACGAGATTGGCACCACCTGACAACTCAGGATGGTGCATCAGGGCAGCTTAAACTGGGGGGCCAGGAAGCCAATCAGGCACCTAAACCCCATGTCCCTGACCACCGAGAAGGGCTGCCCATCAAGCACAATCATTTCAGTTGAAAGTCACGCCACCATCCACATTCTGCAGCTGTCGATGGACTTGACAGCTGCCCCCACCCCAGCTCCTCCATGGTGCACTGACGCTTCTGGGCCTCATCTGGTTGCTGCTGCTGCACCACTGGCAGTGTTAATGGGAGGGGCAGAACATGGTGGCAACACAGCTCTCAGAGGGACATGTGGCTGGCCCTGTCCAAAGTGGCCAATGGTCTGTTGTTGTGCCTACTGAGTTTCCCCAGCGAGCTGGTGTTCTCTCTGGTTGGGGGACATTTGCTCACCGCACTGCCTGAGACTGGTGGCCAAGTTGTTGGAGCAGTTGCTTTTCATCAAGGTCAACCTTCTGCTGCTGGGATTCCCTGAGCTGCCTCTGGACACGAATTGATGGTGCAGTGGCATACGCCATCTCATGCCAGGACCAGTCTTTGAATGGGGCTCCCCCTCAATCTGGGCTGCTGCTGCTGAGGTACTGTCCCTGCCTTCCGCTGTTCATGCCACGCTGCCTGTCTGCTGTACCATGGGTTCTGCTACTGGTCAATCCAAAGGCTAGCGCTCCTCCATCGATGCCTGGCAGATCTTTATATCTGCTGCTGGGTCTCCGACAGCCAGTCCTGGTGCCACGGGCACCCCCAGGGGCCAAGCATTGAGCCTGCTTGCCTGGGCAACCCGGGGTGCCAAGCGCCAGGTCTTCCTGGTCTCTGCTGCTGCTGCTGCTTCTGCTGCTGGGTCTCCGATGACCTGCCATGCTGCCACAGGTCCCCTGGGGGTCCCTGGAGCACCCCAAGTCTCCCAGCAGCATCAAAGTCCTCCAAACTCTGCCAAATGGTCCGAACTCCGCTGGACCAAACCCCCAAACCCGAACTAGGTTTTTAGTCCGAATGACTGAATGCCCGAACATCCGAGATGTGTAAAAAAGGCAGATTATATACATCACTTTGCTTTGTTCCAGTTTGAGGGCTACTACATTTTAGAGCACCTTCATGGTTTTGTATGCCTAGATTAGCTTGTACATTTCAACTTTGAATAGCCCCTAAAAGGTCCTTTACATCACTTGTTGATATGTCCACTATCGCATACTCTGACTGTGCCATCTTACTTGAAATTGAAAGGGGCTGTGCATGCTTCTATTACAGCAGTAGAGTAGCAGGACTTTATCAGTAGATCTCAAATGTTTCACCAAGTGTGGTTATTATTGTTATCTCAGTTTCACAGGTGGCAAAACTGATGAGTGGAAAGCAGTGAAATCTATAGACTTCACTCTGACATAGTTGCAGAGCTGGGAATATATTTTTTCAATCTGTTGACTCCTAGTGTAACTTTAATTGGAGATCCAATTACATTATTGAGCATTCTCAGCTCTCCACTAATCCTGTGTAAATAAATAATGTAGCTGTTAGAAAAATGTCGCTATGTTGGAAAACCAGTGAAACATAACTAGTAGAAATAAACACGTCCTCTGAGCATCCAAAAATCAATCTGAGGAAACAAGGCTGAAAGGATCAGCAACAAAAGATGACTGGGGGGTGGGGGGGGGGACCCAACCCACAATGAGTATCTCTTTTAAATTAATGACAATATTTATAAAATAGATTTAGGCACAGACCTAATATTTAGCTCTACTTAAATGTTGGCTCCTGAGAGAATTAAACAACCAGCTGGTGTTGTTGATCTAATAGCGCCATATCAGACTGAGCAGACAGAGTAAGAACTGTGTGAGTTTCAATGTCAACAAGCCATAACCTTGGAAAAACTGAGTTTACTACTTGATTTTATGTTGAAGTGTTTTGCTGAGATGACATTCGGGATCAGATGAGGTCCTACAGCAAATATGCAGTTTGGACTTTAAACCCTAATTTGTTTATGGTGTTTAAGCAAAGTGAGAAATATATCTCACCCCACTTATTACCACTATCTGAGCTGTATATTACAACACCAGCATTAACATAACACCCATTGACTGTTCATGCTAATAAACCAAGGTTCATGAAGTTTATTCTGCCTACTGTAATAGATCTTGGAGAATGACGCTAAAAGCTCCTACCATGGGTGGCAGAAGTTAGATCCCTAATATAAACAATTGAGTTCTCCTTTTTACAGTAGTGACAGGTGCCCCTGGTTTGAATCAATTTGGATTTTCCACATCTGAGAAAGTCAACCCATGTACCTAGATATCCTAACAACAATTGACACTTAATATTTGGCACTCAGACTTGAAAAGTTGTAGTTAAATTCCTTTAGCTCCGAGTGAACATTCAAAATCCTAGGTAAAATTTTGCTTCCATTGTAGCCATTGACAAAACTGCCTTCTTTTTTAAAGAATGCAGAAACTCAACCAGTGTCATTTTTCATTAAAACAAAGGGTTTCGGCTTGGTTCCTCTCTTTTGGTACACTATCGTGCAAAGTTCTATGAGTCAGTCAGTTGTCATCTTCTCAACTCTAAAAATGACTGCATTCCAGTAGGCCTGGGTTTATACTCCATCTTGCGTGAGATGCTTGGGAGATGTTCATCATGAAGGAGCTACATATAAAAATATACAACTGGTAGAATTAAGTGTATCAACACTAGAAAGATAATTATTTTGACCAGTTGGTGCAACATACAAGCTCGGTACACAAACCTTCCTCCTCTGTAGGCCCAGGATTGATCCTTGCTTTTGCTCAATCATTAAAAATAGTTTGGGCTTAATGGACTTCCCAACTGTTTCTAGTTGTGATTTTTTTGTTTTATTTCAAGTTTCACACTTTCCTGCTTTTTTATTTTTCTCTGGAACAGAAATGGCACAGGATCACTTTAAAAAAGTGTCAGTGGATTCTTGTAGTATTTCTGGCTCTGACAATCAGAAATGCCAGAAATCTCAGGAGAAATCTAATGCTCTTGAAATTTTCAGTCAAATTTTCAGATCAAAGAAGTTTGGATACATTCAGAAATATGGACCAGGCAGGCGAGTGTGTGAAAATGAAAGCTGGACTCTCCACAGGTGAACTGAAAAAAATTGATCAGCTTTTTGCTTACTACAAGGTTATGTTCTGACTGCTCTCCTTTTACTCCTTCAGAGAGAACAGAGGTCTCATTCCATCTCTGACCCCGCTTGCACTGTTAAGATCTCTAAATGATGCATTCTGGGACATTGGTAGTGAGCACAGAGGAGCTAGGGGAATATCAGGGTGGATAAGAAGAATGTTTCAAATATATGATAAAATCAGCTGGTAGGTTCTTGGCAAGAGGAGAATGATAGGATCAAGGCATCACCCACATCTGTATTTAATGTATATCAGAATTTATCAAAGCTTTGAAATCTACCTCAGAGTGAATTTTTCAAAGATAAGCCTTCATGTGTATAAATCTGTCCAAAAAAAAGACCCCAAACAAAATAAAACCTCCAAAAAACTAACTTCCAATAAACCTGTCTCCTTTTGCCAAAGATGATCCCAGGTTTACTGAAGGTTCTGTATGAAATCATAGTCAGTTTCTTACAAGGGGACAGGGACTCAAAAGTGAGATATGTGAAGGACCAGTACTGACAGGGTAAAAATAGAACTGACGCTGGGCTTCTACATCCCAGGATGACCCGGGACAGGCATCCCAGGCAGACACGGTGCGTGCCAGGCCAGGGGACAAAACAAACATGTGCCTGGCCAGGCCAACAGCTGCACAGCCCACAGGAACGTGCAGTCAGCCATCCCTGCCCTCACACTGGACCCTCTGCCCCCCGTGATGGGAAGCCATGGCAGCCAACGATCGGCCGCTATGGCTTCCTGTCATGGCAGACCCAGCCGGGCCAGTCTACACAACTGCAGTCTTGAGGTGCCCTGCTTTGGCCTGATTAGGCCTGGACTAGGCCTGCAGCCTAGCCTGGACTGTGACCCCAGAGGTCTCCAGGATCATAGCCTGGACTAGCCGCTGAGATGACCTGGAGCAATCCTGGGGTCAACATCTGGCAGCACCTGCACACATGTGTCACAGCAGGCCAAACCGGTTCGCTCTCATGTTTGTTTTTACCCATTGAGTCAAAAAGAACACACAAGCTCTTTTATAATAGAAAACCAATCAGTATTTTAGAAAATGTATACGAAAAAATCCCTAACAAAAAACCCCCACAACCGACACACATTGCATGGAGTGCAGAGAACACAAATATACATAAACACCACCTAATAATATCCCCACACCTGGTCAGTATGTTCCTAGGAAAGAGAACTTTAATAGGAATGAAGGGCATTATTAAAGATATGCGCAGAAAAAGTTCGCAGTACTGCAGAGAACCCCGAGCCCTTAGACAAATCCAGAACAAACCTAGTTTTTATAAGGCCTCTTTCCATTTCCATTTCCTGGATCTGACCCTGGCTTCAGTTCCCACTCTAAAGTGCTGAAGAAATGTGCTCAGGGGCCAAGCAATGAAGATGAGGGTGTGCCCCAAAGGTGTAAGGCTGGCTGCATGGACACACGATCCATGATAAGGTTCCTCCATTTTCTTTCCTCCGAATCTGAATCCCACTAGTCTTTATTGCTCCAGTCTTCCTTCCCCCTCATCATTTTGTCACCCCTAATATTTTACTGCAGTACACTTCATCAGTGCTCTGCAAATTTCCCCTTCTTGCCCTCTCAGACAATGCCTCTATTTTGGTGCTGAAATAACTCACTCTGTGGAGCAAGCATGAACATGAAATATGGGGATTTGGGGTGATATACGTCACCAACTCCTTGGCCCACTGGGCACTTTTAAATTGTGAGCATGGCCCATGAAAAAACAAAAAACAAAAACCAATACCCCCAACCCCAGCTCCACATCATTTCTTTATATGTTTTGATGTACTAAAGCCTGAATGTATGCTCTTAAAATAGATTTCAATGTCACATACTGCATTAAGTTATGTGGGCATTTTTCTCCCACATTAGATTAATTCCTATTGAGGGCTGCTGCTCTTTTACCAAAACAAATTCATTTTCTAAGGAATAATAAGAAAGTACTTCTAAAGTCCACTTTACAGGGAAACATTCTTTCCCTCTCTATTGTTGCATATCTTTGTGCCCCTGGGAACAATTTCCTCACAATATAAAACACTACATGCTCCTTGCCATCAGTTTCTTGGCATTGGACTGCACGCATTCTGATTTCTGATGCATCCGGCTTGACAATAAACTTTTCAGAGAAATGTGAGCTCTGAACCACAGGAGCTATACATAATTTTTCTTTAATAGACCTGGAGGCATCTTTTGCATTCAGGAGAGCATTTTACAGCACCGGACTTAGTCTTTTTTTTCTTTTTTTTTTTTAACAGATCAGGTCATTTAGGAAAACAGAAACTTTGGAAACCTCTGGCCTAAAGAGCCTATAATATAATGATACGCCAAAAATAACTGCAACTCCTTTTTTGTACTCTAAAGTAACATGGACTTTTGCAACTTCAGATCTTGAGCAGCTCACTTTTAAAATATGTATCATGTTTCATAAAATAACTATAGAGTTAGGTGAGCTGGTTCATAAAAACATAAGGCTGACCTAATGTCACTGCAGATATTTTGAGGTTTGGAAAACTCTCTCTCTCTCTCTCTCTCTCTCTCTATCTCTCTCTTCAGTTTAACGATTTACTTCATTAAAGTATTCCAAAATACAAACAAAGGGTGTTAAATAGGGCTAAATTGAGATTTTTGCAAAAACGGGAATTCCCATCAAAACCCTGATTCCCAATACCATCTCGGTTGAATGGAGAACCTCTTGGTACTTGATAGGGGTGTGAGTGTCATTTTTGTTATTACAATAATGATAATGAGAATTGTCATTGTCATTATTGTTATTGAAATAATGAAAATGACAAATAATAATAATGAAAATAGAAATTAAAAGAACTTTTTATTTTTGAAATAAAGGGGAAAACCTGAAAAACATATTTATGGCTATAACGTTGTTGTTTATTATTCAATTCTGATGAACCTTTGGGAGCTTGTACCCCCAATGGAGGGAACTATGTGTACCAATTTTCAAAAAGATTAGATAAAGAAAACAGATTTTAGAAACAATTGAACTTTGTGATTTTAAGAAAAGCTCCACACACATTCATGTCTACAACTTCTATCTTTCATCCAATTTGCATGACACCTATTTATATTATGTCCCTCCACAATCTTAACAGGTCTGCAAATTATCAGAAAGATTGGATAAAGGGTCCTGATGTTATCAGACATTAATATGAAAATACATTTCCAGATGTAACATTGTTATATTCCATTTTGTTTACAAAATATTTGTTAGGACTGTATCAAATACCTTCCCTGTCATCTCTGCCAAACTACAGAACGATTTGACAAAGGGCCCCAATTTTATAAGCAATTGAAGTTGTCCCCTTGAAGATCATTATTCAGATAAATAGCAGCATGTGCAGTGCCAGTCAGAGGCAGGCACCTGGAATGGCAGGGAGAAGGAGGAAGGATGTGGAGCAACCCAAAAGACTGACAAACACATTCACTGGCCAATTACTGCATACTTCCAGCTTTACAGAACCAATCAGTAGTGACATTGAGGCGGGTATAGGGGGCAGCCTTCAGGCGGGTATAGAAGGGACATAACTGGGACTTTGGAGATAGCATCCCAGAAATAAGAAGACACTGGGTTTTTTTACACACACATTTTACCTGGATGTTTGCTGTTACATCCTGAACTTTCTGTGTGTCTAAATCACTCACCCAGATCTTAAACATCCGGATCTTTGAACTTCCACGTGAAACTTCTCCCAGAACTTTTGTGTGTAAAATGGGAATTCTGCCAGGAAGGGGGCAGGGCCGGGGGAAAGCCAGCTTCCAGATCGCTCCCTCAAGTCCATGGAGTTGCTGATGGCTGTGCCAGGGACCGTGCCAGGGGCCCGTGCTTAAGGCTTGCCATTTGGCTATGCCCTTTAGCTAGGAACAGCGGCTGGGGCCAGCAGACAAAGCTGGTGTCATCAGTATTTGGATAGGAGGGGAGGGATATTTGTATATTGTCCATAAGAGGACTCTCCCTCCTGGTGAGGAAGGGCCTCCCCTGGTGGCAGCAGAGTGGAGGCAAGAAAGTGGTGAAAGCAGGACCTCTGGTATTGCCTGTGTGTGTATATGAGCGGACTGCTTGATGGATGGATATTGTATTTGCTATTTCTGGGGGAGGGTAGATGCTGTATAATTATATAAGGGCTGTTATTTTGGGGGTTGTTATTGTTATAATTATAATGATGTTTATGATATGTTATGTTTATTATGTGTTTATGTATTATTGTGTTTATTTTGTGAGCCGTTTCGAGCCATTTTTAAATGGGAGAGTGTGGGATATAAATTAAAAGAGAAATGAAATGAAATGAAATGAAATGGTAAACGGCTTTGCTCCAGGCAGCTGTGGTCACTTGGTTTCCATGTCAGCCTGTCACGTTTACAGCTGCGACTACTTTAGGCTGTCTCAGGGCAGCGTTTGTGTGAAGAATGCATCTGGAACTTACTTGTGGGCTTGTAAACCCAGAAGACTGAAACATCCGGAACTTTAACATGTGTGTAAAAATGCCCATTGTTTACACAACCATGCTGGCCAATTATCATCACAATCACATCCTGCAGCACTGTAACAGAGGACATAAGAGAATCTCTATTGGCTCTTTCCTAAACAGATGCTTCTGACTTCCCAGTAAAAAGTGGTGGAGAGATATTGAGATGGTAACAGCACAGAATGAGGCTATTTGGTTGACGTTTCTGCTGGCCAATTGGCATCACAAACCGATCTTATACCACAGTGACATGTAAGAGAATCCCTGGCATAGGCTCCTTCTCTGCTTATGCTGTGCAGACATAAAAAATTGGGACCCCTTATCACATCTTTCTGATATTTGTGATTGTGAACACATGATATACAGCCCTGCCAAATTTCATGTGCACTGGTTGGACTACAATGATGTTACAGTCAGACATACTTTTATAAGTTAATTGCTTATACCACAAGAACCCTTTAACTAATGTTTCTGAAAGTTGTCAGAGATAGTAAATATGGGAAGTGGTGTAAATGTGCCAAGTTTCATCTACATTACATGTGAGGCAAAGAAGTTACAGCTAAGAATGTATATGAAGATTATTGCAAAATAATATAATGTAACTGCTAATAAAATTGGATTACTTTATCCAATCTTTTTGGAGTTTGGGACACTTAATGCCTTCTATAGGAGGTACACTTTCACCAGGTTACATCCAATTATAATGAAAAAAAAAAGGCTACAGGCAAAAATGTGTTTTCCATTGAAACCAATAGAAAACGAAAATGAAAGCAAAAACAAAAACAAAAAGTTTACATTTATGAAAATGAAAATGACAGACTTAAATAACAAAAATTAAAAAATGAAAACAAAAAATGAC
Source organism: Sphenodon punctatus (assembly GCA_003113815.1). Classification (NCBI taxonomy): domain Eukaryota; kingdom Metazoa; phylum Chordata; class Lepidosauria; order Sphenodontia; family Sphenodontidae; genus Sphenodon; species Sphenodon punctatus. The sequence goes on along the minus strand of QEPC01014117.1, from coordinate 9,228 downwards.
ATGGGTCCCTGGTTTCACATCTCTAGTACTCGATAATGTCTCAATCAACATTCCATGTCCTGATTTACTAATATCCGGTTTATCTCTTTGCTGCCAATTTCAAATTCTGAGAGGTAATACCACTGCGATATACCACAATTCCCTTGTACTTCTTTTTCACTCATTGGATGATAATCAGATTCTTTTACAAATCTCCATTCCAGGTTGGAGATGGCAAATGTGTGTATTTCTTTTGTGTTCGGGAAGCCCCCATTTATCCCCCAATCACAGGCTTAAGGTGACATGCCTAAAACACTGACAGGCATTCTTCCTCACTATTCTCTGCCCACCAACCACCATCACCTTCAGTATCCCACCCCCTATGATCACTCACAGTCACAGTAAACCATGGCAAGGAGCATTACCTGCTATTTTTTTTCTTCTAGGGTACAGGTACAGGAGTCATTCCACCTAGATCTGAAAGAGGTTAGCCACTAAGACACATAACCTGCTGCATTTCCAGTACCCAAATTCACCTGATAATGATTGGGTACCCATTGTTCTCAAACGTAGACTTCTGGTACTGCTCTCTTTTTAAAAATTTTAGTTGATATACCAACTCTCATTATCAGTTTATCAGGTTTCCACCAAGTTCTGACTATTTTTGGCAACTTCCAGTTCCATTTTTCTCTCTCCCCCCCTCCATTTTTCTTATTAAACTCCACTTATATATGGGTTTTCCTTGCCAGAAAATCAACTTTCCAGTTCCAAAAAATCAACTTCCAATCCCAGGAAAACTACTTCCAATAGCGTGTTTTTTTTAAAAAGAAATGTGCTGATTTTTCAGTTTTCCAACTTGATATACCAATTGGTATACCAATATACCAATTGGGAATCGGTAAATTGAAAGATTGGTAATGGAAGTACCTGATTTTTCATGTGTTCAGGTACCCAGTTGGTACCCAATGCAGTATCTGAAAAAGTGTGTATCACCCATGGACACTAAATTTAGTACCCATTTCAGCTCTAGTTCCAACACCTATTTCCACCCACCCACAAAGATTCATACGTAGGTTTATGTCAGTACTTGGTGATCAGAAATAACCTTTTGCTATGTACATAATGCCTTGGTTATTGAGAAAATCTCACACTTTGAGTGCCTTTAGTGAAAATCAAAAGTGAAAGTATAAATTGAAAGTGAAAGCAGTCAGTTTTGCATGTTGTCACTGTGGATGGGTCTTGGCTCACAACCATTGCTGGGAGCCACTAAGGAAATTAGCTCCCCCCGCTACATAACAATCTCCATCTTTACTTGGCCCTATGAGCCTGTTTCCCACTTTGGCCCTTCTATGCCTATTTCTCTGTTTGGCCCTATTAGGCTCTTATAATATAGTGTTTGGCTCCCCCTAGAACTAATACTCAAATTTGACCCAGCACACAACAGTCTTGGTCCCCCCAGGGATCAGCAGCCCATTTGTCCTTCTCTGGACTTCTGGCAAATTTGGTCTCTCCTAGGCTAATAGAACATTTGGCCCTTTGTGGGACAAAATCTATAGTTGGCCCACTCAGGGCAAACACCACAATATAGCCCCTTACTAGGGCTATTTGTCTCAGGTCTCCCTGTACCCCTGAATAGCCCACCCATACCACCAGCAATGGTGCTTCTCCCTAAAAGGTGAGTCCCCAAACTTAAATGCCAAACAAAATAAGTATCCTTGGCTTTCTGCATAAGTCCATGCAATTCTTTATTCTTCTCAAACAACAAAGTCCCAGTACAGGCATGAGGCCTCTTTGTCCTTATACAAAGTTCAATACAGATCCCACCTGTGTTTTCCCACACTTTCCAACTGAGTGGTGCAGCTTTACTTTGGTCCAAGGGGTTGGAGAAATTCTCTCCCAGACTGATTAAGAGGCTTCTCCAGTGGTCTGGCTTGGTGACCACTCCTGGCAACTGCCAATTCCACCCGGTTAGATGCTGGCTCTTGACTCCCTTAAGTGCCTCCTTTGCTTTTGATTGGTTTTCATGAATCTGGAGGGAAACTACAGCCACATTCCATCTCCCTGATGACTAATTTGTAAGCTTCCTAGCTAATGAGGCAGCTGTGGGCTATCATAGTGCTGTCTATTGGCACTGCTTACCGGCTCTCTGTCAGTCTGAGCTGGGACTTTTAGCCACTCTGCTACACCTGGTTTCTTGCATCCCTGGCTCATGATGACATACTAGCAGTTCAATTGCTGTTCACTAGAAATTTTGCTATATTGGGAACCAGGATTGATTTCCCAACAACTAGGCTATTTCTTTATTTGCACAATACTGCAAGATACTGACCCAATTTACAATCTTTGTTTACTGTTTACCGCGTACCATTCATACACCAATTCCCACATTGCTGAGGGTACCATTTTACTTCCAGGTTTGTTGTTTCTCCATTTCTGAGTCAATCACTTCAAATATCTGACCCCTTAACCTCCCCACAAATGGAGTTGATCTCAAGCCCCGCGCGCGCACATATGTGCGGTTTCTGCGGGGCACAATGTGCTGATAATAGAGAACTGCACAGAGTCACAGGACTTGGGATCAGCTCCAGTAACTCTTAACTTCCACTCCAGTGACTCCAAATCAGAATTGTTGTTCTATGTTGTTCCCTTTGTTTTGACCAATCTACAACTGGATTGCAGATTAGTAAAGAAATCTATGTACCAGCCAATGAATGACAAGACAAAATAGAGTGTAAGAAATGTGATATTATGTTGGTATTACCTTTTGAGATTTGAAATAGATGTCAAAGCAGTAAATAGGATCCTGATAAGTAGAAAGTTGGTAAATTAAGAAACAAATTGTCAGTTGAGACATTACCGAGTACTGAGAGGTTCTCAATTCAACCGAGACAATATCAG
>QEPC01014110.1:2316-18264 GCA_003113815.1 Sphenodon punctatus | reverse complement strand
GTCACAGCCTCTCAGGATTCCTCGCAGGCACACAGGGAAGGGAACAGCAAGACAGGTAGGTTTCAGAGACAGGGAGCACTTCAACAGCGTGCGCACCAGGGGCCAGTTTCAGATCACCGGCACCGCCCAACACGCGGCGCCGGCTTTTGTAGGGCAGGCCCCGCCCTGTCGGCGTGCCTCGAGGCGCTGTGAGCGGCGTACTGGGCCAGGCCCCGCCCCCTGTGCTGGCGGCGGCGGCGGCGGGCCTGGCTCTATTGCCGGAAGTGGTTGCCTGAGCGGGGAATCCCCTTCAGCCCCGCTCAAGCGGGCCGCACTTCCGGGCTCGTTGGTGTGTATGCGTGCTTCCCGGGGGGGGGAAGGTGGCCCTGCGGGCCGGCCGCCCTGGCGGTGATTGCGCCGGAGGCGCCTAATGTTTACAGTTTCCTACTCATTTTTACTAAGCCCTACTCATGTAAACTCCTGTTGAAAACTGGTTGAGCATTAAGCTAAGAAATGGATAAAAAAACAGAAAAGGAAAGGAAGAATTACCATGTAGTTAGGATATTGGGCACATAACCTGCTTTCAGTTCCAGCCTCTGCCACGTACCTTTCATTATAATGTTAAGCAAGTCACATAATCTCTTCATAGAACTTTCTTTTCTTTTTTTCTAACTAGATAATAAATATGCCATGGCAGAAGCTTCCCAGTGCCTAGAACAACTACTCTAGAATAAGCAGTCTGGGGGCATGGCTAGAATTTTCAATGACTTAACCTAAATCACTGCAATAACACACAATCCATAAAGTTCTGACTATCACTTTAGCTTGTGCCTGTAAGTTTATCAATGAAAGTTAAAGTGATAACTTTAAACAAAAGCTGAAATGAGTATCCCCCAGAACAGGTAAACTCATCAACTATTCCTCACCCAACTGAAAATCATGATCTGGGCAATCACCAATGTGTGTTTACATTCTGTCACGTATCTGTTTCAGTTACTGGTTTTTCATTTTTAGCTGTTTTAGTTCTTTGGTTATTTCAGTATTTTGGTTACATCATTCTGGCAATAGTAGCACTATTGCACATGCACAGTTACTCAAAATGATGTAACACAAATAACACAATGACTGAACAACTGCTGAACTGAAAAATGAAAAAAACAAAACAACAAAACAACAAAAAAACAGAATGCTGGAAGAAACAATATATGTGTACTTGTTTTGGCAATGAATATTATTCAGGTACCCAGAGGACCACTTGAAAATGTGAATAATACCTACAAATAATAAATCCACTATCCATTTCTAATATTAATCTAAATCTATAGACAAGGGCAGAAGGGCCCCACATTGACTGCGTTTTGTCCATAGGTGTTAATGTGAAAACCACAGAGAACGTGGATCCCTGCCTATAGAGAAGTATCAAAACATGAGTTGTCCAACTCCACAGTATGAATTTAATATTACATAAATGAAATAGCACAAAAGACAGTAGCAAGTACAATGACTTTACAGCTTCAATCCTCAAACTGTTTTCTCCAGAGTGACTGCACTGAAATCAATAGAACTATTCAGAGTAAGTAGTCTGAGGATTTTGACTTAGGTATCCCATACACCAAATCATATGATTTTAAGGTTCTCCCTCAATTCTGTTTGCATAATTAATCAATTTTTAGAGTTCCATATGCTGCTCAGGGGATATGACTGATATTTGCTTCACTTGTAATTCTCTCTCTTTCAATGTCATGACATTAAGGACCAGATATTTAGCTGGGATTAATGTTCACAGCTCTATGGATTTTAATTGTGTTTCATCCATTGATACCATCTGAGAAATTAGTCTGATGTTCTTAACTTAAACAACCCTTATGCATTTCTCCTTCAATCAGCCAAAACCAAATTTAAATGCCTCTCCTGGATAATATACTCTCCGAATGAAGACGTTGGAGTCAGCCAGCCAGTTCTTATGACTGGCAAAGGCACTTTCCCTTTAATTCTTTCCCAAAACCTTTATTTAATTTCTGAGTTTTATATCTTTTTGTAGGAGGGAGCAATGGCACTAGGGGGCATTTTTGTTCAGCTGTAAATATCCATGCATCACGGTTGGGTTATTTTACATTATTAATTTAATCTCTTTGTTACATTTTCTTGTGCTTGGCCTTTTTCAGACTCACACTAAAATAAATCAATATCCTATTTTGTGGGAAAGATCACAATATGGAAACCAATCTGCCTTGATCTGATGCAGGAACAAGATTCTAATTTCACCAGGAGATACATTTCACTTTTAATTTGTTTTTAATAAAATACATTTTTTTAAAAAAACAACACCAAAAGATATATAATGCTCCCTCCCACTTATGGTAATCCACAATGAGCCAGGCTATTTGTGATTAGTTAATGTAGGATGTAAGATCACTTAGCTGGTAAATAAATGTTTTGTTTCCTCTTAATCTGTCTCATGAGTTGTTGCAGAGCACTCTATAATATCTATTTATTTATTTTTATTTATTTTGTTCAATTTGTATCCCGCCCCTCCTGCAAACAGCTCGGGATGGCTGTTCGCAGGAGCGGCATTTCTAAGGGGCATATCACAGTCATTTCTAAGGCCACAGACTGTGAAGCCACAGAAAAAGAATAATATCTCCCCTGCTGGACAGAGAACTTGCTGAATGAAATTCTGGTTCCAATGAGGTTAAACAGTGTGTTTGTTATTGCCGAGCGTGAAAGCACAGCCCACGCGCACACACACCCCTATCTTCAATATTGCCAAGAGAAGCTCAGAAAATTATTGCTCACCTCAGTTTCTTTTCAGCTAAAACCTCCTTTTGTTCCACTGTACACAACCATGCTAAATTTGAAGAACTCTCACTCTGACACAGCACCATAATTTGTTCTACAAGAAAAAGGCCAAAACATAACATAGTTCCATAGGCGCCACTAAGGGCTTGTTCTCACAAGCATACTTGAAACAGGATGGTTATTCTCAGGGGCGTAGCTAGCTTGGGATGGGCCCAGGGACAAAAAATGTCTGTGTCCCCCCCCCCTTTTTTTTTGTTTTCTGCCAGTGAGCACCTCCCAGCTTGACCAGCCTAGGGGCTCTGGGCTGCTGGTGCTCGGGACCTACTTGCTCCCTGCAGAGTGTGGCATGCTACTGGTGGCCTGCTGCTGGGCCCATCCATATTCCGGTCCGGCGGTGAGCTGGTCCCATGGTGCACTCTGTCCCTTGTGGCCCGTTTGCTCGCTCACTGCCCGCATGCTGGGGCCAAGCATGGCCAGCAGCAGCAGTGCTATTGCTGCCACGGCCCACTCGACCAGCCCTGTAGTCCGGGGACTGGTCGGGCGGGTTGGGGCAGGCTGGACCAGCTCGATGTGGGGAGTGCCAGAGTGGCAATGTGCCCAATGGTGGTTCCACTCAGTTACTGAGTGGAGCTGCTTCTGGGCACCTTTCTGCTTGGGTTGGGCCTCCCTCAAGCCAGCCCTGCCTGGTCCGGGTCCGGACTGGTGGGGAGGACTCCTCCTCCACGACACGGCACCACTGCCAGGGGGGTGAACCCTCCCTGGCTGTGGTTGCAACATTGTGTCAGACACAATGTTGCAACCATGGAGGGGGAGGGGGCCCACGCAACAGCTGGAAGGGCTCCCAGCCAGCTCAGGTAGCAATTTAAAAAAGAAGAAAAAAAGGGGGGTGTGGCTTAACTACGTTGGATATTGGACCCCCAGTCAATATGGGTCCCGGGATTAATGTCCCTGTTTGTCTAATGGTAGCTGCGCCCATGGTTATTCTGCAATAATTGCCTCCCTCCAACTCTGTTCCCATGAGCAACAAGAACCAGGGATTAAAATAGCTTCTTCTCTGATATCCCTTCTTTTGGAACCTTCAGAGATTAGAACTTAAAGCAAGGACAACTGGAAAAAAATGGCAGTCTCCCTGCCTCCCTGTCAGGGAGACTGGGATAGACTAGCAGATGGTGGAGTCAATTCCATGATCCATGTGTGCTGCACGCAGCCCACACTCACGCACATGTACATGCAGCCATTGAGAGCACATTGTGCTGTGCGGATCCCATGTGGAGGGGTTTGGGGATTGTGGCCACTGAGGCAGAGACACCTTGTGAAGGGAAAAAACAAAAGAAGAGGTGATGAAGCTTACTCATACAGCAGAGGACTGCATGGAGAGAAGCAATTCCCCTCAACAAAACACAAGAGCATGTCCTGCAGAGTATGAGCCTCCTTTCCCACTTTACTCCCACTTGTTTGAAAGGTAACTAAGGCCACTTTTAGAGGAGTGGGTCATGATTGCGCAATCCATCTGGTTGACTTTTGAGAATCCCACGGGCCGGGATTAGATGAGAGTTTTACACATTAAAGCCAGTCGCATGTTCTTTTAAATCCACAAATGAAATACCCTGATGTTGGGGTACTTCGTTTGCAGTTTTAAAAGAATGCATGACCAGCTTTAACACACGAAATGTCTTGTCTAATCACGGCATGTGGGATTTTCAAAAGCTGTGTGAGCAGATCACACAGCCACAACCCGCTCCTCTAAAAGTGGCCTAAGTACTAAGTAGTACATCGTCCTCCTTTATTCTCACTTCACCCACTGTGCTTGTGTGTACACAAAGCTGGGAGTGGGTGTGAGGAAGCTTAAAGTGAGTTAGGAGGTAATTAAGTACTTCTGAGAGCAAGCCTAAAGTTTTGGCATTCATGTATTCTTGATCTCATGTAGGACTGCACCAAATATTTTAAATATATATTTGCAAGTATTTCTGAAGGTCCGAAGACTGGCCCCAGGTGGTCAGGCTGGTCTGAGGACCCTTGGAGAACACTCAGGTAGTTTCTGAGGGTGGGGTTGAGGAGGGGGCCAGAGGGAGCGGGGGGGGGGAGGAATGGGCCTGGGAAGAAAGGGGAGGGACTTAGCTTAGGGGTAGAGTACTCACCCTCCAGAGGGGTTCTGGTGATGCATGGCCAAGATAGCACTGGCAGTGCTGCATGCACCTCTTGGAAAGGTCTGAACATGCTCAGAAGCATGCCCAGTCCCCCCCCCTTTTTTTTTAATCTGGTGGAAGCCACGTGCTGCTGGACCCCCTCTGGAGGGTGAGTACTCTACCCCTGAGCTCCCACTCGGCCCGTACCCCCTTAAGCACCCCACTCCTGAGTCCCTGCTAGACCACCATCCTCCCCTTCCCTGGCCCGACTGACTATTCTCTCCCTGGCTAGCAGGGGCCAGAGAAGGGGGAGCAGGGGTGTAGTGCCTGCACTCAGCTGCACTAGGTTTTCTGAGTTCTGAAGTTTTTGGGCCCCATCCTCAGAACTTCAGACTACAGAAAATCAAGGCAAATATATCGGTCCTCTGTGCTTTCCGAGGAAAACTGAGGGCCAAGTTGCAGCACTAATTTCTAAGCACAATTTTGCATGTGTAATCCTATTTTGAGTCTCAAATATAATTCCCTGACCCCAGACAGTTACAGACACACAAAGGGTGTCTCCAAATGGACCCACCCTGGACCTGTTCTGGGGGTGGCCAGACCCGTATCCCCACATCCAACCCCAGCTGTGCCTCGCTGCCTGAATGAGGTTTCTCCAAGCATGCTCCTAAACCTCTCTGGTAGCATGCTGTGAAATGTAGAATAATGCTGTCTGGGAGAAAGCTGGACTACATTTCCCAGCATGCTCCCAGAGAGCTTTACATCATACAAAGGAGGCAGCGTCCAGAGCAGCGCAACCGGCTCCTGTGGCTTGAGGCAGAGTCCAGACAGCAGTGCACCAGACTCCCACGAAGCTTTTAAATGAGTGGCACCTCCTTGCTTGCCCTCCCTGCACTCCCTTCACTGCACTCCCTTCCCTGCCTCATCCAGTGGCCTATTCCTTGACCTCCCCCCTTCCCCTTGCCTGGCCCTTGCTGCTGGCCATGTTGCCTTCTGCTCTCCCTTCCTGCACTTACTTGACAGAGGTTTTTCCAAGTCCTGAGTGGTGGGGCAATTACTCAGAACTCAGAAAAATAAGGCAAAAATGGGTCGGTACTTAGTAAAACTGTGTAAAATCTGAGTACCGAGTTTCAGCCTTACAGTAAACTCCCTGTCCTCATATGTCATCTTCTCAGGGAACATGCTTTTTGTGCAGATTAGAAAGTTGACTGGAGATGGGAAGGTCATAAAGTATGTCCAGAATAAAAAAATATAAATTTAAATAAAAGAAAAAAGAAGACAAAAAGTATGTTTAGAATAGAGAATTGGTTTCTCAACCATGGGACATTCTACCATTATTACCAGTGATGAAGAAAGGTTTAGGTTTTTCCCCAACATCTTTTATAAAAAAATAAAAAAATAAAGACTCAGCAAACTCAAGAAAGAGATTTCCAGATAAGGAAGATAAAGGCCGGTATCTTCGGAAAATCTCAAGTTTTACACTGGAACAACATGAAAAGCCAATAAATCAATCAGGGTTGTTAAAAGTTGCTACAAGAAGGCACACTGCATATGACAAAAGAGAGGCCAGGCCACACTTGGAATACATCAAAGATAAAAATGAGGAGAGTGTCTTAGGGAGAATGTGATGCTCTCCGTTTCTTACTCTGCTCTGAAAGGAGAGGGAACAAGAGACAAAGAAATGACAAATGGGGGGACATTTAAGTCTCCTCAGGTTTGTACAAGAAAATGTTGAAGGAGAGAAGATCTTAGAGAAAATTACACAATCCTGTGAACAGCACAATTAGAGCCCAAGAATTACACACAAATTAGACCTCAAGAAAATAAAGGTAATGCTGAGACAGTGGCCATGAGAAATAATAATGACAGGTTCAGGACATATCATTGTCTTCAGACATACCGGTAATTATGAAGAAAATCACACCCAAGAGGAGAAAATAAATGGTGGCTGAAACACAGACATAATTGGAGACAAAAGTCCCTCTCTCTTATAAAAAGCTTTTCCCATTTAGAGATGTGCATCTTGGTCTGTTCCAAGAAATAGCAGTCAAAACGCTGTCTATTTTGCTACCAGATGGAGCAAAACACTCCCTCAGCTGGATTTCAACAGAAATGGACTGACATCCAGATATTCCTTTTCTTTTATTTTGAGTTAATTTGGTCTATGTAGGTAAGCCACCTGCCAAGCCTGGTAAAGCACTGTCCCTTTGTAAAAATACGTCTGATGTTTCTTGTCTCACAGAAACGTTTATAAACTAGTTGATGTATTGGTTCTTTACTTTGATACCTCTGTGCTTTGTTTTGAGGATTGACTGCTCATGTTGCCTTGATATTTTCTTTTCTTTTTCTCTTCTGTTAAAATGGGCATTAAATAATAGTTACTGTTATCTACTACCTCTGATGGAGCAATCTTCATGTTTTGTCCAAAATCTGGCTTCCCCGTTGTGGTAGGGCTGAGCCACAGTGGGGCTTTGGACCTTTAAGAAACATAGAACCAGCATTGTGGAGGCACAAGCAGACCTGCAGGTGCTGCACCAGAAGCAGAAAAACACCTAATTGAGAGACACCCGCTTCTGTATCTGTGTCTGGGCATGGCTGTAGCCGGTCCAGGAAGACTTAAGCTGTGGAGGAAGGAGGCAGAGGGGGATAGTGGCCTGTCCCTAGGGATGTGAGAACAGAATGCGGTTCAGATGTTCGGATGTTCGGTCATTCAGTTCGAAACCCGAGTTCAGGTTCAGTTGTTGGGTTCGGTGGAGTTTGGTTTGGCCGAAGTTGGCTGAACATTCAAAAATAGCGTTATCGATACCAATACTGAATTTGAAGATTTTTTTCGGTATTGGTATCATCTGGCCCTGAAACAACCCCTGGTCTTCACCCCTGGTGCCAGGAAGTCTGCTCCTCAGCTGCCTCCCCCTTCCAGTCATGTTTTTCCTGCCCGAAGTTACTTTTTACCAACCCCAAACTCATCCAATCTCACCTGAACATGACCGAACTGTTCGGCCTTTTTCAAGTTCAGTTTGGACATTCGGTTCAGACGTCCGAACAGACCGTGTTCAGTCCGAACTCCGAACATCCGAACCACATTCGCACATTCCTACCTGTCCCAGAGAGAACCAGAGACCTTGTGAGTACAAGCCAGAGGGTGTTGACTCTGTTGGGACATTGTATCTATAGACACAGGGCTAATTGAAAGATGATACGGAGATTGTGTAAAGACCGAGACTTTCTTTAGACACTGGGGCTGATCCTAAACCCCACGGACCCTGTGCACAGCTGCACGGATCCCGGTTGCAGGCACATTGTGCCATGCAGGAATTGTGTGCATGTGCACACATGAGTGTGATTTGTTGGCCCCCGATCCGATGTGCCTTCGCCTGATGAGCACCACCCTGTTACACCCATTAAGATCATTGTTAACCTCTCTGTTAGGAATGAGACTGAATCAAACTCATTTTGGGTAGGCTACTGAACAGTGGTAACTTTAGTCACAATTGACCTGGGTATCATTTGAACTCAGACATCAAACGTTATTGAACTTGGTCAAGTCTAAGAAGGACTGTGGAGAAACCCAGAAGGCTTTAACAAAGATTTGAGTCTCGACTATGCAATGGCAGAGTACAAGTTGTTCACAAGTGATTCTTAGGGGAAACACTGAAGGCACTTGCCACCCCATATTATTAGCAAATCCACTTAAAATTGTGAAGCCCCTTTAAGTTTAACTCATATTTTTAGTGCGTCTAAGTGACACACCTAAAGGCTCTGAGGGAGCACTGTGGGTAAAAAACCCAGACATGTCAGTAGCCTGCTGAGGTCTGCTTTGGCTCACTCTAGCCCAGGAGCCACCGGTACATTTGTTGTGGGGCTGACAGACGTTGGCCCGCTTCTGCTTTGGGGCAGGTAGGTGGCTAGCCTGGCCTGTGACCTCCAGAAAATTGCCGCCCATGCAGGCCAGCTCAGGCCAATGCAGGCTAGCACATCTGTGCAGCCCCATTACATTCGCCCTGGGTTGGGGGTTACCATGGCTGGCAGCCATGACTGCCCATCATAGCAGGGGGTGAGGTTATGGAATCAGGGCAAAGGTGGGGCCAGCCACTCACACGTTTGTTGTGCTTCAGACCCTACCCATGCCATGCAGGCAATAGACCTCAATGAGGTCTTTAATCAGTGGCTTTAAAAAAAAACAAAAAAGGCACGAGGGGATAATGCGCATCCCCGCACATCTAAACCTCGCCCACACTCTTTTTCAAAGGCATGTGATTTTCAGGTGTTAGCCTGCCATGCTTGTCTAAAAGCGGCCTGAGTTATTTATCCTGTATATGGTTAATGGGCAGAATGTCTTTAGGTAAAAGAATGGTTTAACAGTAAATGAAGTTTGATGTTAAATCCATATAATAAAGTTCATTGTAAATGTATTCCTAGAAGGTATTTTAAAAAAATTAAACTAACTTGGGGGCACTTTTACCCCAATACAAAAGCTCTACAGTGCTTTTAAGATCCATCTAGAGTTAGGCATGGTTTACATGTATTATGTATAAACCTCTAATTCCCAATTCAAACACCGAATACAGTTCTGGTCAACTCATCTTAAGGAAGGTATATAGTGGCAAAACCAGAAAAGTTCTAGTGAGCAGCAGTGGTTATTTACAGGACTGGACTTAGGGCTCCTATAGAGAAACAGATTTAAAGCCTTATTTTGTACATCTAGATACCTACATTTTGTAGGTCTTGGCCTTCTTTATTTCTTTATTTCAGTGCTTAATAAAAAAAAATAAAAAAATAAAAAATCGGCCACACATTGACCTAAATACAACTTTAGGTATGCAAATAAGAAACCTAAACTCATATGTAGGCATCTGGGGAACACTAGAGTTTTGGCCCATAATTTTCAGGGAAGGAAGGTGTGGGAACCACTATGCCACAGGCTTCTTGCTATTCCTCCCAACCAAGTTTGAGCAGCCACTTGGGTAAACCTCACCTCTGTTTAAATGTAAGCTAAACTGGTAACCTGATGTTAAATATGAAGACTAGGGTGGAGGCTGGTTTCTGTTCTCACTGTGAAGAAGGTGGCAATGACTTTCAGCTACCATACACTTTTACAAGGAGTGTGTGCGGGGGTGGGGGTGGGGGGTAGGGTTGAAGACATATGAGGTCCAGAAAGACACAAAAGATGCCTTGCCGGCTTTCAGGCTCAGCAATAGTGAGATTCTTTTCCTTTAGTGAGATAGAAAGCAAGTGGTGTTACCGGGCCTGGACTCAGGGATGGGTGGAGGGCCACTCCCCTTCCCCCATCCCCAAGCCCAAGCGGCCATTCAAATCACGTACCTGATCTGCTGTCACCGCTCTCGTTCGGTCTGTCGCTGCTCCTCTTTCCGCCAGACCCGGGCCACTGCCGCCAACTCCAGCCTGAGGCCAGAGGCAGCCTGGGCCCTGACCAGGCCATGGAGGGGGCCAGTGGTGTGAGGGAGAGAAAGTCCGCCGGAAGTGAGGGAGAAGGAGAGGCCCCACCTCTCCCTCATGTCGCAACGCTGGAACTTGGCCGGGCCCCCTCTGCTCAGTCTATTACAGATTGAGCCAGGCAGCGGAGGGGGCAGTTTACTTTCCACCAGGGGAAATGAGGGGGAGGCGGGGCCTCTGCCGCTCTCTTCTTCATTTTCCCTGGCCAACTGTGACAGGCAGCAGAGGGGGTGGCACAGAGTGAGAGAGAGGCGGGGCCTCTGCTTCTCCCTCACTCCTGGTGGCCCCCCCTTTGCTGCCTGTCAGAAGTGCGAGCCAGCTCCTGAGGGCCCCGTGCTCAGGGCCGGTCTTACTGCGGGGTTCAGACTGGGAGCTGGGCGTGGGGCCCCCTCAGGAGTGCGGCCCTGAGAGACTGTGAAACAGTGAGTACAAACCAGAGGGTGTTGCCTGACTTAAGAGAATTTGTGGACTATGTATGGTTAGAGACTGTCACTGCTTTTAAACGAGGTACTGAAAAGCGCCTCCTGAGCCCCGCATTGAGAGAAAAGCCACGCGGGGAGTGTTTACATGCTCCCCGCACTGCTGGAAGTGATGTGCTCCTTGTTGCCGGCAACAGCGACGGCTGGAGATGCAGTGCTCTCAAGAGGCACGTTCTGAAAGCCTGAAAAGTGAGGCATTAAGAATGCGCCTCTTCAGAGCACCGCATCTCCAGCTGCCGCTGTTGCTGGCAATGGGGAGCACGTCACTTCTGGCAGCAAGGGGAGTGTGTAAACACTCCCCGTGCGGCTTTTCTTTCAGCGCCTCGTTTAAAAGTGGTGTAAGATTAAAAAGGACTTTGAGCTAATCTCTGGAAGAGCAAGTGACTGTTTGTGGCCCTAGCCCTACCAAGACTCACCCCAGGAAAGCCATCCCTGCTGCAGTAATTGTAACAGTCCTTTCTGCCCTTAAAATCTAGGCATTTATTAACATGAGGAGAAATGCTAAGAGGGATGTGCAGTTTAAAACAGTACCATAGAGAATGTCATGAATGCATAACTTATTTACCCAGTTCTATAATAAAAAGGGGGGTGGCACCCACTTAAACAGAAAAGTGAACAAACTTCAACCTGATCTGGGTTTTATACAGTATATAATTAGCATTCAGAATTCTTTGCCTGGAGACATTATTGAGGCAAGCAACTTGGTATAGATTTATAAAAGGATAAGAAACTTATCTGAATAAGAACAAAGAAGAGTCTAACTTTGTTGTGGTTAGATGGCATTCTGATTCAGATACGTTTCTTATCCTTTATTAACATCTTTGCCTCAGTAATATCTTGAGGCAGTAAGGGCCTGATCCATAGCCTATTGAAGTTGATGATGGTAAGATTCCCAGAAGTTTTAATGAATTTTGTATCAAGCTCTAAGTTCTAAGAGCTAATTGTATGCTGATTCATCATGGCATTGTTCCAGTTTTACAATGGTAGAACTCCGCTGAGGTCCTATAGGTTTGAAATATAACTAATGCGGAAACACTTTGTAGTTGTAACTCTGCAGTGAAAGCAAAAGTCTGGTTATTTGTTATAAAGTTTCAGTTCCATCAATATGGTCTGACCACTCCTAGTTTCCATCATTCTTCCCAGGATTTAAAACACTTATTCGTGGGAATGTTGTTTATCTCTGTTTCATAAACAGTTTGTCTGTGTTTTAATATGGGAAGAGCTTAAATCAGTACCTGTTAATAAATCCAACCCAGTACTACTTGAGCCATGCCTGCTGAAGGGAGCAAGAAGTGCACTATCCAAGTGCTCTCCATTCAGAAGGGGTAGGGCGAACTAGGATGGCCATTGCCAGAAGGACATCCAAGATGGCCATGGCCACTGGCAGAAATGAACATTGTCTGACCCCAGAAAATGGCCAGGGTAACCAAGCTGGTCACTGCAAAAATCAAGAGGAGCAACCATTCTGCATGGAAGAAACAGTATCAAAGGGGAAAGGAAGATGGCTGTCTATCTTCCAATGGTGTTTGTTTTATTTTTTTTTTTTTTAAAAGCAGTAACTAATACAGCTGCAGATCAAACTAGTACCCGTTTGGGTATTCATTCTTGTAGTTGGTACCAATCAGATCTCTGGAGCACAACCCCAAAATGCTGGGAATATCCACAGATATTACCACCACTGCTAATTTCAGTTCTACCTCTGGCCTTTTAAATAAATGTGTATTGGCCAGGACGGGAGCAAATAAAATGCAAAGAAATGACTCAAAGAATATCAGTGCACCATAAACTGTAACAAAGTGGACTATTGGGTAAAAACGAACATGCAGGCAGCACAGTGGCTCCCTGGCCTGGCTCAGAGCGGAAAACCGTGTCTGCCATTCTCTGGGTTGGTGAGCAACACAAAACAAACATACCTGCCATCAGGAGAGCAGTCCCACTGGCTGCACGACCCAGGTCGGTGAATGAGGACAGCAACAAGGGTACGGGTGGCTGGTCCCACCCCACTCCCAGTGCCCTGTCCCCCACCATGACATGTAGTTGTGGTGGCCTCCGCCCCATGGTTGTGCTGGACCACTGTGGCCATCGTTGGCGGCCCTTAGTCTGGTATCACTGCCAGGATCAGGCCTAGGGCACATCCAAGTCCAGTCGCCTACCCACCCCGGGGCAGAAGCAGGCCCACAGTTTCTGGTGCATGAACACACGTGCCGGTGGGTCCTAAGCCACAGCGGTTCAAAGCAGGCCACAGCAGGTCAGTGTCATGGTGTTAACA
Organism: Sphenodon punctatus; assembly: GCA_003113815.1. Classification (NCBI taxonomy): domain Eukaryota; kingdom Metazoa; phylum Chordata; class Lepidosauria; order Sphenodontia; family Sphenodontidae; genus Sphenodon; species Sphenodon punctatus. The sequence goes on along the minus strand of QEPC01014110.1, from coordinate 5,158 downwards.
ACACCCTTTGTTTCAATATATGTATATGAAGTGAAAGATCATTCCCTATGTTTAAGATTGAGGTTTATTATTTAGATTATTACTTATTATAGCTATAAAAAGACAGAAAAGAAGTTATGCAATTTAATGGATGACAGGATTGCAATCTTCAGCACTGGAAGTTTTCAACAAGTAATTATCTGCAGAAGGATTATCTACTAAAAGGATACAGTCTGAAGGGGAAAGGGGGAGGGTGGGAAATATTGTTCACAGGGCGGGGGAGGGGTAATGTTCAGTGCAGTAATGTGGGTTTTCCAGAAAACTTTAAATTGGAAAATTTTCCAGAAAATTTCCCCCATGCTAATGTTTTCTAATTTTACATACAATTTGCATGTTTTTCTTTATTTTTTGTTTGCTTGGAAAAAATTTCTAGCAACTTTTTCAAATCCTTTAAATAGATTGACATGTTTGACCTATATCTTTAGTAAACAACACTAAACAATTCATATTAATTTTACATGCTGTAATATCTCAGAGTTTTTTCCAGTAGCCTGCCAAGTGCAATATTTTATTAGGGGGAGAGAAAAAAATCAATAAACACACGTAATGCTGTTTAACTGTTTTATACTGAAACAAATTCAAGGTTGGAAGTTATTTATATTGACTTGACTTGTAAGTATCTTAAAACATAACCCAACAGCAGAACATTTTGAAACAATGAGAAAAAATTAAGGGCGGCAGCAGAAACTAAAATATTAACATACACTGAGTTTTTTTAGCATGCCCAAACATGTTGCCAGTATTGTTCACTGATTTACTTGTCTAACAGTTAACTTTCACTGAGGACACCCTTCAGTTTCACTGTCACTGTCTGTAGAAGTGCTTACACTACCTAGTTCCTGTTCAGATTGAGGCAAATCTGATTCAGAATCAGAACTGAAAGAGAACTCACATTCTCTTTCATGAAAGGATGGTCCTGCCTGCAACGGTTGTATGTGCCTGAAACTGATCTGGCAGCAAGAAGAGATTTTGAGAAATAAAAACAAGATTAGCAGAGTGTTCATTTGTTAGTCTATTCCTCTTTTTTGTTTTGATGGAACTGAGAGTTTTCCAGTTCCGTTCACAAGAAGCAGGCGATCTTGGACAATTGTCGGATTCCAAAATATTCCTTCCACCATGTGAGAGGAGACAGATTCTCTGCCGCCCACCAAATGAAGTCTTGGATCCAAAGTTTTTCTTTTGCACAGTACTCAGCAGTGTCTGCCATCACACTTATTTCATCAGTGCTGGGTACATTCTTAGCTACTTCCATATTAGTATTAATAGCAGTAGATAATTCATCTTCTGTTGAATGTTATCGTCTGTGTTAAGGATCCAATAGGTTTGCTGCAAGGTGAACTGGATGAGAGAAAAACTCCAGTTTCTTAGTAAATATTTGTTTTACTTCTTCTTTTTTTGGGTAGAGGTGAGGAAGGCAAAACTTCCATTAGATTTTAATTCAGTTTTCTGAATATCTCTGGAATACTTGGTTTGGTGTATCTCCTTCAAGCTTCTTAATAGCCACTTAAATTGGTAGCAGCAAATTGAATGCTCCTTGGACTTGAACCCCAAACACATCATTGTTGGGAATCTGCTTATGAATGTGGACAAGAATAATTTGGGATACTACGTCATCTACTGTAGTACACTGAAAACAGTTCTTTGTATGCAGCAAACTATCTAAGCATTTTGTAGCCGAGCCCCATCTAGTTTCTGCTGGCAATAAAAGTGCACTTTCCTTCCCTTTCTTCTCTTTCTGTAATTTCTTCAGTGTTTGATTAGCAGCATAATAATTGTTGAATACCTTCACAATTGCTCTGCAGTTTGCCTGTATTGTTTTTATTGTATTTACACTAAATATATCCTTTACCAGAAGATTCAACCCATGAGCAAGACAGCCAAATATTATTAAATGAGGATATTTTGCCTTTAATATTTGCCATGCAGCTTTCATGTTACTCGCATTGTCAGTCACAAAGGCTTGCACCCTGGAGGGACCTGCTCTTTCAATTTCTTCACTCAATAAATTGGCTATACATTCACTTGTATGATAAGAAGATTTGGTAGCAATTGTTTTCAGGAATATTGGTTCAGGTGTTGCAAACGTAATGTTCAATAAGGAACTTCCTTGTATATCAGTCCATCCATCTGACATCAGTGTCAGTGATTCTGCTTGACCAATCTTTTGAACAACCATTGTTTGAACTCTGTTGTATTCTCTATCTAAAAGAGAATGTTATAAACGATAACGTGATGGTAACTTATAAGATGGACAAATTAATTTGTAATTCTTCCAGTATTGATATTCAGTTACGGAAAGAGGTGTACCCCTTGCATATGTAGCCTGAGCTAATGTCTCATCTACTTTTTCTTGATCTTCTACTGGCATTTTATCACAAAGCTTGATAGTGACTAGGGCTGATGCGGCAGCAGCTGTTACCGCACCACAATTCCATTCCTCAACCTCGGCATCCCACGTTGCGCTTCGCAGAATTCCACGCGGTACCCCGCGATTCTGCCTCTACAAGAATCCGCAGATGCGGCATGTATTTGTTTTACTGTTTGCTGATCGTTACCATTGTCGTATAAAATCAGCGGTCTTTTCCTGCATTCCGCCAGTTTAATATATGAGACACACACAGTCATGAGCGCTAATCGCGGTTCCGCGAAGGGAGTATGACTATTTTGTATGCTGCCGCTGCTGCGCTGTGCTGTCACACTGACTGCTGCTGGTGCTGTGGTCGTGGTGTCTGTGTGTCTCTCTGTACCGCAGTAACTGCTCGTTCTTCTCAATACATAAATGCATGATTGTACAACATGTTCT
>QEPC01014096.1:1875516-1888144 GCA_003113815.1 Sphenodon punctatus | reverse complement strand
GTGTCAGAGTAATTTAAGTCTGTTATTTACATGTATACAAATTGTGTACAGTTCATACAATGAAGTAAAGAATGTGAGTGTAGACATTATACAATTCGTTGTACACAATGAAGTTATGTACAACCTCTGATAAGACGGAGGTGATGGTGGTGGGGAGAGCGAGGGAGGTAGTGGCCCCCCTGATTTCGGGGGCTCGCTCTCCTATAGCTCAGTAGGTCTGGAGTCTGGGGGTGATATTGGACGCGGACCTCCGCCTGGAGCGGCAGGTGGAGGCAGTTGCTAAGGCTGCCTTCCGCGAGTTGTATCTGGTGCGTAGGCTGCATCCGTTCGTCTCTGGCCCGGACCTGGCCTCCCTCATCCATGCTATCGTCACCTCGAGGCTGGACTACTGCAATGTGCTCTACTTGGGGCTTCCCTTGTTCCTTCGGAGGCTGCAGCTAGTGCAGAATGCGGTGGCCCGTCTCCATACGGGGACGGGTCATCGGGAGCACATTACACCTGTGGTCTGGACTCTGCACTGGTTGTCAATAGCGTGCCGAGCTGAGTTCAAGGATTTGCTGTTGATCTATAAGGCCCTTCACGGTCTGGGCCCCTCATACTTCAGGGACCGCCACGCCCTCCGTGCCCCAGAGTGGCTCCTTCGGTCTGCCAGGGGTGCCTTCCTGGAGGTTTCCCGTGTAAAGCGGGGGGCCACAATGGAGAGGGCATTCTCGGTGGCCAGGTCGCACCTTTGGAACTCCCTCCAGAGGAAGCTCGCCTGGCCCCAAGCCTATTGACATTCCGGCGGTGTTGTAAAACCTGACTGTTTGCCCAGGCCTTTGGGGTGGGTGTGGGGGGTTTAGGGTTTTTTATCTCCCCTACCCTGTTTATTGTTTTAATGTTAAATTGTATCCCGGGTCCCTGCTTAAAAAATTTAAATTGTTTTTGATGTATTTTAAACTGTTTTATATTTGTTTTATATGTATTTTTAATTTTTGTTGGAAGCTGCCCCAAGCTGTTTTCAGGAGGGGCGGGGTATAAATTCAGAAAACAAATGAATAAATAAATAAATAAATAAATGTTTGGAGCCATCTCCAAGAACCTTCTTTACAAGGCAACAACCTTCTGATCAGCACGTGGGGAGGAGCTGTTTGTAAACAAACAGCCTTATCTCCCAGCCCGATCAGTGTCCCTGTATCCCACTGCTGCTGCTGCTGCTGGAGCTACTAGGAGGGACAGGAAGGTGAGGGATGGGGACAGGAGCCAGGGAGGGGAGGCAGAACAACTTATTGGGGGAGAAGCTGGCTGCAGTCTGCCCCCAAGCCATGCAACTGCGGGGCCCCAGCTAGCCACTGCTGTGCTGGCTCCGGCACCAGCAATCTGTGCTGACTCCACTTTGCCTGGGAGTGGGGGGTCAAGGCGAGCAAGGGCAGGGCTGGGGAGGGGGCAGGTATGCTTACCTTCCAGCACAGTGAACAAGCCAGGGGAAGACTACAATAGTCAGCGTTTACAGAGTTCCACTCCTGAGCACATTGCTAATTACAGAGCTCACAGTGGGATGGACGCAGGCGCTTTCCGGCTCTCCGACAGGAGAGAGGAGCTCAAGTGCGCATGTGTGAACCAGCAGAACTGATTGTTTATCAATAATAACTCAGTTTTGGTGCCATTAATCATTATCATATTTCAGAGGCACTTGTTATTGATCTCATTCTCAAAGCGTGTGAAGTTTGGGGTGTCAGCTCATCCAGGGGAAGGAGATATTGATTAATCAAATACCCGAGGACGTTGTGAATTTTGACCACAAGCAATTAAGCAGTTATAACATTTTATTTTACAAATGTATCTTTTTCAAGCTTTGTGGGTATGATGGTCCTCACAACTTACAGCCATGGTTAAATTTTCAGAAATGTAGGTCAAGCGGTTTCTGCAAAATCATGGCTTCAGCAGTCCCCTGTTTATAAAGAAAGGTGGCTGTACATTTAAGTATTCAGGCAGCTACCGCTGCCTGAAAAATATTGCTAAGATTTGGTTAAACAGGATATTGGAAGAGCATGTGAAACTCTCCTGAGGCTATGCTGGCTGAAGCACCTGCAAATGTAACCAGTTCTTTTGTCCCTCCAACTCGCTTACTCACCTGTAACACCGAGACTTGATTCACTATTGCCATAAACCATATACCAGTGAGAATACTGGAATAGCACCATATCCTTTACACAGCATTTAACAATCCCAAGCACTTTTCAGTCATTTATTCGATTACTCCTCACAACATTCCTTTGAAATGGGTTGGTAATTATTAAATCTGAAGCTAATTTTTGTCAAAAAAACCCTTTAAATTGAATTGGCTCTATTCATTTCTGATTAAATGAATAATGATTATTTCCCTTTCTGTTTGGTTGGATATCTATTTTAAGTCTTTTGTTTCAGTTTTTAAATCATTTTGGTTGTTCTGCATGCACAATACAGCAAATACTGCCAAAACAATGCAGCTGAAATAACAAAATGACCCAAATGATCAAATAGAAATATCAAAGTAAATGAGAAATCCAAAAAGAAATAGCCAAATAAACTAATATGCAAATATGCTTTGGGGGGAGGGGTAATATTTGGACAGTCAGAGGACTATCTGAAAATACAAATAATTGCAATTAGCTAATCCATTATGTGTGTGTGAGCCTCTTGTCATTTTTAGATTAAGTGAGATAACAGCTTTCCCAAGGCAACCCAGCAAGTCCCTGGCTGAGGCAAGACTTAACCTTGAGTCTTTCAGCTCCTAGTCCCCACACTAGACCAGAGCAGCAGAAAAGCACCCTACCTAATATAGATTTTTCCTTTCATTTAAAATTCTGAGGAAAGAATGTAGTCTCATTTTTACCCACACTTTATCTCCCCCCCAGAGAAATTATTGATTGTGACATGGTCACAGGAGATCCTGCACCCACCCACCCCCGCCCCTTTTGAGTGAGGGCTGGGATTAGTCACTGGCCCATTAAAAAGTCAAGTTGGTCTGGTGGCAATGAGAGCCAGGCAGATGCAGATGTGTGAACTGGGTGCAGCCGGCTATGAAAAACTGAAAAGCCCGGAGTCAGAGGGGCTGTATGTTAGTTTGAACAGGGAGTTGGTAGTCCTCAGTGAGACTTACTTAAAGCTGTGGTTGTCTGAAACCCTGCAGTGTGGGGCTGAAGGAAAGCCTCACTCAGGAGGAACTTCCCAGAAGCCAGGCAGCAAAAGGAAGCCTGCCAGCAACACAGTAGGTAAACTCAAACCTGCATCCTGCTAGAGACTGCTCCATGAGACTGAGGTGGGGACGGGGGTCCATCTTTAGTTTGTGTCCAGGAGAAGCTTTGTAGTGTATTTGTTTATTAGTGGGAATCCGGACTTCCTGGGAGAAGCCCCAATCTGGAGGATTTGGGCTGGCTGAAAGGGGAGGAGGAGGCCAGACCTTAAAGGATCCCTAGAACTCCTTAACAAAGGAGCCCTAGCTGTGTGAGCTGCGGCTGTGTGGGGATTTAGTGTGGCAGTGGAGTGAGGCTAATTCCCCAAACTGACAGTTCCATGCCCTCCTCACCACGAGAGAAGTACTGCTGCCACATTGATATTTATAACAGTAATTCCTGAAGTAATATTTAAAGCACTTGAGCATTTTATTAAAACATTTATGAGCAATTTTAAAGTTTCATACAGAATTACAGAATTTACTATATTTAATAAAATTTAAATTTGGAAGAAACAGCTATTTACAACTATGTTAGGGGGAAACAATTTAACAAATTTTGAGCTATGCAGAGGCTAGAAATGTTCTTCCTCTCTCTCCCTCTTGCTTTTGAGATGCAGAAAATTCTTTAGTTTTTTGGGGTGAGGACAGTATTTTTACCTTCTGTGGAGAGCTAAGCAACATTTCCGAAGCACTCCCTGCTTTTTAAAGAAAAGTCCCAGGGATGGTGTAATATTGCTTATTGCTTTGGACTTTCCTTTTCAGGAACACAGGATTAATAGGAGACCTCCATATGAGCTGTGGCAGGCTCGATTCCCACACACCCTGTAACAGGCAGTCACTGACGTCACACTTCGGCTCCACTCTTGGCCATCCTGCCACACCCTGTGGTGGGCTGAGGCACCAGCCACACAAGCAGGTGTCTAGCCCTGCCCCACCCCCTCCCCCAGCCTGCCCACTAGTTCAGCCCCGAGTGTGACATGGCCATGAAGGACTGCAGCTAGCATCTGCAGCTAGCTTCTGCTGCCGTGGTGGGCAGACAGGAACCGGGTGCACAAGTGGCAGCACGCTACCATGCTTTGGCTTAGGGCATAGCTGCTATTAGCTGTGTCCCTGGCCTTTTTCCAAGGACATAGTTCCTAGCTATCAGTGGCTTGCCCAACCTTGCAGCAAGGTAAATATCTGGCAGCGTCCAGGTACACAGTGCATCGTGCATCATGTACTTAAGGCTGCCCGGAGTCAGGTAAGCTTGCCCAAGGCACGGTAAGTGCATCATACGGCTGCACCCATACTTCTACCTGTTGCAGGGATCTCATGCTGCCATTTGTAAATTAATTGCATAAAATTTTATATGTATAATTCTAGGTGGAATTGTTTAAAATGAAAACTAGTTTTGGCTTTTAAAAACTACTTCACAATACATTTCCTAACGTGGTGCACATTTTTATTTTATTTTATTTAATTTATTTATTTTAGACTTGTATACAGTTAGTATATTTTTATTCTGATAGTTCAACTTAAAATGTTTGTCTGGTGAAATAACATCACATTTTCACAGATATTTCATTTTGGTATTATCCATATCATGGCTCAAAGCTGCCCTTGGACAGCTATTACCCTCTTATGAGTCACTTTTAATTACTTTATTAGCTCAGCTTTTTACAGTGCTTATTTGTCCTTATTTTTTCACTTTCACCTGTTTCCTTTAAACATTTGATTTTGGTTGTGGTTCAGGAACTAGTTCTTGTTCTTTGCTAAAGAAAATTTCTTCCCCTTTCAGCAGAACTGGTTGGGCACAAAAACTGAAATCTTGCATTTAAAACTGGAAATGTCAACACCTATAGAAATGTTGATTCAAAGTCAAATTTTGACCAAGCTCCACACCAGACTTGAAAATTCTGATAGGATCTTTCTCCTCCTTTGTATTTGATAATGTAATTAAAATAAATAAAATAAAATACAAAACAAAACAAGACTGCATCTGGAAGGGCACTTCCAATCCACACTTCCCCCCCCAACTCCCAGACTATCCCCAAATTCCATGTTTTTGGCATTCTAATAATAATAATAATAATTGTTGTTGTTGTTGTTATTATCATAATCATAATCATAATCATAATCATAATCATAATCATAATCATAATCATAATCATAATCATAAGCATAATCATAATCATAATCATAATCATAATTTATGTTTATATAGCACTCAGAGCGCTTTACATACAACAATTTAACACAACCTTTAATCTTCACAACAACCATGTGAGGTAGGTTAGGCTGAGAGAATATTGTGACTGGCCTAAGGTCACTCTGTGAGTTTATGGCTAGCTAAAGCAACACTTGAACTGGGGTCTCCCCCTACCTCTCGGTCCAGGTACTGTGAAGCAGGAAAACCATCTATTATATAGTTTAGTAGAAGAACCCTATTGATTCTGCAATAAGGATCTTTGTTATTATAACATTCTGTGCCACTGCAGGATCAGGACCTAAGGGTATGTTTTAGGACTGAAATGGGTGCTTAATTTAGTACCTGCAGCTAATAATGTATTTTGGGGTACCACATCAGACATACAGCCTGGGTACTAAACAGGTACCCAGATACCCTAAAAATGGTAATTTTAATGATTACCATTACTGATTTTCTGATTACCAATTGGTATATCAGGATGGAAAACAAAAAAATTGAGACAGAAATAAAAATTTGAAAAATGGGACCAGAAGTCAATTTTAACAGGACCAGAAGTTGCCTTTCTAGGACCTATTTAAGAAATTTTTTTCCAGAAGAGAAACCAAAAAATAGATGTTGGAAGTTGGTAAATTGACAAAAAAATTAGAAAACTGGTAATAGAAATAGACATTCCAGGATCAGAAGTTGACTTTCTGGGATCGGAATTCAATTTTCCAAGATATAAAACTGATAAATAGGTGTTGGAAGTCAGTAAAAGGACAAAAAAGTTGAAAAATCGGTACCAGAAGTTGTCATTTCGGGACCAGACGTTGATATTCCAGGACATCAAGTACCTAAATTATGTTGTAATCAGGTACTGATCAATACCCAATGTTGTCGGATCGATTGGGTACCAGAAATTCATAGGGTATACCTGTTTTTGTGGGTACTCATTTACAGCTTTTGTGTGTGCATTACAAAAATGCATCATATATTTATTTTATTTAAATTCATGTCCCACCCTTTCTCTAGATCTCAAGGAGGGTTACAAACATATATAAAATAAGTATATATGCATAAAATACTGGAGGTGATGAGGGCAACCAGTTGTCTTTGCCCATCCTGGCTGGTGAAAGGCATCCGGGAGACATTGGGGCCATTGTCAGCTCCCTGCTGTCATCTCCCCTTCCCCCGGTTGGATGAGGGGGTGGGAGTGGCACTTCAGAGGGGACTTCCGGCCCAGAGGGACAAAAGACAGCTGGTGGCCCAGCTACAGCATGCATCCCTTCCCACAACAACAACAGACCCGGTGGGGGCTGGGGCAGTGGCGGCAGCGTGAGTAGCAGGGTCAGGGCAGGCCCCATCAGAAACTGTGAGTTTCCAGACCCCTGTTCTCATCTCCCCCTCCCCCAGTTGCAGGAGGGGGTGGGGGCGGTGCTCCATAGGGGACTTCCAGCCCAGAGGGGCCAAAGGCAGTGGGCAGCATGCCTAAAGGTCGCACCCAACGGCCCTCGGGTGGGGGTCAGGTAACTATGATTGGGGGGTATTAGAGGTTATGGGGAAAGCATTTTAGCTAAAGAAGGGGAGAAAGAGGCTGGGGAGGAAGGGGGGAAATTGCATTGGGTGGGGAAATGGGGGGATTGGTTTTGGGGATGCCCCTCTGTGGCAGAGGGTGGCAGGGGATTTGGGGATGGGTGGAGGTAGGTGAAGGGGGAAGGGAGTAGGGGGGCACGGACTTCTCTCTCAGTGAGAGAGGGGGAGAGAGACCAAGGGGGGTGGTAACTGACTCTCTGGTGGCAGAGGAGAGTCAGGGGGTGGGGAGGTGGGGGGTTTGGCTGAGGGGGTGGGCCATGTCTCCCGAGGAGGTGTATCCTGAATGGTAGGGAGGGAGGATTCCCTGTGAGAGGGGGAGTCTCAGGGGGTGGGGGGGAGAGTATGGAGGGATATATTGGGAAGGGAGTGAGGGGGGTTCTCCCTCGCACCCTGGGCGGGACAGCTGGGGAGAAGGGGCTGGGGAGGCAGCCAGGGGGGTAGGCATGGCTATTGGGGTCATGACAGGCCAGGGGAGGTATGGTCTCAGGGGGAGGGGAGGGAGAGGGGGGAGGTGGAATAGGTGCTTAGTGCGCGTCCCGTTTACCTCTCCAACAGCAGATGAGCAGGTGGAACTTGGTCATGGGCCCCCGGTCCAGTTTTGGTGCTGTTAAACATGATATTGGTGGGGAATAAGGCGACAACAGTCCAGGAGGTAATCCTGGACTATGCCACCAATCTCATGTTTATCCTGTAGACCTGGATGGACAATGAATCGGGGACAAATCTGGCTGATCTTGTTCCAATCGGGTACTCCGTGCTGCACCAGCCGCCATGGTCGGAGGGACGGGGGGCGGGGACCGGTGTAGCTATGATTTTTAAAGAAGGGTGGTTTGTGAGGAGGTATCCAGTGCTATCCATGATAGGTATTGAAGGCCTCCATTTTGTGTTTGATTTGGCAGGGGACGGTTTGGGAGTGCTACTGGTATACTGTGCACCTACCAGTACAGTGGCCTCCCTGCAGGCTCTAGCAGAGGCTGTGTCGGAAGTGGTGCTGTGGTCCCCAAGGAAGATAGTCCTTGGGGAGCTCAACATTCATGCCGCCACAGTTCTCAGGGGAGCCAAGCTTGAGTTCATGGCCACCATGGCAACCATGGGCCTGTCCCAGAGGGTCAACGACCCGACACATCTTTGAGGACATACTTTAGATTTCATGTTTTGCACTGGCCTTGAGGTGGGTGGTCCATTAATGGGGGATATATCAGCTGTGCCCTTTTCATGGCTGGACCATTACCTCTCTTCTAGCATATGTCTGCCCCCGGAAGGGTGTGGAACCTATTAGGATGATCCTCCCCCAGATGCTGGTGGACCCAATGCAGTTTCTAGGCACTCTGGGGGAGTTACCTGCTGACCTTGATGACCGTCACATCAATGACCCTGTCAGGCTGGGGAACATCTTGCTGACGGAGGCCATTGATAGGGATGTGCGAACAGAACCAGGTTCGGATGTTTGGCCGGTGGTTCAGATCGAATGTTGAGTTTGGGTTTGGTATTCAGTTTGGTCGGGCTTGGTTCGGTCTTTAGTTTGGTGCAATCAGAAACTGAAAATGACATTTGGATTTTGAAATAAAGGGAAATAACTGAAAAACATATTTCCAGCTATAACATTTGTGTTTCTTATTCATTTTTGATGAAATTTGGGGTGATTGTACCGCTTTTGGAGGGTGCTATTTGTAGCAAAATGCTGAATGATTAGATAAAGGAAACTGATTAAAGAAGCAATTGAATGTTGTGATTTTAAGAAAAGCTCCATGCAGTCATGGCTACAACCTTTTTATCTTGCATCCAATGTTCATGAAACCTGTGCATATTATTTCCCTCCATATGCTTAATACTTCTGCCAATTTTCAGAAAGAGGGGATAAAGGGTCCCAAGGGTATAAGACATTAACCTGAAAATACATTTCCAGCTGTAACATTTTGATATTCCATTCTGTTTACAGGATATTTGGCAAGAATGTATCAAATACGTTTCCTGACATTTCAGCAAATGTACAGGAGAATTAGATAAAGGGATCCAATTATATAAGCAATTGATGTTGTCCCCATGAAGATCATTATTCAGATTAATATCAGCATAGTCAGTGACAGTCAGAGGCAGGCACCCTGCATGGCAGGGGGGGGGGGGGAGATGGTAAAAGGAAGGATGTGGAGCAAACCCAAAGACTGACAGACACATTCAGTGGCCAAACACATTACTGCAAGCTTCTAGCTTTACAGGACCAATTGGTAGTGGCTTCGAGGTGCGCATAGGGGGCGGCCCTGAGGCAGACATAAGCAACATAACTGGGACTTCTGAGATCGCATCCCAGCAGTCAGGAGACATAGTTTAAACACATCCAGGCTGACCAATTATGATCACAATCGCATCCTGCAGCACTGAGACAGAGGACATAAGAGAATTTCTATTGACTCTTTCCTAAACAGATGCTTCTGACTTCCCAGAAACAAGTGGGGGAGATAGGGTGGGATTGTCCCAGCACAGAATGAGGATATTTGGTTGACATTTCTGTTGGTCAATTTGCATCACAAACCGATCTTATACCACAGTGACATAAGAGAATCCCAGGCTTAGGCCCCTTCTCTACATATGTTGTATAGGCACATAAAATTGGGACCCTTTAAAAAATCTTTCTGATATTTGGAAGAGATGATCATGAAAGTGTAATATATAGCCCTTCCAAATTTCATGTACACTGGTTGGACTACAAAGATGTTATAGTCAGACATACATTTATATGTTAATTGCTTATACCACCAAGACCTTTTTTCCAATCCTTCTTAAAATTGGCAAAGTTACTAAATATGGGACGGGGTATAAATTGGACAAATTTCACCTACATTAGATGTGAAATAAAGAAGTTAAAGCTAAGAATGTATATGTAGAATATTGCAAAATACAATAATTCAACTGCTTCTAAAATATGATTCCTTTATCCAATCATTTTGAAATTAGGTACACATAATGCGTTATATTGGAGGTATAGACAACCCATATTTCAGTCACATAGCATAAAAAACAAAAATGTTACAGCTGATAATGTGTTTTCCATTAAAACCGATGGAAATTCAATTCCGAACTCACCGAACACATCTGAACCAAACGTTCGAATTCGAGTTCAGTTCACACTTTCAGTTTGGTTGACCAAACTATTCAAGTTCGGTCCAAACTCTGAACTTCCGAACCGCGTTCGCCCATCCCTAGTCATTGATCAAACGGCTCCCAGGAGTCCGTCACCCAGGCGGAGACTCCACAGACCTCCTTGGTTCTCTGAGGAGCTGTGGTTGCTGAAGCAAGAGGGGTGATGGTTGGAGGGATGGTGGTGGTGTTCTCGGTCTGGAGCCAACCGATTGTGGCATAGAGCTAGTTTACGAGCCTATGCCATGACTATGCGGGCAGCAAAGAGGGAATTCTTTGCTGCCCTCATAGCATCTGCAAAATCCCATCCAGCGGAGTTGTTCTGGGTTGTACAGGGGCTGGTCAGTCCAGCCTCCCTCAACTCTGGACTTCAGCCATCCTCTGCCCACAGTGACCTTTTTGCGGATTATTTTGCAGAGAAAATAGCTCATATTCACCAAGAGCTCAATGCTGCAATTAATACAGTGGAGGAGGTAGAGGTGGTAGAAACCCTGACTTGTCTGATTTTGTGGGATCAATTTCAGTTGGTGACACCCGCTGATGTGGTGGGGGTGCTGGAGGCTGTTTGAGCCACCTCTTGTGATTTAGATCCATGCCCATCCTCGCTGTCCCCCTGCCGGGAGACAATGGGGCTGTTGCTGGCTGGGGTGGTCAACACCTCCCTACGGTAGAGCAGAGTGCCGAGATGCCTCAAGGAGGTGGCGGTATGGCTTCTGCTCAAGAAACCATTGCTTGACATTGACTCCCCCACCAGCTATCAGCCTGTCTCTAACCTTCCCTTTTTAGGAAAGGTTATTGAAGAGGTAGTGGCTCAGCAGCTCCAAGGGCATCTTGACCGCTTTGGTTATCTGGATCCCTCGCAGTATGACTTTTGTCCGGGGCATGGCACTGAGACAGCATTGATGGCCTTGGTGGATGATTTGTGCCAGGAAAAGGATAAGAGTCGATTGACCCTTCTGGTTCTATTAGATCTGTTGGCTGATTTTGATACCATTGACCATGAGATGTTAGTAATGCACCTGTGGGACAGTGCAGCGGTGGGTGGGATCATTGCTGAGTGGTTCCGCTCATTCCTGACCAGGAGAACTCAGCGGGTGGTGCTCGGTGATTATTTTTCATCTCACCAAGACCTCTCATGTGGGGTCCCACAGGGTTTTGTCTTGCCCCCTCTCCTGTTCAACATGTACATGCAACCACTCAGCAAGGTGATCAGGGGGTACGGGGTGAGGTGTCATCAGTATGAGGATGACACCCAACTGTACCTCTCTTTTTCAACTGACCCAGGCCCAGCTGTCTTGGTGCTTACTCAGTGTTTGGCAGCTGTGGGGGACTGGATGAGGGCTAATCGACTGCAACTGATTCCTGACAAAATGGAGGTGATGTTAGTGGGTAAGTTGATGGAGGTGACAGCCCCCTCGGTTGAGGGAGTTTGTCCTCCATTGGCTTCCCAGGTGCAGAACCTGGAGGTGCTCCTCAATGCGCAGCTATGCCTGGATTCTCAGGTGGAGGCTGTGGCGAGGAGTGCCTTCCGCCAGTTACATCTGGTGCAGCGGCTTTGGCCACTGGTTTTGGTTCTGGATCTGGCCATGATCATCCATGCTTTTATCACCTCTCAGTTAGACTACTGTAACGTGCTCTATGTGGGGCTACCTATGGTGATGGCTCAGAAGCTGCAGCTGGTGCAGAATGCGATGGCCCGGCTCCTGGTGGGGTTGGGCCACTGGGAGCACATTACACCAGTGCTCCAATCTCTTCACTGGCTGCCAATAGTCTTCGGGGCCTGATTCAAAGTGTTGGTTCTGACTTATAAAGCCTTACACGGGGAGATCTGTGCATGCGTCAGGGCTAGCGGCTGGAAGCAGCCTGAGCTCCGCACCCCCCCAGCTCTAAAAAGTGGAAAAACCCTGTAAAAAATAGAAAAAAAAATCCTCAAACTGTTTAAAAATGGCTGGTAGATGCAAACCTTGCTAGAAGCTTTCACATGCAAACGCTCTGGAGAGGTTCTGTCATAGAAGCCAGCCTGCTGAGCTGCGGCAGGGGAAGGAGGCAGGTATTGAAGAGAGCAAGATGTCGGCGGCACCAGCAGCAGAGCAGGAGCTTGAAATTGACCACGCTTCTTCCTCGGGATCAGAAGGTGAGGAGGGAATGGGATCAGTAGCAAAAAACAAAAGAATTGAAAAGATTACACTCCCCATGAAACCAGCACCTGTGAGTCCGTTAGATAAGCATGCCAGCAAGCCTAGAACTGCAGGGACAAGGCAGGAGGGGGAGAGAAGCAACAGGGAAAAAAACCTGGCAGTGGAGGCAGAGCAGGAAAATGAAATAGACCAGGCCCCTGCAGGCAATGCAGAAGAGGGGAGTGCAGAAACAGTCTCCTTAAGAAAAATACTTGGCCAGATGAAAAAGGAATTAAAGCAAGAGGTGAGACAAGTAAAGCTGGCAGTAGAGGAAGGCAACAGGAGGATGGAAGGGATAGTGAAGAGAGTGCAGGCAGCTGAAGGGAGAATTTCTCAGCTGGAGGATCAGTCCCTCTCTAC